>CAJNDT010001713.1:263473-650973 GCA_905221615.1 Symbiodinium sp. CCMP2592
ATCTTCCTGGATGTCCATGTCGGCATCGCAGTCTTCGTCCATGTCTTCGGGGGAGATCTCCTCGTGCAAGTCGGCTTCGTCCTTGTTTGCGGGGGCGTCGCGATGGCTGCATGTACGGCTCTTGCAGACCAGGCGAAGGCCCTCCCACGTGGAGGCCTTGACACTGTTCGCTTTGACCAGGACCGGCACATTCTCCTTGGAAGCCGGGCCCGGGATGTACACGATGTAGTTGGGCACCCGCTTGAGCGTCTGCCTGTGGTACGATGCAGGCCGGGCGGTTTGGCGACCATTGAGTTCATAGTTGCTCGCGGGTTGGCTGACTGGGGGCGCTTCGGGCCATGAGCAACAGTCATAGTAAAACTTTATATATAGGTTGGCCTTCAATTTGAACACTCTCACAAAGTCTCAATGGTCTCTACCAAGGCCAAGTGACTAACGGAAATACAACATATCCCAATAGGCAGCCTAGAAATTACAGCTAAGGCACGACTCACCTGCAGTCACTGCCAGTGTGAACACTTTCCGCTTCGGGAAGAGAAGCTCAGCTTTCTGCGCGACCATGCTCAAAAGATCCAAGCGCTTTCCAACCGGCACTATAACATTCACGGTCTCGGGGTGCATGTGGTTCTTGATCGCATCGGACATGAAATTGAGCTCATCCAGGACGTGCTTGACCTTGCTTGTCGGGCTGTCGACGACAGCAATGGTCTTGCTGCCAGCAAAGACATGAAGCTTCAACTCCTCGACCCAATCTCTGCGCTCGAAGTGCACGGTGCACTTGACGAGATCGGCGGTCGCCTCGCGTTCGGCCTGCTCGAGCTGCGGATCAATCTTCGCGGGCGCATCCTGCATCTCGACGTTGACAGAGGTGTCAACATCCTCACCAATCTCAGCGGCCTCTCCGGCCGCAGCAGGCTCCCCTGACACTGGCGGCGAGCTCGAGGTTGACTCTGACACTGTTGCACCTGCTTTCGCCATCTCCTTCAGCTGCTCGGCCATGCGCTTGAGCTCTTCCATGCTGTTGATGGGGACCTAGGCCCAAAAGAGTCTTTGTTTGCCATTACATCGTCATCACACAAGCATGCTGGAATCCTGGAATAAGCTCAGAGTCACACTTTCTCACCCAAGCACTTCAGCACGGCCTTGCGTCCTTTGTCGGACTGGAGCCAGGCGGTGACGCGCCTTGGCACCATAGTTATGAGCTTATAATAGAAGCATCAAATGAAAAGTGTCACCGTGAGGTGTCAACTGCAAGCTGGGGCACTGGAAGCTTCCACTTGACTCTGCAATCTTCCTGTGGGCCGACAGCTGCTGCTTCACCCACACCTCCGCCGCTTTCAGCGGTCTGCAGAAGTCATTGCTGAACTGCGCAGTCGTCACTTGGAGAACTTGGCCATCCAGGTGATCAAGCAGCAGCTGGAAAGCGGCGAGAGCCCACCCAGGGCCCAGCCTGTACTTGGCCGCCTCCCCAACGCCACACAAGTAGCGGTTGTCGAAGACCTGGTCCGGGCGCTGACCCCACATGAACCCTGCATGCCTGCAACCTGTACTGTTTTATTCCTCACAGACAGCTGCATTGCGGACGAAGGGCATACCCCTGCGGCAGCGAGCCATGCTTGTCGAACATGTTTCGGACCTCCTCCGGAAGGACCTGCCGCATGTGGGCCCATCTCCAGAAGGTCCCTTTCTTGGAGACCCCAAACTGCTTCACCAGCAACTTGACTGCCTCCTCCATGGCGCCACCAGGAACCCGCCCCTGCGCAGCAACGATGATATCGAATTTGGATTGCAAGCTTGTTTGCTTGAACTTGTTCGAGGCGGACTCTGCATCGTGCTGGACGCCCTGGTGCATGAGAATGTCCTGGACATCGGTCGAGTCGTACTCGACCAATTGACACATTACACCCAACTTGATCACCAGCTTGCCCTCCGCGCCGATACCAAGCTCATCAAGCTTGCTGTCATCCACCTCGTTAAGTCTTAAGTAGTATTATTAGGGCGACCCCTGAAATTCTGAAAGGGTACCCCTTCTCAACCCTAGTTCTGGCTCTCTTAAAAAAGATCTTATTGAGAGGGTCTATATCCCCCAAAGTCCCGCTAATCCTAAGTCCCAGTCCTCCGTGTCCAGCGCATTGTTCTTGATGAAAGTGTTCCAGGCGTGAATGCAGTGTTTCCCATTCGCGAGTCGCCATAACCCGTCCTTTTGACTGAAAATGGGGCGAAGTCCGTCAGCTCCGAGACTCACCATCAAAGAGGGCGGGGCTAAATTAGATCGGCCCCATTGGCCTTTGCTGATCTCCAACATCAGCTCGTCCGTGCGGCCCTGCCCGAGCGGCCGCCATCCGGAGTCTTCCTGATGGTGGTTTGCGACTGGGTGCCCTCAGAAGCAACTCATTCATCCCTGTGCCAAAACTTAAAACCCGGTCCTCCAGTGAAATGAGATTGATGGGAACACGCTTTGCCTCATGAACCACGGCTGTCATGGCGCTGTATGGGCCTGCTACGCTATGCGACCACTGACACTGACACTGACGCCCCAAAGGGCTGCTGGATTGACGCGGGCAGAGTTGCAAGCAATGTCAACGGTATGAGTATGTGAACCTGCAGTATACACCGTCCGGGCCGGACAAGGGTTAGGCAGGGTTACGTCTCGTCAACCTACACAAAGGCATCTTGGGCTTGTACATTAAAGTACATACATCGCCGTTGCAAACCACTTGGGTCATCGGGGTTCGGAACCCTGACTATCAGCCGTCCGGCCTGGACGGCCCATACCTGGGGTTCGGAACCCTCTACCCACTAGATAAGTCTCACTGCTTCGCTGCCGAAGCCTATTGCCTGCTGCAGCTGTTATAACCTTGGGTCTAGGCAAGGCCCCCAAAGATAGAACATGAAGTCCACACAGAACCCTTGGCTTTTTAAGTTTTCCTGGTAAATGCGTATTGTTCATCCAATGTTGGGCTCCTTAGCGGCGGCTTGCCGAACCCAATGCCTAACTTCAACTCAAAAACAAAAACACCCCCAAACCTAATAGGCAGAATCCTGAAAACAACCTAAACCCCTCCAGACCTATCACCTTCAGCGGGCACCTCAAATCACCTAAAGCACCTTAAATGACCCATGACTTTGTGCAGACGCCACCTCCTCAAAACCACCACGGCTGCCGATGACTTTCCAGGAGCATTGCTGGATAGAACCTCGGTGCTGCTGGGGTAACAGGAATCGGACCGGTCAACTCAGATGTGGCTGGAGATTTAGGTATTAAGGCTCAGTTCTTCTTGTTGAGAGAAACCATATTGTTGAGAAGTGTAGACTTGGTGCTTTTAAATTTTGGAAAGGATTACCCGACCCATAACTCCATCGCTCCTCGATTATATCAGATAACGATAGTGATGGCAATAACCCCACATGTGGCAACATCCCACAGCACCCGCTTTTCACAGTCCGCCGCTAACTTCGGATTCCCCTGGCCAGTGAGATGCTTCCTGGTTGAATCTGCACCCAGTCTCACCCTTTTTGAACTCTAGCCCTGCCTCCTGGCCGGGGGCTACGAAATCGCAGGACTTCTTGAAACTGATGCAAAAAACTCCGCTTGCCCTGGCCACTCCATCCAGAGTCTTACTAAGTCTACAGCCGCTCTGAAGGCTGATTGTTAAAGCCTATAACTCTTCCTCGTGGCCCTGGTGCATGAAAATGTCCTGGGGAATGCACACTCGATCAATTGACACATGACACCATAGCTTGATCACCAGCTTGCCCTCCGCGCCCACGCCAAGCACATCAAGCTGGCCGGGGGCTACGAAATCGCAGCACTGCTTGAAACTGATACAAAAAACTGTGCTTGTCGTGGCCAGCGAGATACGTCCTAGCTGACTGAAACTGCAGCCACTCTCAACCCTCCAAACTTAGACCTATGTCTCCTGGCCGGGGGCACAGAAATCGCAGGACTGATTCGAGCTCATGAAAAGGATTGCGCTTGCCTTGGCCAATGAGATGCCTGCGGATTGATTCTACAGCCGCTCTGAATGCTGATAATAAAAGCCTAAGTCTTCCTCCTGGCCGGGGGCGGCTGCGCAATCGCAGGACTTCTTGAAACTGTTGCAAAAACATGCGCTTCGCCATTGCCCTGGCCAGTGAGATGCCTCCGTTCTCAACCTTTATGTGAATCCTAGCTCCTCCTCCTGGCCTGGGTCTCGCAAAACTCAGGACTTCTTCAAACTCCCCACACGATGCGCTTGCCCTGGCCAGTGACATGCCTCCGGACTACTATTTCTTACATGTTAGTTAAAACCTGAAAAGTTATTGCTCCTGGCCGGGGGCAAAGATCGGCTGCACTCAGCAGTCTGACTGCAAAGGTTCGATGCAACTACTTTTTGCATTGCCAGAGTCAGAGTTGTCCTTCGGAGGCAGCAGTGGCAGCAGACACATCTCGTTCACCTCGGTTCGTCGCTTCTTGAGCTTGATCAGGTGCTCTTCAATACCCGTGATGTCCTCGTCGATGGTATTGAGAATGTCCCGCTTGGTCGCCTGAGCGGGTTGGGCGAGCAGTGTAGGGGCTTGTGATGTTTTGAGGTGCTCAATTGTTGGGTCAGTCAGTGGGGGCTGCCGATGTAAGGGGACCATGCCTCGCACCACTTCTTCTGAAACTCCTCCAGAGTCGTGGACTGGATCACATCACAAGCCACGGTGACCTGGAGGACCTTCACGGTGGCCGATCCGCGCTCCTGCAAAGACCACTCCCAGTACACGGGTAGGTAAACCCTGAACCCAACAATCATAAGCCCTCACCCAACATCTTACACAAATAAACTCAGATCATAACCCTGCCTTTGCTGACAAATCGGACGCCCAAAACTCAGCCATCGGTGATTTGCGCGCGCTGAAGTGTCGAAGCTTGCGCCTGTCCGGGTCGCCAATCTTGAGCATCTCCACCCCGAAGCTGTTCATCTCGCCCCGGCTCAGGATGCATGCCATGGCGCAGGCTGCCTCCACGGAGGAAAACATGAGCTCTTCGCAGGGTTGAGTGGAGATTTCCTTGCTCTCGCTCTTCGAAAGACACAAGGTCCCCATCAACGGTGAGAAGTCAATGCACGGCACGGCATACAAGGTCCACGAAGCCAGACGGGGTTCTTCACTGATAATGGTCTCCTGATCAATCGTCGTCATGAGCTTGAACTTCTGCACCTGAGGGCAGTGCAAACTTCGGCACAAGCAAACATTGAGGAATGAAGAGGCTTCAATCCCAGGATCTGCACGCAACTACAGGGACCTCCGCGGACATGAAGTATTCCTCCAGGTTGCTCCTCATGTTCAGGCTGCTCAACTTGCACATGGCCCCCGCATCGGTCGCATCCTGGACTAGCTCGCGCTCGTAGGCCTTTTGGTAGTCCTTGAAAATGACCTTCATGACCTCATAGGACTCATGCACACGCAGCTCTTCCAGTTCCCCAATCTGCCGCTTGCGACTGACGAAGCGTGGTTCTGATAGTGCCGCCTTCAACCTTAGCGGGCTGCTTGGTGATTGCATTGCACGATGCTCAGTGTGCGCCATCCTCCCCTGAAACACTGACGCCAGGTAGCTGGCGCGCCTTCTTGCGGAAAGCTCGAGTGGCTGCCACGATAGGGCTTTCGTAGACGTCCTTTAAATAAAATGACGGAAGCGACTCGATGCGAGCATCGGGCCCCACTGCAAAGTAGCCGACGCGCTCCATGATGCTAGTGCGCAAGGTGAGGCTTCAAATTTGCAGCGCTGGACTTTGAGAGGGCAACTCAGCAGTACGATGTGCTGGCAAGCGCTGTGCTGAACCTTCACATGTGCAACCGAAAGCGACTTCACAGACAGATGCTGCGTGAATGTGCAGAAGCACAACCTCGAACCTTTTGCCCCTTGACACTGTGGATGCCCGATTCCATGGCCCCTAGTCTGAGAATCTTACCGACTCTCGGATTCCTGCTGTACAACCGTGAGTCGGCCGAGCTCCCTCTCGCCCAACTTCTTTGCTTGATCCTTGGATGGATCTGGATGCGTTTCCAAAAAGAACGCGACGGAATTCGCGACTTTGATGACCACCTCGAAACTGTCGTGCGTGATGGAAAACCTCAACAGCTGCAAGCAGGCGTCGTGCAACGCTGAGCGTGCAAGGGCATGACATCGACTCGACTCCGACACTACTACGCAAGACTCCGACGTGCTCACACTGATTGCGGGTCTGGGGCATGCTCTTCTGGTTTCTCCGGACTCGCACGCAGGCAGACGGCTTGGGAGCAGCCCAACGCACTTCAATACGATATGACACTGTGCTGTTCACCATCCTGAGCTCACAGGACATAGATTCCACATGTTGCAAGGAGAAAAGAAAATAAATCACGCTCCAGAAAGCTTAGGCAGCTCCAAGACTCTTCTTCAGATCCGCAAGCTCTCGCTCCGAGAGCTTGACTGGATCGCGCAGGGTTTTCGAAACTTTCTGCTTCTTCGAAGGTACTTCCGGTGGCTCATCTTGGATCCTATAGAAGCAAGGTGCGTTAGTAGCAGTTTCCTGACTGAGACAGGAAAGCCTTGTACTGCAACAAGTCACAAGAGCAAGCTGATATTACTGGCCAAAGGGGCGGAACAAGATCTTGAAAATGATCGGCTTTGGCACAGGGGACACGGTGGCGGAACTTGTTGCTCAGAACGGGCAAGGACATGTCGCACTTGGGATCAATGTTTTGCTGTATGAGGTCCTGGGCATGCGGGTTCAGCATTTGACCGCGTGTCAGCCGCGGGTGACAGTTGACAAACGGCCCCTATATAGTATATGGGTCGAGACACTCTGAGTTCTTGCAGTTGCGAATCCTCGTGCTCATCGCAACGCTCCGCCAGGCCTGCTGGTCACGGGCTGCAGAACTGCATAATCGAACACTAAATAGATCCAACTGCAAATGAGGCTTCTGAAACTTTGAAACTGCAGTGCAAGGCACGCTTGAAGAAAAGAAGCAGGCGCTTGATGGCAGCGGCATCATTCTGGATCTGGTCCTCCGAAACATCTGCCTTGACTGATGCCAGCCCCCACCAGGTGTACAACAGTACATAAGGTACCCTAACTTATATTTATACTAACTTACTAACCCTGAACCTCCAACTTCAGTATGAACCCTAGAAGCCTTGATTGCTGAACCCAATCCCTAAACTCCTGAACTTCCAAACGACGATCCGGCAATGCAAGGCCAGGCGCACGCCAATCCTTCCAGGCGACCTTCTGCAAAATCCTCTTGATCCTCGGACAAGTGAGAATGTAGCGGTGCTTGGCCCATGCCACGGCCACGTGCTTCAGCACTGCCTGGGTAAGTCTCCCAGGGTCTAGTTTTCCAGGCCCGGACAGATTCTGGTATGGCATTTAAGGCTAGGCCTTACATACCTGCGAAGCCTATATCAGGCACCTGCCTAAAACCGTAACGGCCCTAAGTTCCCTCACCAAAACCCGAAACTCTGAAGCAAAAGCCAAAGGAACCATATTGATCTTGACGTCGCCCTGGCAGGACTTGCTGCCACAGTCCAGGATGAAGCGCTTTTTCTGGATCACCATGGTCTTGAGCTTGCGATCATTACGCAACCGGCCCAGGAGCTTCACCCGGACCTGCTTCCGGTGTTCGAGCTCAGCCTTCTCGTGATCTAGAGCCGGCTCAGGCTCAGCCACCGCAACCAAAGCCAGCTCAGGCTTCGCCATGACTCTTGATAATGACCTCTCTTAACTTACGGGTGTTGTCAAAACCACCCCACCACACCAATTTTTTTTGCATGCGCAAACATCATCAACTTCACCTATTATATATACATATCAATACCATGAAAAGAGCTCACGCACAGGCACCCTTTCTTGCAAATGGGAGCAGCGGATGGATTGTGCGCACAGAACCCTTTAGCATGTGCTTACTTGCATTACTAATTACTGTTCAGGGTTTTCGGTTTTCTGTGCAAACGATACTACACGAGAGATGCCAACTCAATAATGTTGTGCCGAAGTTGTCTTAAAGGCCGTTTAGACCAGCCCACTGTGCTGTGGGTCAAGCAGTTTTGCAAGTACGGCTGAAACACTAGTAAGTACAGTAATCCTTTGGCCAAACCAATACGCCGTTAGAAGTCAAACCTCAGAGGAGTGCTAAATCACAAACTGAAGCCAAAGCCACTGGTTTGACGTGCCAGAATATGTCCTAGAGTGCTAAATCACAAACTGAAGCCAAAGCCACTGGTTTGACGTGCCAGAATATGTCCTATATACTCTACAATCCTATATAATCCGTCTAGCCCCGGAATACATTAAACCATTTCCTAAAGTTTTCGTACTTCATTACCCTTACAGAACTGGTTACCTGCAATGCGGTTCAAAGTTTACCGATTTAGTTCTCTGCAATGCGACTGTTGGTAAACCTTCTAAAACGGGTTCCCCGCAATGGTGTGTCGCGGAACTTGTCGAAGCGCACAACTGCACCTGCAGCAAGCCACTTGCTTGGAGCGCTGCGGGGAATTATTTCCTTTGGGCTTAAAAGCTGAGTAAACCTTACAGAACTGGTTCCCCGCAATGCGGTGAACTATTTCGCCAAGGCTTAAATAATTAGTAAACCTTACAGGACTGGTTCCCCGCAATGCGGTCAACTTGTTCTTAATGCATAATCATAATCAAAACATAAGCACAGTACAGTGGCACAACAATGTATTGGTCGGTTTGTTTGATTTAGTAAAGGGTCGAAAGCTAAAACAATAAATTTTCGACACGTGAAACATTATTGGCTATTCTAACAAACTCATTAAACATTACAGAACTGGTTCCCCGCAATGCGGTGAACTATTTCGCCAGGGCTTAGAGAATAGGCAAACCTTACAGGACTGGTTCCCCGCAATGCGGTGAACTTGTTCTTAATGCATAATCATAATCAAAACATAAGCACAGTACAGTGGCACAACAATGTATTGGTCGGTTTGTTTGAAACATACATTGTCGACTCAGCATGCATAAGCCTCGATTGTAAAGTTCGTACAACCAATCAAAATTGTTTTAGTTAGTAAAGGATCGGAAGCTAAAACAATAAATTTTCGACACGTGAAACATTATTCACTATTCTAAGAAACTTAGTGAACATTACAGAACTGGTTCCCCGCAATGCGGTGAACTATTTCGCCGGGGCTTAGAGAATTAGCAAACCTTACAGGACAGGTTCCCCGCAATGCGGTGAACTTGTGGTTTGTGCATCGTACAACCAAACACAATTGCTTTAGTACAGGATTGGAAGCTGAAACAGTAAATTTTCGATGCAACACGTGATAACAGTATTCATTATTGTAAAAGACTTAGTAAACCTTGCAGAACTGGTTCCCCGCAATGCGGTGAACTATTTCGCCAGGGCTTAGAGAATTAGTAAATCTTAGCGGACTGGTTCCCCGCAATGCGGTGAACTTGTTCTTTGTGCATAATCAAAACATAAGCACAGTGGCACAGCAATATATTGATCTGTTTGTCTTCAACATACACTGTCGACTCAGCATGCATAAGCCTCGATTGTAAAGTTCGTACAACGACACAGAATTGCTTTAGTAAAGGATCGGGAGCTAAAACAATAAATTTTCCATTCAACACGTGAAACACTATTCACTATTCTAAGCCCCAGGGAAACAGTTCCCGCAGCTTGCGGGAACCTTTCTGTAATAGAATGATCAGAATCAGTATTTATAGAATATAGCACTCTTTCAAACCTAACTACTCCTTCCTGCCGGCACTATTCAGCAGTGCAAGTCCGACCGGGGTCCTAAGACACAAACAAACGCATTTCCTAGTTTTAGGGTTTGAACGGCTTAGGGTTTATCATATATGATGCTCAGATGCTACAGAGGTGCCAGTCTTCAACCATGCCAAGGGCATGCTCAGTCGAGTCGAAGCATGAGAATCTAAGCGCACTAGGGTGAAGCGACCTTTGAGCTTGAAAGTCTCATGTGGATATGGTTTACACTGAAGAATGCAAGCACGAAACTGATGGACAACACAAAGTCATCCCTTGAAAACTAAACCTTCTACGTCTTTGCAATGGCTGCCTCTCTGCTGTCAGCTGGCTGGCTGTGGCAACCTCGGCACGAGACTGGTTTGGGCTGCAAGTGGTTTCTTTCTACCTGGGTACCCCCAATTTGTGGCCATCATTCATTCTAAGGCCCCTGTCAAAAACAAGTCTTCAATCCTGAACGCCTAACTTACCGCTGCTAGTTTAGCGATGCGCCTGTGAAAGGAGATAGGTCAGGTACGTAGGAGTGCTTTTGAATTTTGATTCGTAGTACTTAACTGGTGTCTAGTTGAGGGGTTCTCCTCTGAAAGGCGATAGGTCTAGGTTCTTGGGGCTGCGCCTGCGAAAGGTGATAGCTTATTACTTAACGGGTGTCTAGTTTAGGGTTTTGCCTGTGAAAAGTGATAGGTCTAGTAGTAGATCCTTAGGGGTGCGCCTGGGAAAGGGGATAGCTCAGTACGTAAACAAATGTCTAGTTGATAGGGTTTTGCCTGTGACAGTGATAGGTCTAGGTCCTTGGGGCTGTGCCTGCGAAAGGTGATAGCTTAATACTTAAATCAAATGGGGGTCAGGTTTACGGGCTCGCTTGTGAAAGGTGGTCCTTGGAAATGCGCTTGCAACAGGTGATAGCGTCGTAGTTCAAGGGCATCTCGTTTAGGGGTTCGCCTCATACTTACTGCTACAATGGATATGATATCCAAGCTTTTTAGCTTGGCAGCCCGACACAATTAAGGTTCAGGTGGATTTTGGAGACAAGGGTATGGGTTAGTTAGGGCATGCTGGCCAGATTTTACCGTGACATTACTCGACTGCACTCGCAACAACCTGGAGAACGCATTGAGGCGCCAGCCCCTGGACAAGCCCGATCGGAATGTGCCTGCCGAAGTCGCACGTCACTGAATCCACTGACGCAACTAGAGTAACTTTGGGGATGCCTGGAATGCCAACAGGTTTAGGGTTTAGGCAGAATGCTGACAATCGTCCAGGGGAGGTCGCCATGAAGCACAGAAGTTTTCCGCCAGCTCAGCAAGTCGCAGCACAAGGCGAATCCCAGCTCCTCTTGGGATTGATTCCGGCCCCTCTTGGACGAGGGCGAATTGCAGCTCCTCTTAGAGGAACGTAAAACATTCCATTCCGGTGAACTGTGGGCCACTGGCTGCCAGGCGCTCAAAGCAGCTGGGAAAAGCGATCATCTAGCACATAGACCAATCGAGACACTTCAGTCCTGGTTCCGTGCACAACCATTAGTGGCAAGAACCTTCGCTGGATGTCTCTGTCATCCACTGCAGACCAAACACCTCGTCTGTACTGGAAGTCGAGGTCGTGCCTATTCACGTTTCCAGACGGGGAGCATGCAAAGCCACGGAACTCCAAGAGAGTGTTGTGATAGCTTTGCCACGTGCCCTGCCACTCCAGCACTCTGAAACTCCTCCTGGTCAGCCGATAGAAGCCCACAGCACCACCCTCTTCCAAGATCAAGTACTCTCTGCGCCTTCCACAAGCCTCGCCCCACGCATGAAAGTGCTGATACTTGCAGATCATGTAGTAGCGAGTAGGCTCGAGTGCCATAACGCGCAACTGCACAAGGAGAGCTGGAGCAGAAAATCGAGGGTGGTAGGAATGGCCTACAAAATTATGCAAATCTTGGGCCAGAAGCGACACATCACAAGGTAAGCAGTCCCCATGCCCAGCTCGGACTTCTTAACTTCTCGCAAGGGCTGTGCAGTGCAGGAAGCAGGAATAGCTTTGACGGCCCGGCTCAGGGGCATGGGTAGGAATACCGACACTGGTCTAGGGAAGGTCGCCATCGAGCAAGGCTTTTAGGATTTAGGTACGAATGCCGACAATGGTCAATGTGAAAGGGAGGTCGCCATCAAGCAACTGGAGAAACTTTGGGGATGCCTGTAATGCAATCAATAGGGTTTAGGCCTTAGGGTTGAGGGTTTAGATTTAGGGTTTAGCGTCTAAGTAGGAATGCCCACATTGGTCTAGGGGAGGTCGCCAGGAAGCAAGCCCCAACGGAACTGTGGATATCAGCAGCAATCCCACGCCTTTAGAGCACTTAAAATACTTTGCCGGGCACAGCTTGAAGGCTACGATAATACGCGCCTCTTCCATGACACTGAGGAAATTGACGCAAGTGACACCTGCCATGGCAAAGCATGTGTCATCAACCCAGGAAACACATTGACACAGGGCTTAGGGCTTAGGGTTTAGGGCTTTTTTACCAAAGGTTTCCAAACCCCACTCAGAAGCTGAATCCCACATGTCAACAATCATCACCCTAAACCCTGAAACCCTCCACATCCCCTGAAGGAGCCCTGAACCCTGAAGCCCTCCAAATCCCATTTAAGGAACCCTAAACCCTGCAACCCTCTAACTCCCGCAGCCCCAACCCTCAACCTTTTGCGACTCCACCCAGCCCGAACCGGAAATCTGCCCCCCGAAAGCATTCAATCCCTACATGGTTCGTGACATACTGGGCCCCAAAACCCTATTATTAAGCCCCCTACAGTATCCTGGTCAGCTGAGGTGTGCACAGGCTGCAGCGCAGGGCCATGTCGCGCTTGCGCCTCGCATGCACACGGAGGGCTGGCGTGATGAGCTCATATTGAGTTGAGAATGAAGCACAGGGGAATTAAACCTTGTATATCTTGGAAAAAAGCTTGGAGTCTAAAACTTCGCCACAGGCCTGGAGGTTTCCTATGTTAAGACCTGCGTGCACAAATGCTTAAGTATCCATACTTATTCGCACAGGGCTCCGAAATCCCAAACCCAAACCCTACTACTACTACTACTACTACTACTACTACTACTACTACTACTACTAGACTACTATTTCTACTACTTCTACTACTTCTACAACAACAAGAGTTCCGCCCCATGATTATCTGCAACAATGAACCCTGCGGCCGCAGAAGGATGTAAGACAAAAACCGCAGTAGTCCAAGTGCACAACTCAAAGCTCAGTAGCTTTACTCATTGCAGCGCCTCACATCCGCCCGCCTCTTCCAAGAGGATACTGACGACAGTGGGACCTGCAGTGGCAAAGCATCTGTCGTGAACTCAAGAAACACAAGGAAGGCAGAAGCATTGGCAACCACGAAATCATCGCAGAAATTTTGCGGTGCCCGAGGAAGGCTCTGTGACACTGACATTGCGGTCGGCGGCGGGTAGCCCGCACATGAAAAGGTCGGCGGCGGGTAGCCCACAGAAAATCGACCCTGTCAGCCAGTCAGTCAGTCAGCTTCCTTCAATTGTAGTGTGCATCATCAGTTTTTTTCATTCACGTCTTCGAGTCTCTCATGACATGTGAGATACTGACACTGACTCAAGGACCGAGCTCTTCTAATTACTACTATGTCGATGCCCTCAGGATGCGAAGAGATTGGTGCACCCGGCTCAGGATCCAGGCATCAAAGCGAGTACCACCTTGACTCCGAGCTTGGACCGCTTGGATCCTTGGCAGATGCAAGGTCGTTACGGTAGACGCCCAAATGTTGGAAACCCGATAGCCTCAATCCCTAAGACTGAAGTCTAGGGAAGCCCAGCACTGTTTGTCCTTAATTAAGTTTCCAACTTTTTGGGGTTTACTGCAATAGTAAAACAGCCATGTCTGACTTGACAATCAGAAATAATGGCCAAAGTGTTTATGTGGTTGCAGCACAAGGCACAGGATCAAGCTCGCGCGGAGCCGCCCATGAAACCCATGTTCAAGGAGACTCAGGATTCCTCTCCGAGCCTCGTCTGAGACGCTGAGGTCCTCGAGCATCTCTTCGACGACCCACCGCACTTGACCAGACTCGTCCTCCGGAGCCTCTGCAGATGCCCGGCCACCATTCCGTTGATCTTGATGCGGCTGATTCCATTGATCTTGGTGCTGCTGGTTCCACTGATCTTGCCCTTGCTGATTCCATTGATCTTGGTGCCGCTGGTTCCACTGATCTTGCCCTTGCTGATTCCACTGTTCTTGCCTCTGACTCCACTGATCTTGACGCCAGTCCCTGGACCGCCACTCGGATTGCCAGCCTTGCCAGCTCTGCTCTCGCCATTGCCAACCTGTTGAAGACGATGCAGCAGCTTGTGGAGCACTTGGCCCAGGCTGAGCACTTGGCTTTGATTTTGGAGTCTGGCCTGGCCGTGCTGCAGGACTTGGACTTGGTGTAGCTGGCGGTGCAGCCTGAGGAGTCGGAGTCGAGCCAGCATTTTTTGGCACTGCGGTCGGATCCTGACTCGGAGGTGGGATCCTTGACATTGATATTGGAGGAGCTTGTGCTGGAGGAAGTGTAGTAGGCGGACCTGTCGCTGGAGGTGGAGTCCGACCTGCAGTCTGACCAGGCTTCGGTACTGCTGCAGCCGGAGTCTGAGTCGCAGGTACTTCGAAGCCAGGAGGTGGCGCCTTTTTCACAGGCTTTTTCTTTGGTGCCTCAGTGGGCTCTGCCTTGACACCTGTGGCCTTCTCGGGCTCGGGAACGTCCGGCTGCTTGACATTGTCGGGCTTGCCCGGCTCCTCATGCTCTTTGGCCTTGTCGGCATCGTCCTGCTCCTTGACCTCTGCAGGCTGCTCTGTGGCCTTGTCGGGATCGTCCAGCTCCTTGATCTCTGCGGCCTTGTCGGGCTCGTCCGGCTCCTTGATCTCTGCGGCCTTGTCGGGCTCGTCCGGCTCCTTGATATTGACATTGAGCTCGTTGCCCTCGTCAGGCTCCTTCACGAGCTCTTTAACTTTGGCCTCCTCCAACTTGGTATTGAGCTCTTTGTCCTCATCAGACTTCTTGCCCTTGTTGGGGTCGCCGGCCTCCGGCTCGGAACTGTTTCCAGATACTTGCAACGCGCGGTGACAATGAAAGCAGTAGGAAACAGTCTTGGGGTTTCTTGCCTCGCAATGGCCACAGACTACCTCATCTTCTCCAGGCATCCTGGTTGAAGTCGTCGGCGGGATATCCACGGTCTCTCGCCAGCCTCTGCAGTGATCGGATAAAATAAAGCGGGAGGGTCCGGGCGATTATCAAAAAAGCCAAGAAGCTGACGGATGCAGCGCTGCGCCGAAGTCACCACCCAAGCGCTGGGGTTGCGGATCGGCGGGTTCCCCGCGTCCAGTTGCCTGATGAGGTCGTACGCAGTCGTCCTCTTGAGAGTGTACAAGAGGAAAAGCACCTGAATGGAGAACAACTACAGCCCCGTTAGTTATTAACTTACAATTACAGTAGCAGCCAGAACTTGCAAAACCCGACAGCCTCAATCCCTGATAGTAAACAACAGGGAATCCCAAAACGATTTGTCCTTAATCAGGTTACTGTAGGTCGAGGAGCAGCCTGCGCACCTGTGTCCAAGCGGTCCGCAGCAATCCGCTGCAAATTGGGCGGAAGGAAACCCAAGGCGACGCTCATGTGAAGCTGGAATGCAATTTGAGCAAAAACAGCCACCTGTTTCCCGCACATTCCCGTCAGCGAAACCAAACTGATCTAATGATCGCAAACTAAAGATTTCTTGGGATTGGGGCCTTATTCCAAAAAGTCCGAAGCTTCCACAGGCTGTCAACCCTTGGAACAGTCCAAAGCTGTAGTCGCCCAAGAAACCCGTAAGGGGAGAAGCCCGAACCCTACTATTGAATAGTCCTATATTGTCCTCGTACCCACTCTAAATTACAGGAACCTATGAATAACCGTAAACCAAGACACATCAACAGAAGCGCTTTAAAGGAATCTCTTTCACGGAATCCTGAAAGATCCACCCAACTACAAGACTGGCACTTTGGGCTCCGGACGGTTCAAGCGCTGCAGCGGCAAGACGATAGTGAAGTGATCGGAACGAACCTCCGGGCAATGGCTGCACTGATAACCAAAGATTGCAGAGCACTGCATGCAAGGACGCTCTTTCACGGAATCCTGAAAGATCCACCCAACTACAAGACTGGCACTTTGGGCTCCGGGCTGCAGGGGCCGAGAGTGAAGTGATCGGAACGGAGCCTCCGGGCAATGGCTACAATGACACTCAAAGAGTGCAGAGCACTGCAAGGACGCTGCAAGCAAAAAGTGCACAGCACCATGTTTTGCACCATTCCAAGAGCTTGTCGCTTCACAGATCAATCCACACCGCACTGGCCTCAAAATAGGTATTATTTGTAGGCTTCAAACCCCAAAACAGATACTGTTTGGATACTTCGGGCCCCAAAATCAAATTGCGGTCAGGATCGAGTCAGAGTGACGAATCGCCAGTAGCCCCTTCCAGATAGCCCACCGTGGGCCAAAGTAGGTACGCTTTCTTAAATTTAAATGTAAGTCTTCAGCTACCACAATTGTAGGTCCTAGGTACCAGTCCCAGTTGGATACTTGGAGGCCTTAGCCTCAGCCTTTGGCTTTGGGGAAGTGGCCACTGGGAGTGACAAGCAACTGCGGTCTCTGGAATCCAGGTAACGGCACGATAGAGACTTTAAACTTACTCAAGTAGCCCAAACCCAAACTAAGTACAGATATATTACTTGAGAACTATCAAACTTACCAGGACTTATCACCCTGCACCTGGATTCGGACCTGTGGGACCGATTGGCAAAGGTTTTATTATGCGGCCTTTGCCATGCCCTTCGTCACTTGACCCTGCCACCAGAGGAGCTGGAAGTCGCCGAAATTCAGCCATTGCATGAGATTGAGCACCATATCCTTCACGGCCTTGAGGTCCTGTCAGCACCAAGTGGGCCATCTGTGATCATCACCCCAAACCGACCCTTCATATAAGTGCAACTGTCCTTGAGATTGATGGGTTGAGGGTCAAACGGGAGGTGCTCGAAGGGCAAATTCTCCCTGTTCCAGGCCTTACTGACACAAACATTGCCAAGAGAGTAGAAGGGACAAGAAAGAATAGGACCCAGAATGAAATGCAACCTAGCTTCTGGGTAGTTGTTGTGCGAAAACAAGCTCAGCTTCGTCCGGATATTGCCGTACTTCTGGAGGAGTGCCTGGCAGTGATGTTTTGCGGGGCCGGCATAAATCTGCAAGCTAGGCTCTGTGGACAAGGACTCTCTAGTGTGCCAAGGCTCCAAGTATGTTTCCACCAACTCGTCCGGACTCATCTTGCTCACGCGCAGCTGGTTCTGCTCCATGTTGTCGGTGTACTTCGGCTCCTCCTCCAGCTGCTCCAGCTCCTTCGGCTTAGCTTTGGCCTTGGCCTTGGTATTGGTGTTCAAGGGCGAGGACGCGGCCGATGCACTGCCATGGCGGCCATGAGGTGTCAATGTGGACTTCGGGTCAGGCTTGTCCTGCAGTATTCTTACAGGAATCATTCGCAAACGCACTGACTTTCCAGACTACGGGGAACTAACAAACAACAACACGCTTGCTCCTTGCTCGAGCCGGCCGCCGCTGCTGCCTGACGAGCCCAAGGGAAAGAGATATCTGGGAAAGGCGGAAGTCAAGAGCTCCAGCCTTCTTCTCCTTCTTTTTCTTGTTTTTCGCCTCCTTCCTCTTCTGCTGCTTGGCAGGGTTGCAGTTCTTGTGCGATCTCTTGTTGTCTGCACAGCCACCCTGAGCCTGAGTAGTAAGGCAAGGTTTGCCGGTCTGACCACAACAGATCAATACACTACATTCAGACAGCCAAGTTCAGCCGGGGCGCTCTGAGATCCTTGGGGTCTGGCGGCATCGATGGAAATGGCTCGAGAGCGGCACAGCCAAAACCAGAGTGGTGAAGGCCCTCCGCTAGGGCATCTGGGTGATTGAGCCGGTGTCGCAGCACGAAATCTTGAAGGAGCAGCTTCTATGGACCACTTCCATGTTGCAATTGCAGAGGACATGGGCACATCGAGTCACAAGCAGGCATGGCATGCACGAGGCCTCAGCGACCGTGGCGAGCGCTGGCTTTCTGGATCACGGAGGTCGCCGCCTGGATAGTGACTGCAGCTAGCTTATGCAACACTCAAGGTAGGAGAAGCCGGTCACGGGTGACATTGCAACTGTCGGAGTCTCGGATAGATTTTTTGGGGTTCTGAAATGACTGTCACAGTCTGGGCTGAGGCTAGCAGGCTAGCAGTCATTGTCATTTCGAGATGGTCGATACATAAGATATCTTTTGGATTCTAGATTATCATGATATTCCAGCGATTTTTCTTGCTAGCTGCGGAGTATGTAGGCCCTTGGGCTTTAGGGTTTAGGGTTTCCTGGTGCAAAAACCCTGCAAAAGGGTGGTTGTCGCCCAAGAAAGGACAATTTTGCCCCCTTTGAATAGGGCCGCCTTATATTTCTATTAGAAATATGGTAAAGTCCTGTTAAGGGAAAGCAAAACCGGCCGCAACAAGCCCATAAGCCTGATCGCCTGCCTTTGTCGTGGAGCTCGCCCATCTCTCTGGTCGGGCCTTGGGGAGCAGAGTACTATGGTCAGAATGCAATTGCCGGAGTCTCGGGTTGAGCGCCATCCATTTTCGGGGCTAGTCCATTCGGCAGGTGAGTTGTTACACACTCCTTAGCGGATTTCGACTTCCATGACCACCGTCCTGCTGTCAAAATGAACCAACACCCTTTGTGGTATCTGATGAGCGTGCAATTAAGCACCTTAGCCCGACGTTAGGTTCATCCCTCATCGCCAGTTCTGCTTACCAAAAACGGCCCACTTAAAGTTTTCATTTATCCCAGAAGTTCAATCAAGTAACCACTGTGGATCTTACCCATTTAAAGTTTGAGAATAGGTCGAAGACAACGCGTCCCCGATTCCTCTAATCATTCGCTTTACCTGACTGGTTCTCGCACTCGGTGCTGAGGCTCCGGGCTCCCAGCAGCTCAGCACTCCTCCCAAGTGTGAAAATGGACAGTAGGGGGTTTAGGGTTTAATTTAGGGTTTAGGGTTTAGACAAACAGACAGACAGGGACAAACAAACAGAACAACAAAAAAACAGGCCATCCCCGGAAGAGCGCAGAAGCTCCGCCAGGATCGAGAGGAAGGTGGCAGCAGAGCGTGGAAGCTCCGCCACCGCCGGCCGAGCGTGAAAGCTCAGCCAGCAAGGGTACCGCCCCAGCCGAGCGCGGAAGCTCGGCCAGGACGGTGGCAGCAGAGCGTGGAAGCTCCGCCACCCCCAGCCGAGCGCAAAAGCTCAGCCAGGATACCGCCCCGGCCGAGCGCGGAAGCTCGGCCAGGACGGTGGCAGCAGAGCGTGGAAGCTCCGCCACCCCCAGCCGAGCGCAAAAGCTCAGCCAGGATACCGCCCCGCCGAGCACAGAAGCTCGGCCAGGACGGCGGCAGTAGAGCGTGGAAGCTCCGCCACCCCCGGCCGAGCGCAAAAGCTCAGCCAGGATACCGCTCCGGCCGAGCGCGGAAGCTCAGCCAGGACGGTGGCAGCAGAGCGTGGAAGCTCCGCCACCGCCGGCCGAGCGTGAAAGCTCAGCCAGGATACCGCCCCGGCCGAGCGCGGAAGCTCAGCCAGGACGGTGGCAGCAGAGCGTGGAAGCTCCGCCACCGCCGGCCGAGCGTGAAAGCTCAGCCAGCAAGGGTACCGCCCCAGCCGAGCGCGGTAGCTCAGCCAGGATGGCAGAAGAAGCCGGCCGAGCGCGAAAGCTCAGCCAGCAAAAAGAAACGGTACTGCCCGGCCGAGCGCGGTAGCTCAGCCAGGCAGCCAAGACAAAAAACCCCCTAAAACCCTGCCAACCTGCCTGCAAGCACAGCGGCTCTCGCAGGCCTGAATTTAGGGGGACCCTTTATTTATTTTTTGGTTTGGGGTCTATAAGGGTACTAGAATAGGGCGTTGAGGGTTTGGGGTTCAGGGTTTCGGGTCTAGTCACTAGTCACTCCTCTTAGGGGGCCTTGAAGAGTTTAGGGTTAAGAGTTTAGGGTTTAGGGTTTAGGGTTTTAGGGTTTTAGGGTTTAGGGTTTAGGGTTTAGTGTCATCCTTGAGCAGGGACTATGCTCATCTACTCTGTATCGGAACTAAGACCTTAAATTCAAAACCCAAACAACATCGAACCCTAAACCCATAACACACTAATGTCAAACCCCAAACCCAAAATCCACCTATCCCTGAACCAACCCCGTCTCCCCGCCTCACCGCTGCTCAGCGCTCCAGTGTCCAGCGCAGCGAGTTTTTGGGCTTCGGTGCTTCAGGGTTTTAAGGGTCTTAAGGGTTTAAAGAGCTTAGGGCTTCGATGCGCATGCGACCTGTGATTGAAAATGGCCTGCAAGACAGGGGTTGATTTAGGTACTACACAACCCCCCAGAACCCCTGCTATCGGCCCGCCCTGGTCCTTGAACTGGACTTTGAAGTAAGCAGGGAGAAACAAGTATAGACTTTTATTTCATAATGGTTCCTTTAAGGAACAGGTACCCCAAAACAGTATTGAAGTATGGTACTCCATACCCAGGTTAAGGGATCTAGAAGCTGCTATAGGGTATTCGGGGTTGTGAAGTTTGTAGTCTAGTGTCTTGGACAGGGTCCTAATTGTCGGGTATCATGGCGAATTGAAGGTTAACCCCCTGTGGTTGTATAGGGATTATATAGGGACGAGACTACCCACAAAATGTTAAAGGTTACCTACTCTACTACTGGGGGGTGGGCATGAAGGAAACACTACAAAAGCCTTAAAGTCCAGAAGAGGGTTTGGGGGGCATACCATGTACTGTTAAATCTCTGTAGGGGTGCCGAGGGGTTGCCATGGCCAAAAAATGCAGATGTGTAGTTATGCTGCCACTGGGAACCCGCGCACGAACTAACAGTAGAACCACTTAAACCACTTTCTCAGGCACATAAACCCTTAATCCCCAATTCCCCAAGTTCTTTACCCAGACCTCCAAAAGGATCCAAAAAGTAGATTCCGTAATGGGGGTTCCTGTAAAGTACCCTTAGTAGTCTAGCGCCCCAAAGTAGGGGATCTACTTTCTAGATCCTCCCAAAATCTGTGCAACTAAGGGGTACCCAGAGACTCCAATATCCCTTAATTGAGGAATACACCTTAAATCATATAAGCCATCCTTCTGTAACTTAAGGTACACTCCTTAATTAAGGGATATTGGAGTCTCGGGGTATTGGGCTCTCTGGATTTTCTGTACTGAAGGCCCCGAATCCCGCCTCCTCGGGCCAGTCCTCATCCTGCAGACGCAGCTTTCGGGCTCTAGAGTTTAAGGGATCCTACAAGTTCCTTTAAGGGATCCTTCAAGTGCTCCTTCAAGGGTACTCTAAGAGCTCTATAAGGTGCAGGGGATCTATAAGGCTCTATTCCACGGATAAAAGGAGGGATCCTTAATGAGGACCCCTACTTGGAGGGTCGGGGGACTTAGTAATTAGGTAGTAGGTAGAAATTATAAGTACCCTCACAGGGATCCTACTTGGGGTTGTGGTACTTAGGTATGTGACCTTAATATAGCACTTATACACCCATTATATAGCCTGCTATATGGTAGGGATCCCCACTAAGGGTCCCTCCTTTTGCCCTTTGATCCAAAGTATCAGGGATCCTAGGTTCCTTTAAAGGTTCTTTCAAGGACCCCTTTAAGGGTACTCTGAGAGCTCTATAAGGTGCTAGGGATCTATAAGAAATCTGTACCGGGGCTTACGATTTCTAAGGGTTTTAGGGTTTAGGGGATTACTGGGCTTGTAAGCAAGCAAGGAGCAGCAAGGAGAAAACATGTAAACTCCTATTTCATAACAATTCCTCTCTAAGAAAAGAAGTGTGAAAGTATGGTACTCCAAAGCCCAGTTAAAGGAACCCAAATGATAATCCCCTTTACAGGAGCCCTTATAATCCCCTTTAAGGGAACCCTTATCATCCCCTCTAAAGGAGCCCTTAGAACCCCCTTTAAAAGGCTTAGCTTGCGGCAAGATCCCTCCAACCATTCGGATCCAGACTGTCTGGACCTTAGCCTCCAAATGCAGGATTGCCTCAGGCTTGTAAGGGTTCCTTTAAGGGTCCCTGTAAAGGGATCTATAGTCATTCTATAAGGGTATAGGGTTTAGGGCCTACTTGGAGGTTCATGGGTAGTTTCATTGTTATGTGGGGCTTATAAGTAGGGTAACTATGCTTATAACCCATATTGGGGGACTTATGACAGTACGTATAACTACCAATGAACCTCCAAGTAGGACGAGTCTGACCGACCATTCATTCTTCAGTGCCTTCCTGTAAACTGACACCATGGCGACAGGGGTACTTGGAGGGTCGGGGGACTTAGTAAGTAGGTAGTAAGTAGACTTACAAGTACCCTAAAAGGGACCCTAATTGGGGTTATGGTACTTATAAGTCCCTAAAATGACCAGTTGCTAAGTCCCCTGTGCGGTAGCGACCGCAAAGCCGTGGCTATCAGCGCCCATCGCTGACATCATTTAGTCGAAAGCAGGTAGGAGATGCGGCGTTGGTGTACTCTCCCAGATTCAAGAACTGCGTGAAGGGCACCAGAATGTGTAGGAGCCTAAACCCTAAACCCTAAACCCTAAACCGAACGGTCCAGCGATGGGGGTGTCACGTAGCTGTCGGGCCGAAACCTGAGAGTCGGACACTGCCCACTTCGATCTGCTGAGAAGCGAGAGGGTTGTGGGGCATCCCCGCCGTGTCTATGTGCGAGCCCAACCACCTGCTCTCCCAAGGGAGCTGGTTTAGGGTTTAGGGCTATGTAAATACTAAACCCTAAACATCCGTAAACCCTAAACATCCGTAAACCGTAAGCTCAGTCTCAGTGGGGCCGAGTGGCATGGATGCGCGGTCCGCATTTTCCGTACATTCTTGGATTCCCCATTGTTACTTGGAGGGTCGGGGGCTTAGTAGCTGGTTATTTTAGGGACTTATAAGTACCATAACAGCAATTAGGGTCCCTTTTAGGGTACTTATAAGTCTACTTGCTACCTACTTACTAAGTCCCCCGACCCTCCAAGTACCATTCTGTTTTGGCGTCTCCTTACTCCAAGCATCACGGACTCAGTACTTACGGCTACGAATCGGGTAGCTCTTATTGTAATTGCTTATAGCCCAAAGAGGTATCTCACCTACTTACTGAGCCCCATGATCCTCCAAGTACGGGAGTTTATACGACAGGGCACGAAAAAATAGTACATATTCGCATTTAAACTATTCCTGAAGGCTTCTAAAGTAATTACTACACTGGTTCCCTCAGGTGTTGCTAGAATGCCGACAATACGAATCCAGTGCCTGAAGACTGTCTATTACCCTTCCTTATTCCTTGGGTTCCGTCCTGTACTGCCACTCCCTGCCGCTGTTTCTTAGTTTATCACAGTTTCACGCCCCTCAAACAAAAAGCTAGCTAAAATGGTGCGGGCCCTCATATTTGACAGATCGCATCAACCTCTGAAAAAACCAAACCAAAGTGAACCCTGCGCCCTGAACCCTAAACCAACCCTAGACTCGTCTCTAACATTTAGCTCTACAGCAGGGAAACCCGGAGGACTTAAACCCTAAACCCCAAAGACCTAAAGTACCTAAAGCATTCAAACTCCACAAAGCATATAGCCCCGAAAACCCCAAAACCCGAAAACCCTAAACCCCCCTAACCCTCAAACCCTAAACTCCCCTAACCCCCTGAAACCCGCCCGAAGCCGTTATAGAACTCCCTATGGATCCCTTTAAGGGAACCCCCTGACCTTTGGAAGCGTCAAAAAGCGGGATAAAGATAAGTAGGATTGAGGATCCCTTAAATCAGGACCCTTAGTTAGTTAGGATTACCCAACCTGCTCAACTCTAAACCCTAAACCCGTATAAACCCCTACACCCTAAGTCCCTTATGAGGCCCCTCAAATGATAACAGGGCCCCAAAACAGCACATAACCCTAACCTCCACACCCCTAAACCTCTAAACCACTGCCATAAACCCTTAAGCGCCCTCTAAAGGAACCCTTGGTCCCGAAATAATATGTTTTAAGAGTACCCTAAACCCTAAACCCTAAACCTAAACCCAAAAGCCCCTCAGCGGTCATTCGAGGAGACGTCGTCGCCATTGGCGTGGCTTTGGATGGTCTCCGAGGAGGCCTTTTCTCGACTTGGGGGCTTTCACCCAGAGAGCCCAATACCCGACTTAGCAAGTAGGTAGTAGGTAGACTTATAAGTACCCTAAAAGGGACCCTAATAGGGGTTATGATACTTATAAGTCCTTAAAATAACCAGCCTAATTAAGGAATATACCTTAAATCATAATATGAAGCCCTATATAATTTAAGCCATATTCCTTAATTAAGGGGTATTGGGCTCTCTGGGCATGGTTTAGGGCTTTTAGGGTTTTAAGACTTTTAGGGTTTTTAGGGTTCTGGGGTTCCTGGGTTTTAGGGTTTTTAGGGTTTTAAGGATTTCAGGTTTTTCGGCTTTTAGCTTTGAGTTTTTAGGGTTTTTATGTTCCTGGGGCTTTAGAGGTTAGGCTTTTTGAGTCGCAGGTTTCTGAGGTGCCAAGGTTTTCAGGGCTTAAGGCTCCAAGGTTTCTGTAGCCCAAGTGGGTTTTGAGGCCACCGAACGCAGAGACGAGGTTGGCTTGACCAGTTTCCTACTTGTCGGGTATCATGGCGAACTGAAGGTTAAGCTCTTTGGCTATATTCTTAAGACAAGTTGTTCAAGGTTACCTACTCTACTACCAGTGTTTCCGATATTTGCAACGTCTTTGATCTGCAATGGCGGACTTGGGACGCCCAAAGCAAGGCTTGCAGGCTTTCACCGAGAAAGCCTGGGCGCAGTTAGAGGCTATATATATATATGTATGTATATATATATATGCATGCATATACAGATATGTATATGTAACCTGTGCATTTTCCTTTTTTGTACTGGAAGGTTCATGGGTGGTTACACGTGGGGTTATAAGTCCCCTAATATTGGATAAAACTACAGTCACGCTAGTGTTTGTTTGCCATTGTTTTGTGGCATTACATATTGCGCGGCTTCCGCATGTGGGCACGCTGCCTTCGCAAAGCCTTGCATAGGTTGGGTAATGTAGACCCCGGTTCCACAAGCCCCCCACCCTTGAATTTATAGGCAAAGATATGCAGGGATCCACACTAAGGTTACACTGACGTTGTACCCTACAAAGCCACTGCAGGCATGCTACACAACCCCTTTGCAATCTTTAGACAGCCCTTTGGTCAAAGTAGAGCTCCCTAACCCTAAACCCCTAAATACTAAACCCTGAACCCCTAAACCCTGAACCCCTAAACCCCTAACCCCTAAACCTCTAAACCCTAATACTAAACCCTGAACCCAAAGCCGAGAGCTGTACAGATCGGCTCCAATCCTCCGGATCTTGGGAAGGTACCGGGTTGAGGGGCATCGTCGGGTTGGGGGCTTAGGGTTCAGGGGTTTAAGGGTTTAGGGTTTAGGGTTTAGGGTTCAGGGGTTTAAGGGTTTAGGTTTTTTTTTAATGTGCAGTAGCCGGGTTTAGGGTTTAGGGTTTAGGGTTTTGGGTTCCACACTTAGGACTCTCTCAGTTGCTGAGTTCATAGTGTACACTCTCAGTTTCATAGGGGTCAACATTTTCCCAAAAAGTGTAAGGCGTATCCACTCAGCTACTAAGCTCTAAGGGTTTAGTGCTTCGGGCTCCATGGGTTTAGTTCAGTTTTTTTTGGTTTATGGGCTCAGGGTGCGTTGGCTGTCGAGGGTTTAGGCTCTTCTGTCTGAGATCTTCTACTTTGGGTATCATGGGACTTAGTACGTAAGCTTATACTATAGGGGGGGGTACCATAATCATAAAAAGGAAACCCCAAATTAGTCTTGGTAATTATTCAGGCCCTATATTACGTTACTCATTTGTGGTTACAACGTATTTATAAATTTATAGCCCTAGTTACTAAGTTACTAAGTGCCACGACCCTTCAAGGTACAATCGCGACTTTCCAGGAGGATCTTGGTGGTGCAGTTGATGATGAATGTGACATTCGTGCGGTTTACAGTGTATTGCTGACTATGCATGTAATCACAGAAGCCACTCTAAAGTTGGAACCTGAGCATTGTCCCTCTCATGGCAGGTGTCGCGAAACGATTGGTGCGTGCAGTTCAGTCATCACCTTTTCGTCTGGTTCTCTGTTTTCTCCTGAAGTAGGACGTAAAGGACTGGTGTGATGGCGGCGCAGCTGATGATGATGTTAACGTGTGCTCTTTGAACTACTGTAATGCGGCTGAGAGTGGCCGGAAATCAGGATGCCAACTAAAGACTCGAGCATGGGTTCCGTAAGCAGAAGAAGGAAGTTCGCGCCGTGTGTAACCCCTTCGATTTGCTGCAAGTTCTCGGAAAGCATCTCCATGAAGCCTGAAATCCCTGAAGTCCTGCGCTTTTCAAAATCCCAGCGTTTCTTGCGACAGCTACAAACTCTTGCCCAACCACTGAGTTACCTAAACCCTAATTAATTCCCGACTCTCCAAAGGGCAGACTTGCCACAACCCAAAGATTGGCTCTGCCGTGTAAGTACCGTAGCTTCTTAAAAAGGCCTACGGCACTTTGGCGGTTTGGGGCGTAGGGCTTCGTGCAAGTAACATAGTTTCGGTTCAATTGTAGAAGCAGCCTACAATACTTACATTCTTCAACTTTTCAGAACCCGAAAAGTAGATCCTGTCAGGGCTTCCTATAAAACACACTTTAGTAGTATCGGGTTTGCAATTAGGGGGTCTGTGCTTTAGCTACGCTCCTTCTTGAAGTCTAGAATGACGGAAGGGACCTTCATATTATGATTGACGGCCTATTCTTTAATTAAGGATTAAGGGTTGTTGGGCTCGCTGAGTCCTTCTTGAAGTCGGGGTCTTGTTGTATGACTGAAACCCTAGACCTCAAACCCTAAGGTACTATAGGGGCCTTGATAATTAGAATAGGGTTTTTTTCCTATCATACAAAATCTATAATAAGGAACCTAATGTTTCAGACGCCTAATAGAGTATATACCAAGACCCCTCGCTGAGTCCTTCTTGAAGTCGGGATCCTGCTGTGGATCGCAACCTCCAGGCTGCCATCAGATTCCAGACCCCCGGGAGGATCAAGAAAGTAGATCCCCCTAATTTGGGGCCAACCCCTTGGCGATCTTTAGAAAGCCCTAGGCTCGAAGGTTAAGCTCCCTCTGCACTTTGAAGAAAGCAAGGAGAAAAAGGTATAGACTTTTATTTCAGAATGGTTCCTTTCAGGAACAGTTACCCCCAAAAAGTGTTCAAGTATGGTGCTCCAAACCCAGGATGACGAGGAATAGCATCTCTAACCCTAAATACTCACGACAAGTACAAAGACCGGAAGATGAACTTTTTATCGCCTGTAAATACAAAAAAGTATACACATACCGTGTATATATATATATATATATATATATAGACAGGAAGGGTTTTAGATAAATCGATAGTGCCTCATTACAACTAAGCTGCGCATTTGGAATGTGTTTGTGCAAGCACAGCTCCTTGCTGAGGTTCAGGCATGGGGGCTCAAGTTCCAACGACCAGACCAACAAATGCTGAAGATGTTGAGGCTTGTCGGAAGCACTGAGCCCTAAACCCCATAAATCGCTCAAGGTGTGGGGGCTTGCTGGACGGGTGTGGCTCCGGTGATCCAACTCCTCGAGGCTTGACTTTTGCAATTTGTAAAATACATTTTTCTGAATCCGACTGCTGCGGATACTGGTCTTGGATGGCCTTTTGCTGATAGTTTCTTCACGTGCTTTCCTCACTCCCCATGTAGAGCCGTAAGGACGCTACCCTTCAGAATCCCCGTCCCCAAGACGCTGAATCCCAAAACCCTAAACAGCAGAAGCCCTAAACCCTAAAGGAACCCCCTCAAGCTAGGAAACCGTGAAGGAAACCCTAAAGCACTAAAAAGCACATCAGCACAAATTAGGATAGGGATATCCCATATAAACCACCGGAAAATGAAGCCCAATAAGGTAGGGATATCCCTATACAAAGCTTATGCTTATGTTCTTTTTGCGTCCCTAATAAACCCAACACCCCGGCCTGACCACCAGGCAGCTGACTTCGCCGACTCCTGCTTCGCCTCCTCGAAATACCTTGTGGTACTTGAGGCGGTTTGATACGGGAGCTATAAAGGCACTATCAGAGTTCTATAGGATTAGTGTGAGAGTAGGTGTAAAGCTAAGGGATTTATAAGGGTACTATTTTAGGGCTTGGGGTTTAGGAGGATCATGGGACTTGGTAATGGTAAGTGAGGCTCTTAAAGGTTTTGCAGGGTGTCCATAAGGGTACAAAAAGAGTTAAGTAGGCTTGTAAGATTAAGGAGCTAAACCCCTATTTTGGGCCCCCCCCTATCATACTCCCTTTAATACTCTGGATTAGGGTCCCTTTTCAGGTCACCAAACTAAACTAGTACTGCACCTCATAAGCAGGACCCTAAAATCCACAATTTGGAGAACTGGTGTATATTTGGGTTTCTCAATGAGAACTCGCCTCTTCCCCATGCTTCTCAGAACCGCACCAACACTTGGAGGGTCGGGGGACTAAGTAAGTAGGTAGTAAGTAAACTTACAAGTGCCCTAGAAGTGACCCTAATTGGGGTTGTGGTACTTAAACGTCCCTAAAATAAACAGTTACTAAATCCGGCGACCCTGCAAGCACAGAACCTCCCAGCTCCCAGGACCCGCGATTCAACTGACCCGATCCGATCTGGCCGCCCCCATACAGTAACAGTCTATAATGGGGCTACTATTAAGGGCCTCATATAGCCATATTGTGAATATTATCCAACTGTTACTGTGTGGTGGCAGCATCCAAAGGATCCTTATTAAGAAACCCTGGGCCTATAACCCCAACGTGGTAGGATGCACATAAGGCACCCTAATAAAGGCTCAAAGTTTCTTCATGGTTCCTAGTGTAGCATTGAGGGCACGCCGCCAGTGAGCATCTCATGAAGGCCTCCTGCTCGCCTCTTCAGACTAAGAATAAACGAACTTTGTTCGTGAGTTTCTGAAAACTGAGGGTACCTTATTTTGCTGTCCTTGTGATGAGGATCCTACGATTTAGGGTGCTATATTAGATCCCCTGTTTTTGGAAACTCCCATTTTGTTGAGCACTCTTCCATCTGGCAATCATGCCAAGCTTCCGGGACCGGCCTCATGACTGGTGCGGTGGTAGAGCCCTGCACAGCCGCATCGGGATGCCTTCTTGAAAAGCCCCAAAACAAAGTTCGCAAACTGTCCATCTTCGCTTTGAGGCATCCTCCGCACTTGAGGCTGTGTAGACCACTTTCGTGATGCCATCTTCGAGCTTCCGAATTACTTTCTGGTGCTTAGTAGGGAATGAGGGAATGGATCCCTATAGTAGTCCCTATATAATCCCCCATATAGGGCCCCAAAAAAGCACATAAGCAAAAATAAGCATAGGGATGTCCCATATAAACCCCCCTATATTGAAGCCCAATAAGGTCGGGATATCCCCATAAAATGCTTATGCTTATGTGCGTTTTTTTGGTCCCTAACCATAGTAATCCAAAGAGCCAGACAGATTATGCCGATCAAAGGGCTCCCCTGCGGTCCAGATTTAGGCTTGCTTGGACTTAGAAGTACCATAACCCCAATTAAGGTCCCTTTTAGGGATTTTAGGGTACTGATAAGTCTACTTGCTACCTACTTACTAAGTCCCCCGACCCTCCAAGTGGGGCTCCGAAGGACTCGGGGCGGATTATGCTGTGGGTTTTGGGGGCATCCCAACGAAATCGCCGGGTCCCACCGCCGCCGAAGACGACGAAGCTTAAAGCCCCTACTAAGCCTACAAAAGCCTACAACCCGCTTAAATTACACTGTATCGTAGTATAGAACCTTCACCGTCAAACCACATACCTCTCTTTGAACACCTGTCAGACCCCAAGAATTATTGACGTAAAATAGCAGCCTTTCTGTTTCGGAGTACATCCTGCCAGAGTCGAACAGGTACATGAAGGAACTGTGCTAACCCAGGACCCCAAGCCCCCTAAAGACTAAACCCCAAAATCCCTTAAACCGTAAAGCATGAACCATAAACTCTACAAGCCCTAGACCCTTAAACCCTAAACTCTAGCATGCCAAACCTTAACAACTCAAAACCCCAAGGCTCAAAACCCTGCACTCTGTCACGACCACCCTTGTCCTTTTAGAAATAATTGACAGAGCCCTAGAGCCCTATATCCCTTAATATGAATTATTTAAGAAGGTCTACTAGCCGGTCTGCTTATTCTTTTGGGGGAGCCATGAAAAAGGACAAGGCTGGACCGGCTATTTTAGGGACTTATCAGTACCATAACCCCAATTAATCAAAGGGGAAAAGGAGGGACCCTTAAGGAGGACCCCTACCCTATAATGGGCTATTATAATGGGTATATAATAGCTATATTAAGGGCATATACCTAGGGGTCCTTATTTAGGGTCCTGGTCACGCCGGGGCTCCGGGCGCTGCTTTGGCCTCGTCCTTGGGCTCACGCATCTTCTGCAGCTTCCTCCGAAGGGCTTGCTTGGAGGTTCATGGGTAGCTATTAGGGTTCCTTTAAGGGTCCCTTTGAAGGGATCTATAGTCACTCTATAAGGCTATGCTATAGGGTTTAGGGCCTACTTGGAGGTTCATGGGTAGTTATAAGTGGGGTGGTTCAGGGTTTAAGGCTTTCGGGTCTACGGCAAGGGTAATGCAGGGGCCTTAATAGCTGAAACAGGGCTTTGGGCCCCTTCACGGTATGATGAAAATAAGGAGCCCTGAGGAATAACATTGGCTTCCATGTTAAATAGGGTTGAGGGTTTTCAAGGGTGCCATAAGGAGCTTAGAGGCTTAGGGTTTCGGCTTTAGGTTTGTCATGAGGATTTGATTCAAGGGTTTGGGGTTAAGGGTTTATGGTAAGTGTGCCAAGGATTCTACTTGGAGCGTCGGGGGACGCAGTACGTAGGTAGTAAGTAAACCTATAAAGTACCCTGAAAGGGGGTTATGATACTCATAAGTCCCTAAAATAACCAGTTACTAAGTCCCCCGACCCTTCAAGTAAGGCCTCGATAAAAAATCTTCAACCGAGAAGTTTGAGGATTTGGTTTTGGGGCTTTGCAAGTCTCTGCGCCTTGGTTGTTGGGTCCTTCAGGATGCTGAAGGGCTTGATGGTGGCAGAGAAGGGGGTAGAGGGCTTATGGGTTCGGGGATCAAGGCTTTAAGACTTTAAGATTGGGTTTGTGGGTTTTCACTTGCGAGCACAGATTTCTGTGCTTTCACTGATTGTAGCTCTCACCCTCACCGAGGGTTTTACTTTACCATCGAAGGATGGCTGTGTGACAGTTCTGGCTTTTTGTCATGTAGGTCTCCCGTGCTCGCAGGTGCAGAGGAACCCCTTTGCCTCTGCCTCCCTCTACAGCGCCGTCTTTCTAGACGGCGATACTGGGATCTGAAGCGCCTGGAAGCTTTCCCTTTCCATTAGCTGCTTTCTTCGGACTTTTCGTCCTTCTCCTCGCATCGGTTCTGTTCGGACTTGATCTGCCCTGTGAAGGGCCCCTGCCATCGCTGGCTCCTCCGTCGTCGTCGTCCTTCCGACGGAGTGCCACTTCGCCCAGTTTTCATTGCTAGCTTCTCCCTCTTTGCATTCTTCAGATAAAGCACTCAGCCGGGTGGAAATCCCATGGTACTGATTAGCTTAGGTTAGATTCGGCTGGATATTGGATGGGCTTGGTAGCTTCGTAAACGTCTTCAGGGAAGACGGTGAACTTCAAATCCTGAGCCCCAAGCTGTTGGACCATCCAACGAAATCCAAGGTAAAGTATCAAATATTAGAGTTTAATAAAAGTGTATTATAGTAGTATAGCATGTATACCTAAACCAATGACTCCAGAAACCTCCCAAAACATAGGGCCTCATAAGGCTCGCAAGCTTGAAACTCGAAGCTCTAAGCTCCAAACCTTCATCGCATGACTCCCTTCAAAGATTGCCTTCAGTCTTTGCAAGCTCTTGACGACCCTGGAAACCCTAAACCGCCCCCGAACCATAAATCCCTATAGTACCTAATAGATCCCGAATAGGAACCCTTATGGTTCCTCTAAACTTAGCCGCCCTTAAAAAGCAGAATATGATTGATATTCTTATTCATCCCCGCAAGCTATGTCATAAGAAAATGAAACATACTTACGAAGAGCAATAAAAGAAAGGAACCCTTTACTAAACCCCTAAACCCCCCTAGACCCCTCTAAACCCCAGCCCTAAATCCTAAACCCTTAACCCCCCTGAGCCCTAGACCTTAAACCACAAAATCCCCCTCTCGCTCTTATAGTTACCTTAAAGGAACCCTAAAGCCTAAGATTTCGGCTATAGACTTATAAATAGCATAACGCGAATTAGGATCCAGTTTTAAGGTACGTGTAAGTCTACTTAGACTTACTATCTACTCGCTAAGTCCCCCGACCCTCCAACTAAGAATAGGGTTGTGGAGCCTAGTATCATTATAATCAGGAGCCACCAAAATAGTATAGGTAATTATTATAAGGCCCCTACATTAAAGTACCCCTTGTTGCAGTCCTTATAGAAGTCTTGAAGATCCCTAAACCACCAGCTCTCATTAGGACCCCTTACTTATAGCAATCCTTATAGAACTCTTTAAGATCCCAAAAGCCACTAGCTCTCATATTATGGTTCCCTTAAAGGAACCCTAAACCTTCGGGTGCTGCAAGGCGAGCATCTGGGAGGCTGGGGCTGGGACTCTTTTGCTGCAGCAGGTGCTGATTGAACTCTCCTAGGCCGAGACGCTTTCTGGGCTTTGAAGTGGCCCAGGAGGAAAAAGTATAGACTTTTATTTCATAATGGTTCCTTTAAGGAACAGGTACCCAAGAAAGGAATTCAAGTATGGTACTCGCAACCCAGGCTTTAGGGTTTAGGGATGTTTAGGGCTTAGGGTCTGGGGTTTGGGGTTTAGGTTTACAGTGTAGGGCGGTAGCAATGGTAGTGGTAATTCTCGTCGTCGTCGTCGTGGGAATAAGTAAGTATTATGAAGTAGTAGTCATGAAGTTGCGAAGTGCGTAGTAAGTTTGCAGTAACCCAGACTGCGGGAAGGATCTAAAAAGTAGATCCCTTAAGGGGCTTCCTATATAGGTCCTTTGCCTTTCAATAGTAGAGGGTCCCAAATTAGGGACCGTAGCAAGCAGCAAGAAGAAAGTAGTAAGTAGTGAGTAGTGAGTTGTGGGTGTGAAGTAGGTAGTAGTAGTAGTAGTAGTAGTAGTAGTAGTAGTAGTAGTAGTAGTAGTAGTAGTAGTAGTAGTAGTAGTAGTAGTAGTAGTAGCAGTAGTAGTAGTAGTAGTAGTAGTAGTAGTAGTAGTAGTAGTAGTAGTAGTAGTAGTAGTAGTAGTAGTAGTAGTAGTAGTAGTAGTAGTAGCAGTAGCAGTAGCAGTAGCAGTAGCAGTAGTAGTAGTAGTAGTAGCAGTAGTAGTAGTAGTAGTAGTTGTTGTTGTAGTCGTGATCGTGGTTGCCGTCCTCGTGTTCGTTGCTGTTGTAGCGGCTGTGTTTGCACGGATGCAGGTGCAAGTCACCTTTAAACCCAAGATACCCCTAAGACAAGACACAGAGGCCTTAGACCCTGTAGAGCCGTAGATCCAACGTCCAAACACCCTGAGCTCCAAAACCCCAAAGCGCTGCAGTCCGAAGGTCTAAAGCACTTACGTACTTGTCTGACGGGCTTCCAACCCTGAATTACTAAAACCCCAAAGGCCTCGTCAGCAGGGCTACTATGGGTACATTGCTACGAAAACTCTTTCAGGCTTTCGGCCACCATTCAGGGCTTGGGGTTCAGGCATTTCGGGTCTTTTTGAGGAGATGTGCAGATTTAGAATATTGGGAGGGGTTAGAGGTCACCAGTCAGGGCTTATGTTTCACCATGTTCGACAGCCTACAACACTCTTGCTCAAAATCAACGAAGTACATGCGAAGACCACAAAAAACCGATGTCTGCAGCCGCGCAGCTTGGACATGTGGTTGATCTTTTCCAGCCATTTGTCCGTCTTGCCTGCCGCAACTGAACTATCCGTCCCCCTGCGGCCAAATCAGGTTCTACGGGACTCTCATTTATGACAACCCCCCCCCTTCAGCACTAGCAACTAAGTATCTCTGTCTGAATGCCCCTGAACGCCCTAGACCGCTGGCCCCCGAAGCCTTAAATCCAAAGTCCCCAAAATATCTTGAAAACCTAAGTGGTCTCGCGGGCCTGGTTCCTATCCTTAGGATGTTTGAACCAGCGTCATATGCAGGCTTCCACCAATCGGAGGTCCGGTTTGGGGCATGTAGTTGGTTAAGCTGTTAGATTATTGGAGCCTTCAGGGTTTCTCTTGGGGAAGCCCCTGATTTTTTGAAAAGTTACGCATTGGTTACAGTATCCTACACTCTGCAAAGGTATCAACATAATCCATGTATGGAAAGTGAACTCTGAAACGAATCGATACGAATCCTACCGAACCCTTCGAAACCTCGGTACACAGGAGGAATCCCGATTGCCGAAGAGCCCCGTGAGAAGCCTTTCTCGCCATCGTCGTCGAAGGAGAACTGGCAGATAGTGGGGACAAGACGGTTGATGGGAGGCCAAAAGGGGGGCTTAAGATTCTTGGGGTAGGGACTCATTAATATGAACCCTATTATGGGAACCCTAAGCCCTACTAAACCCCCATAGGCTAAAACCCCTTTTGGCCTCCTATGAACGGTCTGTCACTTGTCTAAGAGTTCGTCAAGCTTCCGGGGCTCTTCTCCTTTGAGTGATCCAAGGTCAAAGGTCGGATACAATGATGTAGCGCAGGGGCCGAAACAATTGGAATAGGCCTTTGGGGTATGTCATACCAGGGCGATGATAGTAGGGTTTGAATAGCATTCCACGGGCTGGCAGTAGCTTGCAAAGGGCTGGAGTATATGAAGGGCTTACTATTATGAGATTATGTAGCGGGCTTTGCGCCAAAATCTATTGTAAATTCTACGGCCCTAAGCTTAAAATGGTGGTAAACACCATGCGGCTCATGCGTCTTTCTGATAGAAGGTCAGTTTAGAGTGGGTTTAGCTCTTTTCCTGAAGCCCTGAACATCGCCGCCTACGTTCTCCAGAACATTTTGAGATTGAGGGTGCCATAACAAAGCGATGCAGGTCGGCATAGCTCTATCGACTCATGCAGGTGACTGGCTCATTGCCATGTAAGTGCGGCAGGGAGTTGCACTCAAAGTTTTCGGTTCTGAAAACAGCCTACTCTGATAGAAAGCCTTGTTGGGAAGCTCGAAAAAAGATCTTGACATGCGGGTTCGTCAGCACAAGCTACCAGCCTCGCCAAGTGGGAAATGACAATGCCAGTACGTGTAAGCCTCTATTGGTAAACTGCAGGCTACAGCTACAGTCTGACAAAGAGCTACAAGTAGTTCTTGACTGAGTCCTGCTGAAACAAGGAGCAGAAAACAGAAACTCAAGAATCCAGACACCTCCCCTACCAGTGATCATGAAAGCCTTGCTTAGGTAGCACTAGGCCCTCAACAGATCTCAACTCCCATTCAATTGCCTCCTCCTCGCGCTCTCCCTTGGCTGCCTTCGTGGCGGCGAACATGTTGCGATATACGAGGTTACACACTACTACCATTGTAAATGTGGCTGTTGTCGTTTATGCTACATTCCTGATCTTACTGCCACAATTCTTGTTCTTGTTATTAACTTTTCTGCCACTGTTACAATTAGTGTCAACGCTTGCTGAACTTACTGTTAATGTTTGCTGGCCCTTGGTTTGCTCGACTGAATTCCTTTGCAGGTACCTGCAGTAAACTTCTTGTGGGTCCAGCAGGTCGCTCCATCCTCCCCTTCGTTCATTAAAACCTCGCCAGAGACTTGCCTCGCTGGTAAGTTCAGCACGAACCCCCACGCACAGAAAGCTCAGCGCGGCTGCTCTTCTGGCAGCAGCGGCTGACGCCTGCAGGTCAGACACTGTTTCCGCAGGAGTGCCATGGAGTCCAGTGCCACCGCGCGCCTCGTGGCGGTTCAGGAGGTTTACTTGGATATGTGCAAACTGGGAGTTTGCAAATGTCCAAGTATGGCTCCAGACCACAGCCAGAAATCCTGCAGCTTGGCCGAGTCGTTCTGGAAAAAAACGCCCGGCGAAGATGAGCTTGGCATGTATCCCTGTTTGTTTCATTAGCTGTAAATACATGTCTTCTCCAGTGCTGCATTGTTATTGCCCTATTACCACTGATTTCTACTCTACAAAGCTGCAGCTTAAGAACTCTAAACCCTAAACCCCTACACCTGAATCCCTAAACCCTAACCTAAACCCTACACCCTAAACCCCTACACCTAAACCCCTGATCCCCTAAACTCTTAAGATTCAAGGGCGCCGGCCATGGCAACGAATCCTTAGAGTAGGACTTAGGATTAGGGGGAACCTTGCGGATATAGACCCTCTCAGTAAAGTTCCTTCTAATGGAGCCATAAGTAGGGTCAAGAAGGGTCTCTGTTAATGGGGTCTCCATGATTCTGCCTAGTTTAGAGAGCTACTGCCGGCCTTTTTCCAGCAAGTCTCGGGAAAGCAAAGCCGCATGGTGATGTGGGGTTTAGGGGGTTTACGGCGGAGTGAGTTGGCCGAGCACGCAATGTTGTGCTGAAACCTCGAGAAGCCGCAAAACAACTAGAACGCAAAGACGAAGCACTACTCACCAACGGCGAAAATGCCGACTGTGTCATCAAAAACCATCGTGCTGCCGACGGTATCCACAGCACAGGCACCTTTCAACAGAATTCACCGACCGCAATCAACAACCGACAAAACCCTCTTTCCCAAGCATGCAAGGGCTTCTGACAGAGCTTCCAAAAAGGCTGTTCGATATACACTTATATAGGGGCCTTAATAATTAGAATAGGGTTATGGGGGACCTTCAGCGATAATTATAGTAAGGAACCCCTAGGGATTCTCTAAGAGCCGATACTGATCGCAGCTTCAAGGCACTAGATTGCAAAATGGAAGTGGAAGAGGGTGCTACCGGGTTAACGTCCCGTCGCCCTACCGGATCATGCGCCTCACGAAACTACCTAACCTACACATCCTAAACCACAGCGACAAAACCGCGTAAGCAGACCCTATAAATCCCCACATAAAGCCCACTAAAGCCCCATACACCTGCCAGGTATACCGTCGTACCATACCCCTCATAGAGCGCTATGAAGCCCATCAAGGGCCCGCCTTCTTGAGATCTGTCAAGAACTGCATGCCTCTAGGTGGTGGACTTGGAGACTAGGGCTAAAAGTGGCGCAACTCACAGATATTTGATAACCTACAGATGGCACTTAAACATAAAATACGCTTTTGTTGACTAAGGTTCATGGCTAGATACAAGTTGCGGTATGAGTTGGGCAACTAGCTATAATCCCGATCAGGCGACATATAGCCCCACTCATATCTACCAAGACAACCTCCAAGCAAGAAGCCCAATAACTCATAAGAGTACTTGGAGGGTCGGGGGACTTAGCAAGTCGGTAGTAAGTAGACTTATAAGTGCCCTGGAAGGGACCCTAATTGGGGTTATGGTACTTATAAGTCCCTAAAATAACCAGTTACTAAGTCCCCCGACCCTCCAAGTAAGCTCCACCGTCCTGGGGAAGCCCTATCTTCGTTGTGTGGGAGTCGTGTAAGGAACTGCGGTTCCAAACACAGACTACTTGGAGGGTCGGGGGACTTAGTAACTGGTTATTTTAGGGGCTTATAAGTACCATAACCCCAAATAGGGTCCCTTTTAGGGTACTTATAAGTCTACCTACTACCTACTTACTAAGTCCCTCGACCCTCCAAGTAGGGTTCGGACTAACGTGTTGTGCAATATTAATGAGTAAGGCCCCTATATATCAAGCCTGTATAGTAACCCTTGTACTGAAACCCTTCCGTAAAATCCAAACCCTCATATTACCCGAAAGAGCTCAATGTAGGGTCAGGGGACGCAGTCCAAGCTGACAAGCACCTTCTGTGCGGAAGAGGAAACAAGATAGGGCAACACGAACTAGGACCCCCCCACGCATCGTTGGCGTCGGTTGGGTTGTTGGAATCCCAACAAAGGGGCCTTGATAATGCTTGCCGTTTGCAGGGTTTCTAGTATTGCGATGTCTTCGGGCCGCTATATCACGAACTCCTAAGCCCCTAAACCCAGCCAGTTTACCCACGCCCCCACCCTCGTCCCCCCAAACCTTCAGCTTCTAGTAGCAGCCAATCCGGAACTGCTTCTTCGGCCCATTGGTGATTTAAAGGGTTTTAAAGTCTTCATACTCGTTACCCGGTCTTACCCTATGAACTTTGAACTGAAGTTGGGGTGCGGTGACACGTGCGTGTCCCACACCTTAGACCCGACCACGGTCGTGTCTAGGGCCATGCTTTAGCGTTCGGGTATGCTACTAACTCTGATTGTCAGCGTATTAGGGCCTTGTATAGAGCCCCTACCTCTACCGGAAACTTTCCAAAACCATAACTCTCGAAGCCCTATTCCCTCTAAACTCTAAATCCAAAACGTACGCCTAAACCCCTAAACCCTTCCCTAAATTACAAACCTTGAACCCCCCCCTGAACCCTAAACCCTAAAACCCTAAATCCGAAGTCCATAAACCCTTTAACTCCTTTACCCCCTAAGCCCAAAAGCATCGGAAGACCTTTGTGGAACCAACCCCTTATAGAGCCCTTATGGATCCCTCTAAGTCTAACGGTGCCCTCACCGAAAGTAACCCTAAACCCTAAACCCTCGCAAAGCGCCTTTCTTGAAGCCGGGGCTGCAGCTCCCCCGCTGATAGGGATGCTAGGGGCTTTGCATTCGTGGTTTTAGAGTTCTGGGGTCGGGGTTTAGGAGTTTAGGGGTTTAGGTTTTAGGGTTTAGGGTTTAGGGTTCGGGGGTTGGGTTTGTTTAGGGTTTAGGGTTTTAGGGGTTTCGGGTTCGGGGTTTGGGGCGAGGGTTAGTTAGGCCATGTTTGTGTTTAGTCTGTTCGAGTGGATCAGAGTGTAGTGTCCAGGGCTGCGTCTCCCCGGCTGAAGACCCAAGAGCCTCCAAAACCCTTTAATTAAGGAATATATACCTCAAATCACATTAGGGCTCCTATCATAATTTCAGGTAGACTCCTTAATTAAGGAGTTTTGGAGGCTCTGGGACTGTTGACGCTTCGGGGTTTGGCATGTGTTGGGCGTGCGGGTTCGGTCACTTGGCTGCGGCTTAGCAATCAGGGTTCCGGGTCTGGGACGTGTGCCTACACATATATATATATATATATATATACACACACACCTAAATATACATATATATATATATATATATATATATATACATACATGTATGTATACGTACATCTGTATATACACACATATATTTATATATTTGCATATATGTATGCATGTATACACGTTGGGCTTGTGTGTCTAAGCGGTTGCATTCACTTGCCAGGCTCATGTCTGAAGCGCCGGAACAGCTGCAGGCGCCAAGTCGGCAAGACTGTCTGGCTCTTAGTACTTGTACGGTCCGGGGGACTTAATAACATAATGGATTCCTGAAGGGCCCCTTTAAAGGGATCTATAGGGAGTCTATAAGGGTAGAGGGTTTAGGGTTTGGGGTTTAGAAGTTACTTGGAGGGTCGGGGGACCTAGTAACTGGTTATTTTAGGGACTTATAAGTACCATAACCCCAATTAGTGTCCCCTTTTAGGGTACTTATAAGTCTACTTACTACCTGTCTGTAAGTAGACTTATAACTACCCTATCGGGACCCTAATTGGGGTTATGGTACTTATAAGTCCTATATTTTTACCAGTTACTAAGTCCCCCGACCCTCCAAGTGGAATAGGGTTCCTTTGAGGGTTACTATAAGGGTCGGACTAAATGGGTTGTACTATAGGGGTTTAGGGTTCTTAGTAGGCTGCCTGGTTCTTATTAGGGAATGGGGGAATGGATTATGGAGACTCTTGTTGAGATTATCTAGGGTTTGCTGTAGGGACCGATTCCCTAGCAAACACCAGACAGAAGATGGGAATCTGGGTTGTACTTGGGGATCTGCTGGGCTCAGGGTTTAAGGCTTAGGGCTTAGGGTTAAAGCTTTAGGGCTTAGGGTTAAGGGGTTCAAGGTTCTAGGGTGATGTGGGCAATTTTGGCTCCAGCTTTTGATTGCCTTGTTTCTCGTGCCGGCGGCGAAGTTGAGATTGTCTAAGCTGCCTCCTCGGCGCGACCTGGGGCAACCATACTTGGAATAAGGGTTCCTTTAACGATCCCCTTAAACGGATCTATAGGGTTTCTATAAGGGCAAAGGGTTTAGGGCCTACTTAGAGGTTCATGGGTAGTTGTAAGTAGGGTTATAAGTCCCATAATATGGGTTATAAGTACAGTTACCCCAATTAATTATAACCTTACTTATAACCACCCATGAAGCTTCAAGTAAAGCGGCAAACGAACCCTAAGCCAAGAACAGTGGAGCAGCACAAACTAGAGCTGCAAAGGCCGACACAGCATTTCTACCTGGCACGATACTTGGATGTTCATGGCTAGTTTTAAGTAGGGTTCTAAGTAGGGCAACCAGATTTAAACCCCACTTAGACTAGACCCAAGAGTAACCTAGGAATAAAAAAGGGTGCCCTTTTTGGTTTAAAGTTGGGCTTCTAAGGGAACCTGAACCCCAGAAGAACCTGAGAACTTTCAAGTACTGCGATCCCGAAGCTCGCCAATATTCGCATGTGCACTGTGAGACTCTGACACCCTAACACCCTGAAGCCCTAAACCCTAACACCCCAAACCCTGAAACTGAAACCCTAAACCGTACCCTAAAACCCTAAGCAAACCCTAAAACCCTAGACCCCAAACCCTGAAACCCTAAACCCCATAAGCTCTTTTTTGCCGCAGCAGCGCGCTGTGAGGCATGCCACGCGCGCCGGCACCGAGTCCTGCACTTGCCACCCAAAGATCCCAAGGGGCCCTTGAATAAGGGAAGATACCTTACATCGTAGAATACTTTTGTTTCGTTAATTTTGTAAGGGTTGTATTGCCTTCCATTAAGGAATAGACATTAGAGTATAGGTGCCTTTGAAAAGGTATATTCCCTAACTTACTTCTCCAGTGTCCCATGGGAACTTAGGGTTAACTTGTGGGATTATATAAGGGCTATAATACCCCCAAAAAGGTTAAAGGTTACCTGCGCTACTTTTAAGTTACTTGGGTTTCCCAGTGGCCCGGAATGATAAGGGCACCCGTTTCCTAGCAGTCCATTTTGATAAGGAGCCCCCAAACTAGAAAGGGCAAGACCCCCGCCTATATAGTTTCAACACCCGCCCTCAGCCTTGCAAGAAATATCTTCAAGGCTCTCTAGGACCCGGATGGGGAAGCGAACCTTCCCTTTATGCAAGCACCGATAGAGTCCTTATTGCAAACCTATCAATCCTGAAATCCTTCTAAATTATGTACTATAAACTCAGTTACAGACCCTCCCTAAAAACTAAAACCTAAACCCTTAACCCTAAATCCTAAACCCTAAACCCCTAAAGACCTAAACCGCAAACCCCTAAACCCTAGGCCCCTAAACCCCGACATCACTACAAACCGCCACAATGCACCGAAGGTCCCGGAAAGGGTCCGGTCCTTCCTCCTACTTGTCGGGTATCATGGAGAACTAAAGGTTAACCTTTTTGGTTATATAGGGTTATATAGGGACTATATACTACCCAAAAAAGCCTTGAAGGTTACCTACTCTACTACCCTAAACCCTAAACCGTACTACCAGGTCCTCTGAAACCCTTGAGTTCTGGAAACTATAAAGGTTAAAGGTTACCTACTCTACTACTACGGTTGATGATATAAATCCTGCATTACCTTAAGGACCCTAAACTATGGGAATTATGGTATATTCCTTAAAATGGGTAATGCAGGATTTATATCATCAACCGTAGGAAAGGCTCCGGTCCTTCCGGGAGGCCTTTATCTGAGCCGCTTCTGAAGATTCGGCGACACCTCCCGAAGGCTCCAGAGGGTTTAAAGTAAAAGCCAGACAGCTCTTACCTGGGGATCCGAAACCCTACCGTTTTAAGGGTTCTACCCTCTAATTAAGGGGTCATAACCTACTATTTTGTAGGGTTTGGGGTTTAAAGTAAAAGCCAGAAAGTTGGAATATGATTATCCTAAGCCCTTTATGGTAAATTATAAGGTATCCTACCCTGAAACCATATTCCAACTTTCTGGCGTTCCCTTTAGGGACTTAGGGTTTAGGGTTTAGGGGAGTTAGGGCTCAGGCATTTAGGGTTTAGACATGATACGTAGGGTTTAGGGATTGAGGGTTTTAGGGCTTAGGGTTTTAGGGGTTTTAAGATTTAGGGCTTGTTTAGGTTTCCACAGGGTTTAGGGTTTGAGGGATCTGGTTTCTCGCATGTTTCCCGCATTTTTTGGGGAGTAGCAAAGGGAGGGTCGCGTGACTTAGGAGGATACTTGGAGGGTCGGGGGACTTAGTAACTGGCTATTTTAAGGACTTATAAGTACCATAACCCCAAATAAGGTCATTTAGGGTACGTATAAGTCTACCTACTTGCTAAGTCCCCCGACCCTCCAAGTAGTTGTAAGTGGGGTTGTAAGTTTCTAGTTGCCCTACTTATAACTCCTTTTATAACTACCCATGAACCTCCAAGTAGGCCCCCAAACCCTATACCCTTATAGAATGCCTATAGATCCCTTTAAAGGGACCCTCAAAGGAACCCTTATAGCTACCCATGAAGCTCCAAGAGGTCCCCGAAAGACTCTGCAGGGCTCCGGAGTTGGTTCAGCCGTAACATGTCTCAGCTGCAGAAGAGTTTGGAGTGCAGCCTCCAATCTGGCCCCTCGCAACATAATAGCGCGGCATCAAGCATGTGAAGTCACTGGAGTACAGCAGTAGGTGATTCCAACAGCCGAGATTCCTGGGCTTGCTGCTGACGTTTCCGTAGCCGAGCTTGTTGAGCTTCGCGCGAGGAGCGCCCATCCTTTTATACCCTAAACCCTAAACCCTAAACCGTGGCTCTGTCTGTGGATCTGTGGAAACTTCGAGGGTAAGGCTCAGGGTTCAGGAGTAGGTGTATGCATTACCCAAGGACTCTACGAGTTAAGACACATCACCCCGCGTAAAGGAGGTGAAAATTAGGGTTTCGTGTGGATTCGAGCATTATCCACAGATTGGTTCAATAATGGCCCGGGACCCCATTCCCCATTGTCGGGGAGGATTTAAGATCTGGGCGGAGCAATGTCAAAGGGGTTGAGACTGTAAGGTCCGGAAAGGTTTAAGGTTGCGGTTTAGGTTGAAGGCTGCTTCAATCAAGACAAAACATCTGCAAGTAACTCCATAATTTCGGGGCCGAACAATTACCAATGCTATTTTGGTGGTTCCGAAGCAGAAGGAGTAGAGTAATGGGCCCCCAACATAAAACCCTATACGCTAGCCCTCGCCTGCGCGAACCGCACCCTGACACAGCCCGCTCGGACCCCTAAGCCCGACAGTTCAAATATAGGGATCTGAGTATTTCGAACAGGGGTCCCTTTAAAGGCATCCTTCAGGGTTCCTTCAAAGGGATCCTTAAAAGGGCTCTGCAAGGGAACTGTAATAGGGTTCTATATATAAGGGGCCTGAATAGTTAGAATAGGGTTTTGGGTATCTTATACTATACTTATAGTGAGGAACCCACCAAAATACTATAGGCACTAAAGCGAGGCTCATGAACCACGATATCCAAAACTTGTTGAACTCCTATTCCCGCTCCAGACAACAGCTTGTACCAAAAAGAATAGGAAATAGGCCTGGTTGGACTGTCATCCCCATCTCGTTTGTTGGCGCTGCACGAGGTGCCAGTCGTCCAGGGGATGCCATGGGGAAGACCTCCTGTCGGACCAAGCAGCCCAGCAGCAACGTTATACAAGAGCTTCAAAATCCTAAACCCTAAACCCTAAACCCAAAACCCTAAACCCTACACCCTAAACCGTAGAAACCACGATTTTATGATCCAACCGCAGCTTTGCGACTCATACCTTTAAGAGGGGGCTTTATCCATCAGGGGCTTCCGATTGATATTTCTTCAGTCTGTAGTAAAGCCGAAGCCTTGAAGTTTAAATCCAGACCTTGTGAGAGTTTCAGGAGATCGTGGTTCAGACCAACAGTGCCACCCAACAGAACGTTCCCCAAGCCGCCCAGCACGCAATAAAACAATGCTAGCTAAAGAAGGGGTTTAGCGGTTTAGGGGTTTGGGGTTTAGGGCTTAGGGAAGTCCGTCAGCAGACACTTCAGATCGGTCATCGCAGCCGAAGCTTGCCTTGGGATGATCTCAAGAGCAACCACACAGCTCCAAATACCAACATCCGTAACGACCACGGCAAATGCTCGCTCCTAGCCGCAAGCCAGACAGCGTCAACCAACCGGTAACCGTGAACGCCGTGAGCCTAAGCCCCCAAAACAACTGGAATTTAAGGGTACCGGGGGAGTGTCGGGCGCAAAGAAGATAGGTGCCTTAATAATTAATTTGGGGCCCACTATACCGCAATTCTTATAAGGAACCTACAAAATAGCAATGGTAATCAATTATTTAGCCCTCTATGTTATCGAAGATTCCGGTTTAAGCATAGCACACCTCAGAGGCCAAAAGCAGCAGAAACTCCTTCGAAAACCCACAAAAAGAACCCACCCCCATAAAAACCCGGAGTTGTAGAGCCCTTATACTCCTCATATATAAAACCCTGTAAAAAGCTTGTAACCCCCGAGACCCCCCCCCCCCCCCCCCCCGGGCCGGCGCTCCTTCGTTGCTTGAAGCCGGCGCGCTCCGTCTTTGGAAGCTCCGATGCTCAGCCCGAGCTCACGGCCCCGTGCCGTAGCAGCAAGGCAACCTGGAAGCTTCTTGGACTCGGGGGCTAGTATAGGTTCCTTGAAGGGTCCGTTTACGAAATTCTGCAGGGGCTTGGGGGTTTAGGTTTTAGGGTGTCGGGGTTTAGGGGTTTTAGGGGGTTTAGGGGGTTTAGGGGTTTAGTAGGGGTCCTTGAAAGGTTCCTTTAAGGGTTCGTCAGGGTTTGGTATATGGTTTGATGTGGTTTTTAGGTTTTAGAGTCTCTGAATCATACGTCTTTGTCGTTAATTTCAGGGTTTTAATGATGGAACAGGGTGCCTCCTTTGATTCCTGTTTAAAGGGATTTAGGCTTTTCAGTAGGGTTTCGGAATCAGGGTTGGGGGTTTAGGGTTCAAATCTGGGAATACGGCAGATTGTTGTGCACAGCATGTTTGCCGTTGGTGTCCGCCACCCCAAGTCCCTGATGGGATTCAGGCCGGCATTCTGGAGCGGTTTCTTTTCTTTAAAAATTTTCTCCCTCCAGGACCGCCAACTTTTCTCGGCGGTCCTGAAGCGGGCCGCAAAAGCCCGCTTCAGGGCCGACCCCCGGCGGTCGGTCTCAGTTGGCGGCTTCATTTTCCGAAACTGGACAACACACCCGGAGCTCATTCTTCTGCACCACCAGCTGGGATGACACAATAATCCCCTCGCCCCACAACTGCTTGACCTCGTCGGCGTCGGCCAACACATTCTGCAGACCCAGCTAGAGAAGAAGAGCAACCGTCCATACAGGACCAAGATACAATTACTTAGTTGGGGTTTAGGGTTTCGGGTTTTTGGTCTGAGGGTTCAAGGGATTGGGCTTAGTGTTTCGGGTATAAGGTTCTTTTAAGGGTTCTCAAGGATTGTATAGGTTTTATGTCGGAGCCTTGCTAATTTAAACTAGGGTCCGTTTGAAACGGCTTCTTGAAGAGGGGTCTTTAAGTAAGGATTAGCCAATAGGGGACATTATGGAGGTTGAATATGGGAGTTTGGGTGTACAGCAGTTAACCGAGTGTACAGTAACCTTGAAATACATGAAAGAACCTAACCAGCACCACCACGACTAAGAATACTGCGACTGCAACCACCACCGCTACCAGTGCCAGTGCCAGTACCCGTACCGCTACAAGTACCAGTTCCAGTGCCCAGCAATGCTACCACTACCACGACCACAACCACTCTCCTACTACTACTCCTACTCTCCTGCTCTCCTGCCCTCATACCCTCCTACTCTGCTACTCTCCTCATCCTCCTACTACTACTACTACTACTGCTACGAGTACGCTACGAGTACGACTACGAGTACGACGACGACGACGACGACGACTACTACTACTACTACTTCTACTTGTACTTGTACTTCGACTACGACTACGACGACGACTACTACTACCACGACTACTACCACCACTACTACTACTACTACCACCACTACCACTACCACTACCACTACCACTACCACTACCACTACCACTACCACTACCACTACCACTACCACTACCACTACCACTACCACTACCACTACCACTACCACTACCACTACCACTACCACTACCACTACCACTACCACTACCACTACCACTACCACTACGACCACCACCACCACCACCACCACCACACCACGACCACCACCACCACCACCAACCACCACCACCACCACACCACCACCACCACCACCACCACCACCACCACCACCACCACCACCACCACCACCACCACCACCACCACCACCACCACCACCACCACCACCACCACCACCACCACCACCACCACCACCACCACCACCACCACCACCACCACCACCACCACCACCTAACTCTGCCCAGGCTGTCCCCAAGCGCTGTGCCCAGCTCTGCCAAGGCTGTGCCGAGGCCATCCAAGGCTGTGCCTAGCCACCACCACCACCACCACCACCACCACCACCACCACCACCACCACCACGACCACGACCACGACCACGACCACGACCACGACCACGACCACTACCACTACCACTACCACTACCACTACCACTACTACTACTACTACTACTGCTACTACTACTACTACTACTACTACTACTACTACTACTACTACTACTACTACTACTACTACTACTACTACTATTATCAATAATAGTAATAATCTAATCAGAATAATTACTACGACTCCCACTTCTACCACTACCCCTACCTCAACTTCTACGTTACCGCTCTGGGAGGGAGGACTGCGTCGGACTGAGGCACTAGTTCTTCATCACCACGGCGTTGGGCAATTTCCAGGGGGCTCTCAGACCTGAGATGACCGAAGCCGGTTTGACGCGTGCTGTTGGGCTTTATACTGTAGAGGGTGCTATGAAGGCCGTATGGGGTTTATACGATATTGTAGGGCTTTATAGAGGGTGCTACGGGGCTATCACATGTACGATAGCGTCGGCCCCAAATCCTTTTACTTGAATCCAAAGCACCTGAGTACGACCCTCCCTACGGCCAAGAAGGGCAATTGCTGAAGACTACTTGGAGGTTCATGGGTAATTCCACAGGGACATAAGCCCCCATAATATGGGTTATAAGTACAGTTACCCTACGTCTAACCCCACTTATAAACCTCTAAGTAATTGCAGAGTTCCCTAGCCCGAACTCGGCTAACGATGTAACTTTGGCGAATATCTAGTGTGACATACGATCAAAAATCGTTCATCCGAGAGCCCGAGACGTACCCAAAGCTGAAAGGTTGAAACCCCAAAGCCCTCAACCCAAAGTATTACACCCTTAGAGCCTAGAGGAGCCCTTCAGGGATCGTCAAAGAAACGCCAGCCCCCAAACCTTGTTCAAGCCGAAACTCTACCGAGACCCCTGAAAAAATCATTTAGGGTTTAGGGTTTAGGGGTTTAAAGGTTCAGGGTTTAGGGACAAAGTGGATCAATTGAAGGAAAGGGGTTCCTGCACAGTACCCTGTACTCGGAGGGTCGCGGGACTTAGTAAGTAGGTAGTAAGTAGACTTATAAGTACCCTAACAGGGACCCTAAAATGACTCTAACCTAAAACTGAAACGCAAAAGTGCCCCGAATCCTCAAAACAGGAACCCCATCAAGCCACAAAGCCATGGGCAGGACTTGTTCACCTGCTAGCCCGAGTTCGGTTTTTGCTGCATTCATGTGATCTGCACACTCTCGCCGAAGGTTCTCGAAACTAAAGAACTCAGCATATTCTTTGTTCCAATGGGCCACACTATGCACGACCTCATGGGGGAGCATGATCTTGACTTTGCCTTCACCTGGCATGCATTGCTTCTTGTTCCACACTGGTATTGTGAATTCCATGGCCGATTTCCATTTCTTCCTTTCTTCAACTTGCGGAGCAAGTCTCGATGTACATGGCTGGTGTCCCCCACACCGGCTAAATCTCCAACACCAGCTGCACCACTGGCATCGGCATCCTCGAAAATCGTTCGGGCTCGTTTCGCCGGAACGGCTCCCGATAAGAATTGATCTCCGACATCGTCACGAAAGCGCCTGGGAGCATCACGATTGGCACGACTGGAAGCTTCGGCGGGTGAAACTGAATGTTTGGAGAACATTGCATGCAAACGTCTACTACTAGTCCCTAGAATACCCAGTTACTAAGTCCCCCGACCCTCCAAGTAGTAGTTAGGTCCGAAATCAAAGGATCTCCCCCTAAACCCCTAAACCCTGAACCCCTAAACCCTAAAACCCTAAACCCTAAACCCTAAACCCTAAACCCTAGACCCTAAACCCTAAACCCTTCTGAGATCCTCCCAGGGGTCTGGGTAAAGACCCCACGAGGCTTCGGCAGCAGGGACGTACTCTTCTCATGGCGGTATGCCCTGACCTGTGTTTTCATGAAACGTTTGGTTGGGGTTTTTGGGGTTTAGGGTTTGGGGTTTAGGGTTTAGGGTTCAGGGTTTAAGGTTTGGGGTTTAGGGTTTGGGGTTTAGGGTTGAGACAAACATGTCGATCATGATGCTTCGAGGGCTTGTTACATGGTTTTCAAGCGTGTGACACGGTTTACGATTTTGCGTGAGGGTTTGTAAAGGTCTTTTCAAGGGTTCCTTGAGGGAGTCTAGAGCTTTAGGGCGATGACACAAAAGGCTGAATAATGAGTGATGATATCCCGTTGTGGTCCCTCTTTAGCTACGCTACGCCGTCGCATACCCCGACCCCGACACGTTTATCTCAGTCTTCTGGATGATTTAGGCCCCTGAATTAGAGGCACATGTCGAGCAGAAGGATCAGGTCAGGTCTCTGTTGAAAAATGGAACGCGTGCGATTTCGTGAAAGATCCCTTTGATTCTGCAGGATCAGGTTTCGGGTTCAGGGCTGCTTAGGATTTTCCCGTTAAGATTGAAGCAACTGAGCATTCAAGCTCCTAGTTGCCGAGTTCATAAGCCCCCCAAAGTGCACACTTTTAGTTTTATAGGGGGTATGATTATCCCAAAAAGTGTAAAGTGTATCCACACAGCTACTAAGAAGGTTAAACAGGCCTCCGCTCCCTGATCCCTGCGCTGGAACTCGGGTTCAAGGCTTTTTCGGGTCTCGGGTGTGCGGCTCTGAGGGCTTCTGCGCCTTTTGGTTTGGGATCAGGTTTCACTTGGAGGGTGCATTCTCGAATTCCCGTGGGTTTAGGATTTAGAGTTTAGGGTTTAGGGGTTAGGGCTTAAGGTATAGGGTTTAGGGTTTACTTGGATGGTCGGGGGACTTAGTAAGGAGGTAGTAGGTAGACTTATAAGTACCCTAGAAGGGACCCTAATTGGGGTTATGGTACTTCTAAACCGTTAAAATAACCAGTTACTAAATTCCCCGACCCTCCAAGCACGGTCTAGGGTTAGGCGGTTCTCTAGTAACCTTTGTAATGACGTTTCTAAAACCCTTATAGCAGCCTGCGCAAGAAACCCCACTCTTACTGTCATTAAGGCGCTCCCTTTAAACTAGAACAGCCCTTGCAGGAATTCTGAAGGAGCACCATGAATCCTTTCCAAAGATCAGCACCACGGGAGGTAGTAGCTCGGGTTCCTTGAAGGGTTCCTTGAACCTTGAATCAAGGGATCTAAAAGGGTTGTGTAAAGATTGTTATGCTTGCTTGAAGAATCATGGGGCCTAGAGCTGAGGTTATTCATGAGGTAAGCACATTAGAACGTATAAATACCCATAATGCAGTTGGAGTACTTATAACCCGGCTCACCAAGTCCCTGCAGCCCCAAAACACTACAGAACCCATCTCGTGCCTTCTAGAAACCTTAAACCCTGAACCTTTTACGACCTTACTTACTAATCCCCGTGATTCCCCCAAGAAACCTTAAACCCTAAGCCGCGTGTTGAAGCCTGACATGACTGGCCTTGGGAGGTTCTGGGCTTCCTCCTGCATTGAGGAGCACCTTCCCGATCTTAGTTTTGGCATTCAGGGTGTAAGGTTACTGTCTTGGGGTTTCGGGTTTAAAGTGCTCGTTTTGGCATGTAGGGTCTAGGGTTTTAGTTTTGGGATGTAGGGCTTAGGGTGTTAGGGTTTAGGGCATCGGTTCAGGGGTTTCAGTTTAGGGTGGCCCTAGGTTCAAATGCACTACAAAGACTTCATAGGGCTTGTGATAAGCATACCACCCGTTACTCCGAAACCATATTCTAATCACTAAGGCCCCATATTATCTGAATGTTACAAGCGACAGAACTTATTCCAGGGGCTGCGTGAATCCGTGCAGGTTTTTGCAATTCCAACAGTATTCAAGTCTTGTTGCAGATTTTAAAAGGCTGTATTCTTGAAGGATCGTGGGACTTAGTAGATGGGGCTTTAAATGAGGAAACCATAGTTCTATACTTATCGTCTTACTGACCAAGTCCTCCCCGATGCTCCAATTAGGGAGCGGAGGGGTTTCATTTTGAGTTCTTGCGGGTGTCGGATCTTTCCTCCTAGAGATTTGAGGGAGGCAAAGAGCCGAGATATTGTTGGGATCACGGTATCGCAAACCTCTGAACCCTAAACACCTTGCCCCGCTCCCTCCCTCCCCTCCACGCACGCAAGCGGAAACGGCTGCGAGCAGCGCCCTGCCTCGCAGGCAGCAGTGTGCCCATTCACCACCTCTGCTGGTACGCTGTTGTATTCAGGGCTTGAGGTTATATGAAGGTCTGATTGCCTCGCAAAAGCAGTCCCCCTGTAATCCGTATAGATGCATGCTGAAAAATTCCAGCTGTCCTGTTATAGCTAGTTATGCCCCCGTATTCTAGGGCTTGAGGGTCTACTTGGAGGTTCATGGGTAGTGGTTCGAATTCTGGCTAGCCTACTTATAACCCCACTTATAACTACGCTAAACCCTGCCTAAACCCTAAACCTTAAACGCTTCAACCCTCGACGGTATAGGACCCCTAAAGGAACCTTACTTAAAACCCACCTCTAAATCATGAACCTCCCAGTAGACCTGATCAAGGATTTGCGGCTATTAACTTTCTTGGTGCAGAGAATACTCTGGGGCATCACTTCCGTTATCTAGAGCAAGCCACCGTCAGCACAGCTCAGACAATCGTGTCGGGACCTGCGAGTTCGGGATGTTACAGGCTTCGCACCCCAAGTCGAGAGCTCGATTGTCTGAGCTGTGCTGACGGAGGCTTGAATAACCAAGGGGAAATGATGCCCCTTAGTGCTACGGGTGCCAAAAAAGTTAATGCTGTCACGAACGGTTCCGACCCCCATATTCTACAAGGGTAAAGCCCTTGCAAAAGACAAGTGATGCTTTGCAACCCAGCCAAGCTCTTTTTGTTCTGCCTCGCATCAACAGCAACAGCAACAGCACCAGCGGCTGCTCCTCCTGCTGCTTCAGCGGTTTGAGAGTCACCGAAAATACGGGACCCTAATAAGATACCCTAAAAACTAGGATCCTTATTATAAGGACCCCAAAACAAGGTACCCGTATTTTCGGAAACTCCCATTTGGGGGATTGGAATAGTTGCCTTGTTCTCTACTTAGGATTTCCAAGGAAGGACACGGTAAACCGTACTCATCCGGCCAGCCACGGCATTCTGAGGAGCCTCCATACTTGGGGGTTTCATGGGTAGTTATAGGTAGGGTCATAAGTCCCCTAATATAAGTTCTAAGAATAGTTACCCTACTTATGACCCCACTCATAACTACCCATGAACCCCCAAGTACTCGACCAAGGGATAAGGGTTCACGGCTCGACTCTCGTCCCTTTAGAAGCTACGCGGCAAGTTGCTTTCTGGGCCCTTTTACGCTAAACCGAAACGCTCAACCTGAAATTCTCAACAAAAGAAACCACTACCAATAACACAACAGAAATGACACTGCAGGCGTGAAGTTAAGACACTTCAGATGCCAAGCACCTAACAGTCAAGAATTACATCACAGGCTTCATAAACTTCGGGGCCTTGGGGCGTAATCAGGTACAATTGCACAGGAGAATTGCAACATTATCACTAATATCATTATATCATTACACAAAACCTTAAACCCCTAAACCCCAAATCCTAAGCCCCTAAACCCTAAACCCCTAAGCCCTCAATTCTAAACTCCCAAACCCTACACCCCTAAACCTTAACCAGTAAACCTTTAAACCCCTAAACCTACCTTAGAGAAGTGTCTCTCAGCCCAGCGGCCGCCCAATGAAGTGGTGTCCGATGCCAGCGATCTCGCCAGTCGATCGCGCCGCCGTAAACGCGGGCTCCTGTGGCTTTTATACATTACGGCTTAGGGTTTAGGGTTCAGGGTTTTGTGGCTTTTATAAATCACGGCTTGGGGTTCAGGGTTTTGTGGCTTTTATAAACCACGGTTTAAGCCTCAGGGATTGCTCTCCACTTGGGTCCCCAGGGCTACTTTTCTTTCTCACCCAGCTTGCTTGGGGCCCTGTTGAGGCTGTGAGCCGCGCCTCGGATCTTGCAGATCAACCCTAAACCCTAAACCGTAAAGCCCTAAAACCCTAGAGCCTTGAAGCCCTAAACCTAAGCCCCTAAAGCCCAACACCCAGGAAGATACGCATCAGGATGTACTTGGAGGTTCATAGGTAGTTATAAACGGAGTTTTTTGGTTGTAACTATAGCTACCCTACATATAAACCCACTTATAACTATACCCGTGAACCTCCAAGCATTGTGCTCTCTGGGCATCTTGATAAACTAGCGTATAAGCGAAGGAAAATACGAGCAACATGGCGACTCCGACGATGCTGATAGCATCGATGCTGATGGTGAGACGATCCAAGATGGTTGTTGTTTTTATTGTCATATCGTTGCCTTGATCGGTGTGGAGGTGGTTGTTGCTGCTGTTGAAGTTGCTGTCGGTGAAACTGTTTGTCGAACGGTTCTCGCTATTCTTTTGTTCCCTGAATTCCTCCGCCCCCTTCGCACTCCGCCCCGCCCTCTTTTTAGACAGGCCTTGTGACGACACCGACTCATCGGCAAGCCAGCGCTGCAGCAAGATAGCCTTGGCATCCAGCCATAAATCCGGAACCATGGGTAGCTCTAAGTGGGGTTATGAGTAGGGCAACTATAATGATACCCCATCTAAGGGGCCTTATAGCCGCAGTTGCAACTACGGATGCACCTCCAAGTAAGCCCCAAGTTAAACCCTAAACCCCAAGCCTTCGACGTAAAGCCTAAACCCAAAGCCCTTTGCCTCAAGCATCAACTCGCCTCCACTCCAAACCCTAAACCTCGCGTCGGGTTCATAATGTCTACGTACATAAAATATTGGGTTGAGGTTCCCTCGATGGGTGTTCAGAATTCCTTAATTGCGAATTCCCAAAACCCTAAATCCTAAAACCTAAACCTGAAACAATGAACTAGGATGTCCAGTAACCTAGGAACAAGAAGGGCTCCTTTTTTGGTATTGGGTAACCCTATGAGGAACCCAGGACTACAAAAACGGAATAAGGGTACTACTGGGCATCCTAGTGAATGCGAATGCAAAACCCTGAACCCTAAACGCGTGAAGCCAGACTGAGTTCCAAATACCGTAGGGGCCTCAATAACCACAATAGGGTTCCTCCGGGTGTAATTGTGAAAGTACAGATATGCAGAGACTGCACGGGGATACCATCGAAAGTGTACGTATTCCGACCCCAACCCTACACCCTGAAGCCTCAACCCAACACCCCAAACCCTCAACGACCCCTCCCTATTGGGTACTGCCCCTCTACGTACATTACGTGTCATACTACAGGCTATAGGAGTGGGGGCAGTGCCCAACCTCCCCACATAACCAGCTCAGGGCTTCCACTCCGAGGCCCGGGCCAGAGTTTCGCAGTTACCGCTGCGGGCGGCAAAATGCAGCACCTGGGATGTCTACGTTAAGGGGCCTTAATAGGTTCAAGGGCTTGGGGTTTAGGGTAACACCTAGTTGGGATTTAGGGTTTCTTACAGCTTGTAATGGGGTTGTGTTTAAGTTTAAGGGCCTTAATGAACAAGCTTCCTTTCATGGGTTGATTATAAGGGACCATAAGGGGCTGTAGTGTAGGGGCCTTAATAATTAGAAGGGGTCTGCTAGGGATACTATGAAGGGAATCACAAGGGTTTGGTATAGGCGCCTTAATAATTAGAATAGGGCTTTGGAGCGTATTGTATTATAACCAGAATTATGAAGAACCCCCACACGGTATTTAGGCCCCTATGTATTAGTCATGGGGCTTAGGACTGGGGTTTAGGGTTGAGGGTTTAGGGCTTGACGAATCGTAGGACGTAGTACTGGGGTTGTGGGTAAGCAGGTACGGTAACTGTACACATAATTACTTGTAGCAACTTGTAATCTTAAATCAGGTTCTTACAACCTGACTTCTCAAATTCATGATCCTCCAACCAGATTGGAAAAGCAAAGAACCGCAAGTGCTTTGAAGACTTGATCCTACTTACCTTGACCTGCCATAACTACTCGACCAGAAGCCGCGAGCCTAAATTCTGTGCACCAAGCCTGGAGAAATGGTGTTATAAATAGGGTAACTTTTAGATGGTTATGCCCCACACTAGGGGACTTGTAACTACCCATGGTCCTCCAACAAATCTGAATCCACAACTAAAACTCATAATTGTGGCACCCCAGCAATCTGTGGAAACATCCCTGGACCTTAAACCTTAAGCCCAGGAATCCTGACTGCACCGGTACACCCTGGACACTCAAACTCCTACGATTCAAGCGGAAACGTCTACTCGAATGGAGACGCTACATATTCGATCGGATCCCGCACATACGGATCCCCGAAGGGGGCCCCAGCTTAGTCCAAAGGCCCTTAAGTACGAGCCGGTGCATCAGGATGCCCCCGCCCTCTCCTCCCCGACTTCAACGAACCTCTGCTGATTGGATCTGGGCACGGTCTGCTGATTCAGATCTTTTGCAGCTAGTGGCGCCTGGCAGTTTCGGGTTTAGGGTTTAAAGGTTCGGGTTCTCTTTAATTAGGGGTTAAGGGCTTCTACAGGTTTTGGGGCTTTGGATAAAAGGTCAAGGGCTTAAGCGGATTCTTAGGGGCACATTCTAAGGGTTTTGGAGTGCAGGTGTTTGGTGTCTAGGGTGGTAGCTGAGCGTTTGGGCATCAATACAAAGTTCACAGATGTCTGGAACAGGCCTCGAACAATCGAAATTGTGTTTGAAGCTCTTATACTATAGCTTCGATGGGGTCATATAGGGACTGTAAGGGTAGCTTAAAGTTCTTGTGCGCGAAGACAAAAATAAGGTACCCCCTTGAATCTGTACTGAGCCCCAAAACCCAGCGTTAGGGTCTTATGTGTGGCCTCGTAGCTGTTTGCGGGGCCCTGGAATATGGAGGACTGAAGGTACCTTGTAGCACCAGCCGTTTAGCGAAGAACACAGATCACACACATAAGGCGACGTAAGGTTGCGATATGCCTTGCCAATTTCGTTCTCTTCAGGTTGGCTCAGAAACAGGGATGTTCCTCTCAACGGCCAAAATTTGGATAGCTTTTTGTTGCCTGACTCTTGCCGATTAGATGCAAGAGTGCAAAGACAGTGTCCCCGGCTGTCAGGTAGCCCACTGGAATAAAGACGTGCTTGTTTAGTCATAAATGTAGGTCTCTGAACTAGCAACTAGGGCGGTTTTGTAGGTGCCAAGTACACCCTGTTCAAAGGACCCAGGAACCCAACGACAGAAAGAAGCAAGTTTATCATTGAACACCCTGGATCACATAGATCCGAAGGCAGTTCTTCATCCGTAACTATAAGTGGGTTGTAAGCGGGCTAGTTTGGGTTATGCTTACAGTTACCCTAATTATAACCCCACCTCTCACTACCCGTACCCGTCAACCTCCAAGAAGAGGTACTCGAAAGAATCAGTGCACATGGTGGAAGCATACTAAGCCCTTTGCGCTTCTGAAGCCACAAGAAAGCCTAAACCCTAGACCAAATATCCTAAAACCATATTCCATATTCGGGCTGTCAGCAGATGTCACGGCAACACTTGACTACCAGAAGGTAGAAGACTTAGAAATGCACAGTTGTTGGTGTTGCTGGTGTTGCTCCTACGCGGAAACTTCATGTTATCTGTAATCCTAAGACTTCTCAAAGACCCACAGTACTTTTCGAATTCGCTCTGTTACAAAGCGATGACGCAGAAAACCACACACTACCTCCTAAATCCTAAACCTTCACCCCTAAACCCTAAACCCCTAAACCCCACACTACCTCCTAAACCCTAAACCCAAACCCTGAACCCTAAACCCTAAACCCTGAACCCTAAACCCTAAACCCAAAACCCTAAACCCAAACCCTGAAGCTCCAACAGGTTGGCAGCCCGGCACCTCTGGGTATTTGTCAAAATTAGGGCCACTTTTGGGTCCGTAATTTAGTAAGGCACCTATCATTTTAGGGTATCCAAGCATATATGGGAGCTTCCGAAAATAGGGGACCCTATATAGTACCCTAAATAGTAGGATCCTTGTTATAAGGTTGCCCAAATAAGGTACCCCTAATTTTCGTACTCTCATATCTGAGACAAGGCCTTGGCTTCGAGCAATAGCTCAACCACCTGACAAAGCTTATACACGGGCCGCAAATGTCAGCATACGCTTCCTAAATCGGGGTCGGTAAGGGTTATACGGGGTATGATACGGATGGTTGAAGAAGAGCTTGGAATTCTGCGCCTCAAACAACTTAAGCCATAAAACACCAAATCCTAGACACCTCTAGCAGCAGTGGCCTAGGTTCAGTACGACACATGCTTGTCTGTCTGGTGCCTAGTACGGAATCGGGGAATGGATCCCTATTGTAGTCCCTATTTACTCCCCAATAGTAGTCTCCATAATCCATTCCCTCATTTCCTACTAAGAACCAGACAGCCTACTAAGAACCCTAAACCCCTATAGTATAAGCCTTATAGTAACCCTCAAAGGAACACTAAGAGCCAGACAGTTGCAGGTTGAAGGGCAAAGGGTTTGGAAAAGAGGCGGTCTTGCAACGGTTGATGATGCAAATCCTGCATTACCCTAGGGACCCTAAACTATGGGAATAATGGTATATTCCTCATTTATATGGGTAATGCAGGCTTTATATCATCAACAGAAGCACGCAGAAAGAGGGTAACTTCCTACAGAGTGTCACCATCTGAAACATTTTCGGGGCTTGGAGGTGTGCACGCTGTGTGCAGCAGCACAAATACTGCTGGTGGTAGTATTAGTAGTAGCTGCAACGGCCTGGCAGTGCTGTTTGTCATAGCGGCGATTGCACGTGGGTAGCACCAGGAGCAGCAGCAGCAGCAGCAACAATAGGTGTATGATACTTGGAGGTTCATGGCCAGCACACGTGGAGTTATAAGTACGGAATCTGCAATTCTATCAGAAATTTGGGGACGCAGAACCCCACTTCTAACTCTCTATCAACCTCCGAGAAATGGTCCGGTAGAAGCAATAGCAAGAAGCCTGAAGCAGCGAAGGTACAGTATCAGTCATGACAGCACTATGACACATTGAGCTTTGCAGTCACGCGACTTATGCATGCATGCGTGCATGTATGTATGTATGTTTGTTTGATTTGCAGGTGTAGTAGCGGTATCTGTATGTATGTGCGCACGCATGACTGCTCGCTTGCTTGTAGGAATGCGTGCGTGGATCAGCAAGTCAACTTGTGTGCAACACATAAATTTAATAAACATGTGCTGACACACATGTACGTTTATGTAGGTATGTGCACATAATACTAATGTCTGTGTGTATATATATATACACATGAGCACTGACATTATATTACATTACACCGTAGTGTAGTACAGCCCCAATACATCCACAATGACCATGCAGACATACGACATGCATGCATATGGCAGTTTCCGAAAATAGGGGACCCGAATATAGTACCCTAGATAATGGATCCTAATCATAAGGACCCCAAAAATAATGTACCCCTAGCTTTTTGGAAACTCCCCTATAGATTGTATGCACTTTGGCAATCACGCCCGCCCTCATTGAAGCCTCGGTTAAGCTGAAATGGGAGTTTCCGAAAGTTAGGGGTACCTTATTTTGGGGTTCTTACAATAAGGATCCTTCTATTTAGGGTACTATATTAGTCCCCTATTCTCCGAAACTCCCAAATGGAAATCCAACTTCAACCTCATCCCTCAAATTTATGATGCCAGTATCTTCCGCAAAACCAGGTCTGGGACAATGGTTTAGGGTTTAAGGTTTAGTGTTTAGGGACACCCAACTCTTAAGCCCTAAACCCGCCAACCACGACTTTTCGAGGTTGGCCCTTGAACGCCTCTGAGAACATTCGTAAATAGTATCTCCCCGGCCAAATAAGGGAAACTATATGAAATGTAAGATGTCCCAAAGGTCTCTCAAAACAGAAAACCACGACGACGAAGCGACCTTCGATGAGCCACGATCCGCCGCAAGGTGCAAGGCCATGACACCATGCGCCTGGACATGGGCAAACTTTACGAGTATACAACTACGTTTAGGGTTTAGGGTTTAGGGGGAAAGGAGGGACCCTTAATGGGGACTTTGCGGATATACGGTAGAACTGCATTTCTTCAAGCTGTCCACTGCTAGGAATTCAAGCCCAAAGTCCAAAATCCAAATCCTTTTCCACCCTCTTTGGAGGGTCGAGGGACTTAGTAATAGTGCGTAAACTTATACCTACCCTAAAAGGGACCCCAATTGGGGTTAGGATACCTTTAAGTACAGGTTCAGCCTGGTTGCTGAGTTCATATGCCCCCATAATTGTACACTTTCAGTTATATATTAGGTGATATTATCCCAAAGTATAAAGTGTATCCACTCAGCTACTAAGTTAGGGTTCACTGTAAGGTGTAGGGTTCCCCAGATCTCGGCTGCCGACGTCCCAGGCCAACGAGGCTTTGGTTCGATAATAGGGGCCTGAATAGTTAGAATAGGGTTTTGGGGGTATACTCTACTATAGTTATTACGGGTCATGAAGAGCCCCAGAAACCCTGTTCTGATTATTACGGCCCCTCCATTACAAGCCTGTCAGGTTAGCCACGCAACCACTGAGAATTTTTCACTCGTGGGCCAATCACGCTCCAAACCAAATGAGGTACATGCACCGACGCTCCCGGAGACTCCAACACCCCTTAATAAAGGAATATACCTTAAATTATACTAGGATCCCTGAAATGATTTAAGGAATATTCCTTAATTAAGAGATATTGGAGTCTCTGGGTCAGGGTTTCAGGTTTAAGGTCCCTCGTCATCTGGTCATCTGGAAGTTCTCACACAAACGGGAACACATTATCTACCCGAAACCTCACAGAAACCGCTCTTGCGAACACACACACACACACATTGCTCCCCCTCCACCCAGAAAGTCCTCTACCCCCGAATTACGTGCTAACCCATGATGAGAAGAAGTCCATAAAACTAAAACAATGTGAGGCGAATGTCATATCAAAAACGATTAGGGCCACGCGCCTTGCATCGACAATAAACAAAATCCGCGGCCTTCCGGTCTTGAACGCCAACTCTAATTAAGCTCTGGCCAACTATTAGTACAGCAGCCTTGTTGATTAAAACGGGGTGCGTGGTCTCTTATGCTATACTTTTGAACATCATCATTCTATCAGGCATTGGCCAACACAAAATGATTTGCGCCTCTGTCGCAGTCACGGTCGCTTTGTGATGAAGTAGCGCCTCCACTGCCTCGCCAGCACACAACTTGGAGGGTCGGGGGACTTAGTAATTGGCTTTTTAGGGACTTATAAGTGCCATAACCCCAAGTAGGGTCCCTTCTAGGGTACTTAAAAGTATCCTATTCCCAATTAGGGTCCTTTTCGGGTACTTATAAGTCTACTTACTACCTACTTACTAAATCCCCCGACCCTCCAAGGAGGAGGTGAGGTTCGTCAAATCCAGGCCCAAGGCTAGAGCCAGGGATTAAATAGTGAAGTAACCTGATTAAGAAGCCTTGGGCCTGAATAAGGGTTCCTTTGAAGGGGTCTATAAGGGCTACTATAAGGGCTACTACAAGGGATCTATGAGGGTACTAAAATAACGTAGACACCTGATTAAGAAGCCTTGGGCCTTTATTAGGGTTCCTTCTATGAATCCTCCTATTTTGGGGCTATGGGCCCAGGGTTGCTTAATCAGGTTCCTACATAAGTGAAGTAGTGAAATTGAAACGAGTTGCAGTTGGATAGGCTTGGGGGTTGCCACAGGTCCCATAGAATCCCAGAGACTCCAATATCCTTTAATTAAGGAATATTCCTTAAAACATTTCAGGGATCCTATTATATTTAAGGTATTTTGATGAATTAACTCTCTTCTTCAACAGCCGGGCCCAAAAAAGTTCAAACTTTCTAAGATAGAGCAGGCCCAAAAGTTTAAAATTCACCGGTTCACCAGGATCCTCTCATAATTTAAGGTATATTCCTTAATTAAGGGTATAGGAGTCTATCCCTGAAATAATTTAAGGTATATTCCTTCATTAAGGGGTATTGGTGTCTCCGGGCTTTGGGCATTTGCTCAGCGCCTGGGCGCTTCCGCTGGCAGCTGCGGTGTGGAGAGGCGCCGGTGGACGCAGTCCGTCCTTTCTTGGAGGGTCGGGGGACTTAGTAACATAATGGGTTCCTTAAGGGCCCGTTTAAAGGGATCTATAGGGAGTCTATAAGGGTATAGGGTTTAGGGTTTAGGGTTCCATCCTTTTGGCAAATGGGAGTTTCCGAATCTTCGACTCCAGGATTGCAGGTCGAACCTAGTACTTAGAGAGTCGGGGGACTTAGTAACTGGCTATTTTAGGGACTGATAAATACCATAACCCTACTTAGGGTCTGTTTTATACTTATAAGTCTACTTACTACCTACTTACTAAGTCCCCCGACCCTCCAAGTATGGGGCCTAATTGCAATGTGTAGAACAACTAACTAGTAGCATCATGTCGCACGCCAAAACGCGAAAAACGCGGCAGCAACTATGGGAATTATGGTATATTCCTTACTATGGGTACTGCAGGATTTGAACCATCAAGCGTATCATACCATACTTGGAGGTTCATGGGTCGGTTTAAGCAGGGTTACACTTCCCCTAATTTGGCTTGTTATATATGTGATTGCCCTTCTTATAACTTCCCTAGTTGCAGAGTTCATAAGCACCCCAAAAAAGTGTACACTTTCAGTTTTATAGTAGGTGATATTATCCCAAAAAGTGTAAACTGTCCACTCAGCTACTAAGTAGCTCGACCTATCAATAGCGATGAATCTCCTAGTAGGTATGAGAAGGAGCCTGGGCGAGTACTACGGTTCTTGATACGTTATACGTAGGGTTATAAGTCCCCCAATTCGGGTTTTAATTGTAGTTACCCTACTCCTAACCCCACTTTTAACTACCCATGAACCAAGTAGATCCTCAAATGACCAGATACTAAGCCCGACAATTCCCCAGCCCCAGCTCTACATACTGAGCCCCACTCCCCAAGCCTCCAAAACATGGCGTTGTGACTCTCGAGGTTCCCTCTGGAACCCTCATAGAACCCTCGTAGAACCCATATAGAATATCATATCAACCATGATAGAACCCCGTAGACCCTTACAGAGTCCTTATCGAACCCCCCTGGTACCCTTACAGAGGCCCCAGAGCATCCTCAACCATAATAAAAAGGCCCCTAGAAATTAAGGTAATGGGACCCTTAAAACCCTCAACCCTCAATCCTGAACCGTCCGAGGTATGTATGTTACCCGTTAAGAACTCATAGAACCCTTATAGAAGCCTAAACCCTACATCTTAAGCCCCTAAACCCTTAAACCCGCAACTTACAGAACCCTAGACCCTTAAGCTCTCAGAGGAATCTGCCCTCGGTCCTTTCCGCAGTTTCGCAGCGCTCGCTGCGCTCGAGTGGCAGCCTGTTATAGGGATTATATAGTGACTGTTCTAACCAAAAAAGGTTAAAGGTTACCTACTCCATTACTAGGTTCAGCTTAAAGCTTCAAAGATAGGGTTTTGGTGTTATAGAAGCCCAAACAAACTAAAGTTGCCGCCTCGGTTTCAGCTGCTAAGTTACCTGGTTCGAGAAGGGGTTGATGAGAGACTCTGTGGACTTGGAAAGGTCCCAGTGACTTCAAAACCCCTTAGGGAAACGGATCTTTTGGGGTTTCCTTAAGCGGGATCTACAAAGGATCTATAGGGTTTAGAGTTTAGGGTTTAGGGTACACAGAGACTTCAAAACCCCTAAACTAAGGGGCCCTTAGAGGAACCCTTATGACTCCCCATGAACCTTCAAGTAGAGCATTGTCCAAAGAGAATCGTGGGAGGAGAAAGGAGCCCTTACGAGGTGCCCCTTGAGAGGGTTCCTACAGGAATTCAGAAGTGTAGGTTCCCAAATTCGTGCCTTAGTAATTAGAATAGGGTTTTGGGCTCCTTTGTAGTATAGTTGTAATAGGGTCCTAGGAGACTTCAATAGTGTAGGTGCCCAAATTAGGTGATTCATGAACCACCCTATCCTAAAAATCATACGATTGGGATTCTAGCATGATGTGCAGCAAAAACTTTCATAAATCTGGGATCTACATGAAAAAAACTTTCCGTGCTCGTATGTTATGCCCTTTTTTGAATGAATCCAGGGTCCTCAACCCCGAATCCTCCCACTCAGCCATATACAACAGTTGGGACCATGGGCCCCTCGTGTTGATGATAGAAATCCTAGGGTTCCTTTGAAGGGATCCATAAGAGTACCTTTAAGGGGTTCCTTTAAGGGATCTATAGGGTTCTAGGGTTTAGGGTGTAGGGTTGATGATAGAAATCCTGCATTACCCTAAGGACCCGAGACTATGGGAATTATCGCATATTCCTTATTATGGGGTAGTGGGGGTAGTGCAGGATTTATATCATAAACCGTAGTATGGGCCCTTACCCTTGGGATCCTTATATACCTACCATATGCCCTATATAGACTCTTAAGGGCCCCTAGGATCCCCGCAAAAAGGCCTCAGGGTCCATATTAGGGGCCCATACTTTCAACCTCGGACATACACAAGGGCCTTACGCACTTGAACAGGGCTTCGGGGAATATAGTAGTATACTTACAGCAAGGAATTCTGAAGGAGCAATGTTTCTGCTTGTTCAAGCTTCTACATCAAACGATGCCCACCACAGGGGGACCCCAATAACGCTTGCATAAGGCAGATGCCTTAACTTATAAGGGACTTCATGGTGTAGTGCTTAGTTCAGGGGCATCGGGCGCTATGGGAGCAAGGGTTTCTTTATCTGAAAGGTCCTGATATTCAGGACTCTAGATTGCTCTTAATAATTAGAATAGGGGTTCGGGGCCTGTGAAAGAAAAATAAGGAACCCCGAAAATAGTATTGGCAATTATTCAGGCCCCTATACTAAACCCTAAACCCTACAGATCCCTTAAAGGAACCCTTAAGAATCCCTTTAAATTTAAAGGAACCCATTGGTAATTATTCACCCCTGTAGTATAGGCAGGGCTCCTAAAGGTTTTCAGCGAGGCTTCTTAATTCAACATTAGGGCGCCTTTTGTCCGAAGAGTGCTATGTTCTTTTTCTAAGGAGCCGGAATGATGCGTGCGGAAAGTGCACCTCCCTACTACCTATGACTCGAAAAAATGCAAATCTGAGAACTCATTCATTGAAATTGGGGGTTTAGGACCTAAACTCAGGGTTCTGATTAACCCCTAAACCCTAAACCCCTGAACCCTAACCCTAAAACCCCTAAACCCTAACATACTGGTCTTAAACTTGCCAGTCAATTGGTTTTCAGGTCTCGGTCAAGTACCGTCGTGAAGGTTGTAGTACAACTTAGCTCCCTGGTGCTTAGTAGGGAATGGGGGAATGGATCCCCCGTAGTAGCCCCTATATAATTAATCCCCAAGAACAGTCCCCATAACCCATTCCCACATTCCCTACTAAGCACCAGACAGTTAGATGTAAATGACATGATAACTGCTACCTCCCAGGTCGGCGACAGAACCCGAAGCCCCAAACCCGGCCCGAGTGTCAAAGCACCTCTTTCGCACCACACGCAGCGCACTGTCGTCCAAAGCTTGGAGGTTCATGGGTAGTTATAAAAGTAGGGTAACTATACTTATGACTTATGACCCATATTAAGGGACTTATAACCCTACTTATAAGTACCCATGAACCTCCAAGAGGACTTGGCTCCTATCCACAACGGCTCAAACAATAGACCTGCGCAGCCATGCCCAGTTCTCACGCAGGTCTGGATGTCGTGGTGCACCCGATAGACATCGAATACACAAATGTCATACAAGTAACTGACCTGACCACAACTGACAAGATGGCTTCTATTCTCTCCCTGTCTCTCAGTATGCAAACATACATGTCAACATGGACATGAACATATACACCCGGGTATACATACATACAGTACAGTACAATTTTACATATATATATATATATATATATATGTATACATATCTAAGCCTACATACCTCCATAATATATCTCTATATATATACACACATGCGCATACCAGGCACTTCGTACTGCAGTGGTCTATACCATGATGGCATATGAGGCTTGCCGGCATGCCGTGGGATCGGGCCAGTGTTGCCTTTCCGTGCACCCTACGCCGCTACACCCTTGCACCCTAAACACTGACTCCCGCAACCCTGCATAGGTAGTTTTGGTTCTCTAAATTAGGGTCTAAACCCTAACCCTTAAACCCCTAAACTCTAATGACTCATATCCTAAAAAGAAACCAACGCCCTTCAGACATCCGATTCCTGGCCGGAAGACGAGTCGGACACTGCTGTCTCGCAGGTGAAGGGTGCTCCCAGAGTGAGGCCAAGTGCATGTTTTTTAGGGTTTGGGGTTTACCTCAACCCCAAAGGACCCACTTTTAATAATGATCTATACAAGGAAATCATGATATTCATGGGGTCCAGGTCGTGCTTGGGGTAAGGGTTCGTGTTCTTCTTGAACGCCTTTTTTCCGACTGTGATTCATCCAGAATGCCTCCGACCCAGGTAACGCGGTCACTAATGCCCTTGGTGTACTCATCGCGGACGTTCAGGTAATTCCTAAAGTCCTAAACCCTAAGCCCGTTCAGGGTAAGATCCCGGACCTTCAGCTTCATGGCTGCCCTCACTAGTTATCACTGCTTGAAGTGGCCGTTCCATTCCACCACACCCCACTTCTTGATCGATGCACTTTGCCTGCTCTGAGTCCGAGGTTCCCAGAACCATCATACGCGACCCTGGTGACCTTGCAACGTTCCCTGTCGAAGCTTGGTGGGCCATTAGGCTCCTAAAGTCACTCCCCTAATTAAGCAGGAGGCGGTTTAAGGTTTACCTGTAGCCGAAAAGACCTACCTTCTAGGGAACTATATACAGAAACCATAATAACGAACCCTCAAACGGTAGGTCTTTCCGGCCCTTTCCGGCTACAGGTAGGGATTGGAGTTTATGGGGCTTGGAGTTTAGAGTTTAGCGCTTGTGTCCTCTCGTTGCATTTTCTGCTTCCCTAGCGACTGCCCCTACATCTTCCACTTTAGGGTGCTAAGGGTTTGTAGAGCGTTGGAGTCTTCCTTCAACAGACCTGACCATAGCTCTCAAAGACACCAGAACTTACTACCCCAACAAGCCACGTAAATGAAAGGTTAAACTTTCTGATTCCTGCTAAACTATAAAGAACCGAAAAAGTGTAAAGGTTAGGTATTGGGGATCTAAGAAAAAGTTAAAGGCTACCTACTCATCTACTAGGTTACGGCCCTAAACCCTAAACCCCCTAATCCTCAACAGAGCTCTCAAAGACACCAAAGAGGGCTTCCGGACTCACACATAAATGAAAGGTTACACTATAAGAACCCAAAAGGCTTGAAGGTTAGGTATTGGGGATCTAAGAGAAGGCTCCGGCGCACTCACACCTGGGACCAGTTCTTGATCTCCCGGCGCATGCTTGCATTCGACTTCCCTTCGTATCCTGAGCGAAGCTTCCGGTTGAGTTAAGGGCTTAGGGCAGTTTAGGGATGAAAGGTTAAGGATTTAGGGTTGAGGGTTTGGGTGTTTAGGGTTTAGGGCTTAGGGTTTTAGGGAAACCCCAGTGAAATCGGGGAATGTCTGACAAGAAGGGAGCCAATCTAGCAGGATGCCTGTTAAAAGTATCCTTGGAGGGCTTTCAGTTTCGACTTTTGTTTGCACTTACATGCGCAAGTCTTATTTGTTAAGAGGTTTTCTTGCTGCGGATGTGCTTGTTGCCGGCATTGTACATGGAAACCCCCTACACCGTAAACCCTGCCGCACTGTACCAACCCTGCAGCATACCTAACAGCTTTGCATAAACGTATTCCCGAAACATAAAACTCTAAGGGTAAACCTTGTCGGGAAGCTAGAAACGACAACACAACACAAATCTATGCCGACTCTCTACTTGCCTCAGGAGCTAAGCAACAAAAGCGGAGGTCCCTACAGAGAAAGCCACAGACCCGCCAAAACTAACAAATTTATACATGGGCCTGTGGGGGTATACTAGACTATCATTATAATAACGAACTCCCAAATTAGTATAGGTGACTATTACGGCCCCTATATTCAGCGAGTCACCAGGAACCGCCCAGAAACCCTCAACCTGGCTTCCCTAGTACACAAGGCACCAAAGGTTTCAGCTTTCAGTAATACCCTGGTATGATGCTATACTATTGAAAGTAGGATTTTATGTTGATTTTGTGGCATTCTCTAATCAGCTTACGCAAACCCAGAAGTTCGGTTTTGCAGAACCAAGAAACGATTTAAGCCGTTTGATTAGCACAACCTTGGTAATGGTAAGCTCCTCAACCATTACGGCTACTCCCCCCAAACCCTACATGAAGGTTCATGGGTAGTTCTATACAAGTGGTGTTCTCACTCCCTTAATTTGGGTTATAAGTATAGTCATAGTCACCCTACTTATAATACTAACCCCACTAAAAACTACCCGTGAACCTCCAAGTAAAGCCGAAACTTTTCAGGAATTCCCGCACCCAGCGTCTGGCACGTCGCTTCTTCGCCTCCTGACTGAAGTTTGCAGGGCCAGTGACACAGGGTCCTAAACAGCTAGAGCAGTTGGAGGGTCGGGGGAGGAGTTATAAGTACCATGACCAAAATTAGGATCCCTTTGATGGTACCTTTAAGTCTACTTACTACCTACTTACCCCGACCCTCCGAGGAGTCCGAGGGTTTGGGGGGATATAGTACAAGCTGACAGATATGGTAACCAGAGCTTGATATGACCTCTTTTACCCAAAGGGTCCTATGTACCGATATAGTAGAATTTCCACATTAGGAATTACCATTATGACTTAGGGAAGTATTCCCCATGACAGTACATAGGACCCTTTGGGGCAGTGTCCCTCCGATACGTGCAATGCAGGGATCTGAGGCTTAGGATTTGGGCACGTAGGATTTCGATCTTGCGCAGGGCGTAGGGTTGCCGGCGTAGTGTCTAGAGCTTGGGGCTATGGGCGTCTACATAAGGGCATCAGAATTTCAGACATAACTGTAAACGTCACCCACCAACCGCAACCTTAAACCTCAAAAGCCTAACACAAAAGCAACGGCTGAGCATGATTGGCAATTTTGCGGTCCCGCAAAAAAGAGCGTGTACCACTCAGGGCTCTAGATTGCCCTAGACGCTTCCAGTATCCCGAAGAGTAGCTTTTGAAGCTGGATACAGAATGTGAGGAGAAAGAGGCGAAAGATGTTACTGGAGAGTGTCAACATGTTACAAGGTAAAACCTTGCACAAGACACACATTAGCAGATCTTATTTGCACTTACAAGAACCCAAACTCTCGCAAAGATTGGGCAACGGGGCAATAGCATCCTTGTCATCTTCGTCCATCAGGCAGCCCGAACTGTACTTGGAGGGTCGGGGGACTTAGTAAGTAGGTAGTAAGTAGACTTATAAGTACCCTTAAATGGACCCTAATTGGGTGATGGTACTTATAGGTACCTAAAATAACCAGTTACTAAGTCCCCCGACCCTCCAAGTATGTCAGAACTAGGGTGCGTATTACTCGTATCACCATAGTAGAAGCCCACACACATTGATATTCCTAAGGAGCCTGACGTCTAGGAACCCGGCAAATCCCTGACACGCACCCGGCTTCATGTGGGAGTTTCCGAAAATAGGGGACCCTTATAGTGCCCTAAATAGTAGGCTCCTTGTTATAACGACCCGCAAAAAACGGCACCACCAATTTCGGAAACTCCCATGTAGACCCTTACACAAAGCATCCTAAAACCCTAAACCCTAAATCCTAAAAGGAACCCTAATATAGTACCCTACATAGTAGGATCCTTGTTATAAGGACCCCCTAATGTGAGCCCCCGTCCTCGTCCGTGATGGGGATCGTATACCCCGGCGAGATGATGGAAGACGGTACGACTGGGGCCTGCTTTCCCAGCACGGTTTAGGGTTTAGGGTTTAGGGCGCAAAAATCCAAAAAGTAGATCCCATAATGGGGGTTCCTATAAAGTAGCCTTAGTAGTATAGGGCCCCAAATTAGGGGATCTACTTTCTAGATCCTCCCGGGGGTCTGGGTTTTCTTTGCAAGACATGGGTTGATTCGCTCAGGTTTTCTCGGCGGGCGGTGTTTTCGGTTTTCTAATTTCCTTGATGTCGATTAATGATAAGGGTATATACCATTTTCCTGGTATCCAGTCTTAATCAGGGAAGCCTAAAATGAAAACGCAGAAGGGTACTATACTGTGGAACCTAGTCTCTGGCGCGGACTTACGCCGACCAGTCCACACCCAAGGACCCAGACACTCCAATACCCCTTAATTAAGGAATATACCTTATATCATATATCAGGGTTCCTATTATAACTTACCGTGTATTCCTTACCCTGAGGGTCCATGTTCTGTTATAGTGTATACATAGGCCACAATGTAGTCCCTATGTAGGTACTTCGGGGTCAAAGTATACTCATCTGGATACATGGACCCTTACTTGGGGGTTCATGGGTAGTAATAAGTAGGGTTATATGTAGGGTAACTATACTTATGACCCATATGCAGGGACCTGTAACCCTACTTTTACCTACCCATGAACCTCCAAGTAGGCCCTAAACCCTATACCCTTGCAGACTCTCTATAGATCCCTTAGGGATTAAGCCTTAAAGGAAAGCCTAGAGGAAGCCTAAAATACCCTCATCTAGAGGAACCCTTAAACGAGCCCGAGGAATCTCCTGTAGATCCCTTTACTTGGAGGTTCATGGGAAGTTGTAAGTGGGGTTATAAACAGGGTAACTGTACTTAAGGGACTTATAACCCTACTTATAACTACCCATGAACCTCCAAGTGTGCACCGTAAACCCTATCAACCCCAAACCCCTAAAACCATAAACCGTAGCCTAGTATCTCACTGGCCCAAAACCCAAGGAAACAAAAGTTGAAACTTTCAGAATCGACTACCTTATAAAAACCCCAAAAGTTGAAAAGTTGAGTTTACAGCCAATAAGGTATACTCATATGGATACATGGGCCCTTAGGGTTATAGATCCCTTCACAGGCCCCTTTAAGCACCCGAAGAACTTCCCGGGGCCCGGCCTTGGGGCAGAAAATGTCGGCAACGAAGCCGGCCTGGGGCTTGTCGCGTTTAGGGGGCTCCTTTAAGGGCTCCTTGAAGGGTCCCTTTAAACGGATCTATAGGAAAATTCTATAAGGGTATAGGATTTAGGGCCTACTTGAAGGCTCATGGGTTATAAGTGGGGTTAGAAGGAGGGTAACTATAATTACAACCCATATCAGGGGACTTATAACCCTTGATCCTCCGAGTAGGGGTCCCACAAGGGATCCGTGAAGGGTCCCTTTAAGGCTGTTGGGATCTTTCAGGGTGCTAGAGAGTTTAGAGGCCCTTTGCGGGATCCGTTACTTGGAGGGTCGGGGGACTTAGTAAGTAGGTAGTAAGTAGACTTGTAAGTACCCTAACAAGGACCCTTTTTGGGGTTATGGTACTTATAAGTCCCAAAAATATCCAGTTACTAAGTCCCCCGACCCTCCAAGTAGGGCTCTAGGGGCTTTGAGGAGTTCCTTGAAGGGCCCACGAAGGTTTAAGGGCTTAGGCTCACGAAGGTTTAGGGCTTGTTAGGTTTCGGGTTTTTGGGGTTTCGGTGCGTATTGGCGTTTGGGTTTTGACCTTTTTTTGTGTTTCTTGGAGTTTCGGGTTTGGTGTTGGGATCTTGGGCTTAGGATGTTTTGAGGATTGGATTTTGGACGGCTTAGGAACGAGGAGTGGGTCGGCGTCTTTTTTGTTAAAACTCTCAAAATGGATAACATATGGTTTTCAAGTTCTGTATGAAACAAAAACGCTTCAGGGTTTCTAGCGTGCATTAAGGTACCCCCAAAATGGTATTGGCATTTTTTAGACTCCATTTGAGGAACCCTAGACATATTTCCTGAAATCCTTTCTTTTAAGGTAAGGTTGTGCTTGGCATGGTGGCCCCTGACCCAGAACCCCCTCAACCCATCCAGAAACCGAAACGCAGAAACCGAACCGGCTTGCTTCGTTTCGAGGTCAGGCCCCGATGTCCCAGGATCAGACATCGCTTGCCACTGACGGCAAAAGGCTTTGGTTCTTGACCAGCAAGAAGTCTTTTAGGAACGACATACCCGCGCATTTGCACATACATATGTATGTGTACACACACATATATATATATATATATAGACATAGATACACATGCTTGCATATGTGTGCGCATGTACGTTCTTTGTGGAAGCTCAAACGATGATATGATCGGGGGGTGCGGCTTTATCAGAGTGCTTCCGAGAATATACAAGTTGCAACAAGTTGGAGCGGATGAGAACAGTTCCTGTATCTGCTTCTGTCCACAGGCGTGTTGGCGATTCGACTCTTGAACCCTAAACCCCAAATTCCAAACCTAAAACCCTAAGCCAAGCAGCCATCTCGTACGACTTGGGATCACGCTTGATTCGCGTGTACCTGATGATGCCGGAGCTTGCTTTCACGAAGCATCGGCTTGCTAGTGGCCATGCGAAAGAAACGGACGATACTCATACCGTAGAGCTGTTACTGTGTGAGTATCGTCCGTACTACTACTACGACTACTACTGTAGCAGTAGCATTACCAGCAGCAGGAGCAGTACTGTGCGCGCCGAACTGAGGCTCGACACTTATCCTCAGAGTAAACCCAAAACTCAAACCCAAACGCCTAACCTAAAAACTCTCAGGGAACCTTAAGAGCACCCTTACAGAGTTTTTGTAGAATCCTGGTAGAGCCCAAAACAAAACCATTAGACGCAACCTGATGATGTTCGTTTTCGAAGATAACTGGGCCCGCGAGTTCCATAAAGCAAAATAAGAAAACATAAACGTTAAATTTACTCCACACCACCTTCAAAGCTCCAAGAATTGAACCCTAAACCCTAAACCCCGAAACCCAGACCAATTCCGGACCAATCCCGGACCACTCCCGCACCAATCCCGGACCACTATTGTAGCAAACAGAGCCCCCGAATATACAACCCGATAACGAAAATGAAGTAGAAGCCAGAAAGTTGGAACATCATTAGCCTCATGCCCTTAGAGTAAAGTATATGGAATCCCAACATGAATCATCCTAAATCTATGTTCCAACTTTCTGGGGTTTACTATATCTCTAGTGGGACCAAACCGTGCTCAATTTTTTGCTCGCACGCACCAGCTGGGCAAAAATCAACTGAACACCAATGCACCCGAGTTCGAAGCTTTCAACCCAAAAGAGCCAGCCCTGAGCCTAAGACCAAAGTTGTCGAGGCACATCAAGCTGTACCAGCAGGCTGCGTTCGTTGGATACTGCCTCCCCAGAGAGTCCTTGTAAAGACGGGCGCCGCAGCAGGCATAATTAGTGCGAGTGTCACGAGAGCTATCTGTGACATCATCTTGAATATCGGGGATGGTGATGCTCATGACAGTGATGGTCTTGCCGATCTGAAGGCGACAAACGATGGTGACGACGATTCTTAGCACAAGTAGGAGGAGTGGGGAGAATGGGGAGGATGGACGGGACACATACGGAAGGTATGGCGATAGGTAAGGCGATATTTAAAGAGGATGATGAGAGTGTTGCTTGTTGTGGTGCCTCTGTGCCCGACATTGCGTCTGCTTGTGCTGATGCCTCCTGCTGCTGTCGCTGCTTATCTGTTTCTCGGAGGTGTTTTCGGTAAGCATGCATTCCGACTCCCACATGAATGCCAAGTCTTCGACGAAGTTTGAGGCTTCAATAATCAGCGGGTCCCTTTCTTTCAGGGGATGATTACAACGAGGATCCCCACGATTACTTGGAGGGTCGGGGGACTTAGTAACTGGTTTTTTTAAGGACTTATAAGTACCATAACCCCAATTAGGGTCCCTTTTAGGGTACTTGTACGTCTACTTACTACTTACTTACTAATACTAAGTCCCCCGACCCTCCAAGTAGGGTTCTACTTTCAGTTGTTTGTGCAAGCTCACACTTGACTTTGTGTGTGTCCACCCAATCACACAGTTAGAGAGGTCTGAGGACAGAGCACTAATTATTCTTCTATAGGAAACCCTATCCTAAACCCTGAACCCTAAGAGCTGAACCCAGGGTGCAGAAAAGGTCCCGCAGAGGCCAGTATCGCTGAATTCAGGAGTATACTGACGGTGGAATGGGCTTAGGGTGGTATAGGAAAGAATATAGTTTAAGTTATCATAAAGGGCTGAACATTATGACTTAAGGTGCAGCCCCTCGTTGAGACACATACCTTAAATCCTAAGCGGTGCATTCATTTTCAAAGGGTCGAGTATGGGGCTGTCTGGCCAGCTTCGGCAATGCTTTAGGTCTGTTAGGGAGGTGGGTTGAAGGCTTCTGGGTGTTCGGGGTGAGGATTCTGTTGGGCTGAGGTGTCATTCGGCTTCTGGAAGCAACTGAAGGCAATTGCCAGAATACAGCTGATGAAGCCAAAATGCAAACACCGGCAGCGGATACCTGACAGGCTCACCAGGTCACCATCACGAAAGCCCTAAATCCTAAAGATACCCTTCCGTCTGAAACAAAACAGCCCCCCGTGTATGAACCTTAGCAGGCCAAGTCAAGACGCCAAACATGTAGACTACACCAGGTGTACCGCGGGGTTTTATATGCTACACATAAATTTGCAAATCCTAAGAAGCAGTACTGCCATGTATCCAAACACCCATATTCATGTTGAACGTCCCACTGTCTGTGCAGAGTACGCCCGGTAGGACCCCTCATCGCGCGTCTCTTCGGGCAGTAGTTGCCAGGTAGCTGAAATCAACAAAAACCCGGGAAGCTTGGACCCCAGCATGCAAAATGTCTGCAACTGGCATGGGTGCAGAAGGTCCGTCCTTTAGAAGGGGCCCCCACCCTGTAATAGTGGTATAATGGGAATATGATCGGGCCCTGATACAATCCTTATAGTCACTATTACAGGGTGGGGGCAGCTTCTAATCTATCCTTGTCAAAGGTGTGCAAGTATAGTTGTCTTTCAAGAGCACACCTCCGAAAACCAAGCCAACAAAGGCTTGTAGAGAGACACCAGCATTCCAGAACCAACAAGTGTCAGCTGTTCTTACCCTGGACCTTGGGAATAACATAATTAACCCAAAAGCCAACCCTGGAAATGAAACCAAGGAAGCCAACCCCTGAAACCACAACTTTCAAACACAGAAATCCCAAACCCCAAAACTCACTAGAACTTGGGAAAACCGGTGTAGAATCTGACGCCATGGAACTCCTTCAACACATGTTTGAAAAGCCCAGCTGCCACAGCTCCGTCTCCTCTGTGGGGTAGCCTTTCAGGGTTCCGCTTAGGAAGGACAAGCAAAAGCGTCGCGTTGATGGGCTCCCTTTCAAATCTTAAAGAAAGGGGCTCCAATTAGAATTTGGATCGTAACATGCGGGCCCCTGAAGAAAGGGGGCTTGCATATTAATCAGGGGTCTACATTAATTACCCGGGCGTACATGAGAGCCTTCGTGATTAAACGGTGCGTACTGGAGAGTTTTGTGCATGTGCACTTAGAGGACCCGAGGATCAAGGTGCAACCAGTTGAAACCCCTAAACCTCGAACCATAAGCAGTAAAACCCTAACACAGGAGCCTAGCATCGCGAGCCCTGGAGTAACCTGGCTGCTGGGAGCTTTGAAGGGGCAGCTGCAAGCTGTACTCGAGTGTTTGGAGGTTCATGGGCCCTACTTATGACCCAATCATAGCTACACATGAGCCTCCAAGTGCTCCCGAGCGGCTCAAGACGTTTCACGGTTTAGGGTTCGTCTCTTGAACTAATCCCTGCAGTGATCCTCCACAAAAGACATTCCACAGAGTCCAAAACAGCATCCCCATATCCTTGACTGTACAACCCTTAAACCGTGACACCATCTTCCTGACACACCTTTTCCCCTGAACTTTATACTCAAAACGACAGAAATCCTAAACCTTATACTCCTTACCCATTTGCTTGATCAAGGAGCTGGCCGTTCGCCTGTTCCAGGGGGGCGAGAGCGAGCTGCTTTCTGTTCATGTACTTCGAGGTTCATGGGTAGTTATAAGTCGGGTTCTAAGTCGCTTAATAAGGGCTATAATTAAAGCCACCCTACTTATAACCCCACTTATAACTACCCGTAAACCCTAAACCCTATACCCTTGTAGAATCCCTATAGACCCCTTTAAAGGGACCCTTGAAGGAACCCTTATAACTACATATGAACCTCCAAGTAGGGGCCCGAATGATGGAGAAAAGGGTTCCTTTCGCGGGATCCTTTGAATTCCCTTCAGGGTTCCACAGAACCCAAAGGGTCCTATGTACTGTTATGGGGGATACTTCCCTACACGTAATAGCATTTCCTAATAATATGGAAAACCTACATTCTACTATATGGGTGGTTGTCAAAATTATGGTCCCTTTTGGGGTACCCTAAATATAAGGTGCCGTACTATACTCGGGACCCAAAAAGGGACCCTAATTTTTGACAACCACCCATATCGGTACATAGGACCCCTTGGGGAAGTTTTAATGAGGAGCCTTGGGAACTCATTACCTATGACTCGGGCCGGTTTCGTAGTTGGGGTTTAGGGTTTAGGGGTTTAGGGGTTTAGGGTGCGTTCAGGTTTCTATGCTAGATATGTGTAGAAGGCAGAAGATGTTTTAACATGCTTTAACTGAGTTTCTCTTCAAAAAAACAATAGTACAGGAAGCACGAGGTTTCGGCATACCAGTATCTGAAGAACTTCCTCACAAAATAATGTCCTTCAAGGGCCTAATCGTACTTAGGGCTCAGGGTTTAAAGTATAGGAGGGCTTATGCACATGTCTTGTCCCTGGACGAATACGATGCAGCAGTCTGTAATATAGGGGCTTTAACAATTACCTATACTATCATGGATTTTATAAGTCTAATATAATATGCCCCAAAACCAGATTTTGGTTATTAAGGGCCCTATAATTAAGGAAGATTCTTCCAAGCTCCGACCATTTGATCTGACCACTGCCTACTTGCTCAATATCCTTGGGGATTAAAAAGTTAACCTTTGGGGCTATATAGGGGTTATAGCACCCCAAGAGGCCTAAAGGGCTACCGACACTACTACTAGGACCGCTACTACGCTGCCTGTGCGATTTTGTGCAGGATTCGCTGTCACCCAATGGCAGCAAATTCGTAGACTTCTTCCACGGACGAAGGAACCTTGACCCTTCAGAAGCCGGAAACCGGCAACCCTAAATCCAAAACCCTGAATGCCCTACCCTGATACAGCAACAGGAAACAGAGGCATCACTGCACAGATGGAAGATTGCAATTCTGAAGCAGCATATAGAGAAGCAGAAAATACACACCGTTGATTCCCCTGGCCAATAAGCTTGGGCGTACAATTCAAGCAACATTCCAGCAAGGATTTAACAAACCAGGGCTGTATCAACGCTAAATCAATCCAGTGTGGGTGCCTGAAAAATCAGTTACAGTATTTCTTCGGAATCCTTGTATAACAATGGTGTAACGTGCCTCAGCACCAAAGTCTAGTCATTGAAACCCCCACGACAAATTTCCATGCATCTGAACGGGTGATACTTAATCTCCTACTATAGAAACCCTACTTTTTTCTCTATAAGTACTTAGAACCCTCTCGGTTATTGACAGCGTTCTTGTTTCGAAAAAGTTTAAGTTACCGTGACAAGGAAACCCTTTCAACCAGTACAGAACCCGCTTATGGTAACTTAACATTAACTTCCTTAACCTCTTTAACCCCTACAGAACTTTAACGGCACCGTGAGTTATGGCAATATAGGTGGCTTAATAATTCGAATAGGGTTTTAGGGCCCATTATACTAGAATTATAATAGGAACCCCCAAAGTAGTATAGGTATGTATTTAGGCCCCTATATTAACGAACAAAAATGGGCCCTCGGTAAGAGCGTTGAGCCCGAGCCTGGCTTGCTCCGCCGGTGTGCCCAGCGGCCAGGACTTGTAGCCTTGCGTGTCGTTTTTATGGCACAAGGGCTCGATTGTGTAGGGTTCGGGGCTTAATGTAGGGGCCTTGGTAATTTGAACAAGGTTTCGGCACATATTGTAGTGGTGGAATTCGAATCAGGAACCCTGAGGACTGGTTTTAGTGATTACTCAGACTACTCCATGTAGTGCTCAAAGCTTAGGGCTTGAAGCGTAGCTTCGTGATTGTCAGGTCCGGTCTTATGTTGTATTTTAAGGTAGTGTAGCTGGGTCTGGGTTTGAGAAATGACACTGGGCTTTGAAGCACCCAGGGAGAAAAAAGTATAGGTTTTTATTTCATAATGGTTCCTTTGAGGACCAGGTACCCCAAAAAAAGTATTCAAGCATGGTACTCCAAACCCAGGGAAATGACAGCATTGGGTTGAGGTGTCATGGGGGGTAGAGAGGACATGGGCACCTCCGAGCTCGAAACCCCAAAACCCCGTAACCTCCAGGGCCTGTTGAAAAAACAAGGGCTTTGCGACAGGGACCCGGGGGAAACCCTAAGCCCTACCTTAACCTACCAAAACCTACTTTTTTGTAAGGTCCCTATGAATTCCATAATAATAATAAGAACTTACAAAAAAGTAGGGTTTGGTAGTTTATAAAGCCCTAAACCCTAAACCCTAAAGTTTAAGGTAAACCCTACCTGGTTTCCCTCTCTGCATCCTTCGTCCCTACGATCAATGCTCCGAGGCCGCAACCCTCAGCCCTAGCATTTGCTGAAGGTCCTGGGCGTATCTCTTCCTTGATCTTACCTTGGGTTAGTAGGGAATGGAGGAACCGGGTACAATTATAACTACTATTACTACCATTCTTCCATTCCCTACTAACCAAAGGTAAGTTTGCTGAAGGTCCTCGGCCTATCTCTTCCTTGGTGTGTGGTAGGGAAAGCAACGTCTGAAGACGTTCGATAATGCACCACCCCGAAACACAATCGAGGATATTCTTGAGCCACCCCAAAACCTCGCACCCCTCGGCTCTCGCCCCTAAACCCCTGAATCCTGGACCCCTCGACCCTTGTCTCTCCAACGCAGTGCCGGCAAATGGCGCACGCCATCGCCGAGAGTGGCGTCCCAAGGGAAGTGGGAGTGCCTTGGGGAACGGTTCACCCAGACGGCCCAATGCCCAGTAATTCAGGATTATACTTTGCACTACGATCTAGGTTACATTCCTTGAATGTTTCTTCCTGTAAATACTAGTATTGCTGTTTCGTTCTTAGTAGCAGTAGTGCTATTTGTTACCGAGGTTGCTCTGGTCATTGTTGCTGTTACTTGAGTGCTTGTGTACTTCTACGGTTGATGAGACAAATCCTGCATTACCTTAAGGACGCTAAGCTATGGGAATAATGGTGTATTCCATAATATAGGTACTGCAGGATTTGCATCATCAACCGTATTGCTCCTGAAAACATAGAGGAGTCAAGGTTCCCACAGCAAAAAGAATCTCCCTGTTTTTGCACTAATACAGGGGCCTTGCAGTAATGATTAGAATAGGGTTTTGGGGCCCATTATGCTATAATTCTCATAACGAACCCACAATAGTGTAGGCATAGGTAACTAATGAGGCCCCTGTATTATCTACTTGGCACACAAATGCTCCTATGCTCCATACCGCGCAGCCCAGCATGCGACAATCCAGAAAGAAGAGTCAAAGGTAATTGTGCAGGCGGGTAACAGTAGTCACTGTTTGGTATTTTATACACTTATGTAAAGTATGATGGATCCGGCACCCCATTCTCGTCATTATAAGTCACAAAATTACATTAACTTCAAGACACATGACCCTATAGTCTGAAGCCCAACCAAGCCACTGAATCAGAATTCCGGGCCCTTGATAAGTAGGATTGGACTTTGGGTTTAAACATAGCTGAAGGCTTCTATACTAGCTTTGTCAACCGAACACTCGACTAGCTGCAATACATTCGCCTTCTTCACAGGGCTGCATCTTGGGATGGGATACTCCCGAGACCCGAAAGACCTGTAACCACTTTAAAATCCTGAACCTGCAGTCCAAACATCTAAGATAGGGGCCTTAATAATCAGAAAATGTTGTTGGGGTATGATATACTAATTTGCCTGTAGTTACAATAAGAGACCCCGCCCCCCCCCTCAACAAAAAAAGAAAAAAACAACTATCTATACATATGTATATATATATATAGTATCGGTATTTATTTGGGCCCCTATATTGCATCCTGAAACCCGCAGCCCTTGAAGGTGCCCAAGCTCTTCAAAAGGCCAACCATCCCTCCCTGCCATAGCATGATCACGTAGAGGGAGTGTTGTGATAAGGGTTTAGGGTCTAGGGTTTTCTTGCCAGCTCCGCCAGGACATCAAAACTACAAATCCAAAGCCTGAAACGTAGACCCGATGCCTAAGCCAAAGCCCAAACCCGACCCCTGCCAGGACGTGAACCTAAACCCTAAACTCTAAAGAAACGTCAAACGCGAAACCTGACAGCCTGTACCTTGAGACGCCCAAGCCCTAAATCCTAGACATCCTTTGTAAGATTTGGCCCTGAGTATTATTATGGTCCAGCTGCCCCCTTCGGATCTCGATATAGTTATTCATATTATACTCCTCCGCCCTATTCTAATAAGTCAGAACTCGACATGACGCCCAAGAAAACCCGAAAGCCACGAACAGTGAACCCCAAACCATGAAGCCCTTGAGGCCTAAACCCTGAAATCCGAAAGCCCCGAATTCAAAAAACCCAACCTACCCGGCTTTCTGGAACACGTGCCGCGCGGCCCGAAGATGTGAAGGTCGGGCTGAAGCATGTCTACACCTTTCTGGGTTCTTGTTCAGGCATTTAACATTCAGCTACCAAAATAGGCATCAATGGTAAATAGTATGGTTTTCTTATTATGATATCTTTAACTAAATCCCTTAACAAGAACCCAGCCTTTGCTTCGACTGCGACGTGCACGGGCCCTCATTGCAAGTAGCTTAAAGAACAAGGAAGATACGATAATCACGATGAGTCCAAAGGCCTCATCTTAGGGTTTACTTGGAGGGTCGGGGGACTTAGTAAGTAGGTAGTAAGTAGACTTATAAGTACCCTAAAACGGACCCTAATTGGGGGTATGGTACTTATACGTCCCGAAAATAACCAGTTACTGAGTCCCCCGACCCTCCAAGTAGGACTTAGGGCCTTAGGGGTTCAGGGTTAAGGGTTTATGTAGATTGTTGGGGTCATCATCGTTTTCATCATCGTCATGCCCATCGCCAACATCATCATGAGCAGAGTGGAGATAGATAGACAGACAGATAGGTAGACCCATCGACTGTACCATATTTATATAAGTAAGTGTCAAAATCATGCTGGCCCCTTTGGGAACTCTACATAATTCTACTGTTGATGATATAAACCCTGCATTACCTTAAGGACCCTAAACTATGGGAAGAATGGTGTCTTCCTTATAATGGGTAATGCAGGATTTCTATCATCAGCCGTAGTTTGGACAACCACACACTTGGGCCTAAACCTATACCCCTAAAGCCCTAAACCCTAAACCTACCAACGCCCTAAATCCCAAACCGGCTTCTGTTTTGAAAGGGGAAAGTCTAAGCGTATATGCCTAATTATTCCAACTCCTGCATTTACTACCGACAGTCGTGCCATGGCCTTTTGTTGGCCAACGTCCTGTGGTTGCACTCTAGAATTGAGTTTAGAGCGCAGGGTGTAGAGTCTACATGTACGCCAGCGTTCTGGACCTTCCTGACATGACGACAGCAGCAAAGTCTGCAGGAACCCGGAACGAGGAATCCAGCAATGGACACTGGCGATGGCGAAATTCCATTTCTTCTGTGGCGACTTGGCTCCCTTTGACAGCTGGTACGCCCTCTCCGCGTTTGAGAGAACGCTCCGAACGGACGGGTCGGAGTCGGAGGATGGCAGTTAAAGCCGGCATTAGGTTCGGCAAAAGCTCTGTAACGCAAGGATTCGGATTGTTTCATGGGCCAGTTTACAACTGTCAAAACACTACAGGACAGGAAGGAGGGTTACTGCCAAAGCTAGGGCCACTTCACGGTGCAACGATTGGGCGCTGAGTAAGTAAATTATCCGAGACGGAAACCCCCTTCCGAGAGAGCCCAACGTCCCTTAATCAAGGTCATTAATTAAGGGTACTGGGCTCTCTGAGTAATTACCTGAGAGACCACAGAACCGGAAAAGGGCCCACTGGGAGACCCCCTACGCCAGTCCGAGACAAGGCACGATGACGGATAAAGTCGCTGCCCACAATCTGCGTGAGGTTCGGCGTGAACAGGAATCCTTACCGTCTAGGATTACAGTAAAGGGTTTGGGGTTAAGGCCAGGTTATAGCTAGCCGTGAGAAACCAATCTGCATGAGATTCACAACTTCTCTCCGGGCTTCACGACGTCATGAAAAGAAGCTGATTGAAACAACGCACAATCCAGGTTTTCGGATCACTGGATGTGACGCGGGAGCATCCCTAGCGCTGTCGCCTTTGGGTCCGTACTCGCAGATCGTCTGACTACTTGTTCCCATGATTGTCAGTATCATCGAGAGAAATAAGAAAGTAGTGGTTTTTGCCAACACAATGAGCATAACTACTAACCTCCAAGGGTAAAAGGAGGGACCCTTAATAAGGACCCCTAGGTATATACCCTTAATCTAGCTATTCTATACCCATCATAATAGCCCATGATAGGGACCCAGGGGTCCCCATTAAGGGTCCCTCCTTTTCCCCTTTGATATAAGTCGGTTGTAAGTTTCCATTACCTACTTACAACTCCACTTATATAACCACCCATGACCCTCCAAGTAGGCTCTAAACTCTATACCCTTATAGAATGCCTATAGACCCCTTTAAAGGGACACAATGAGCATTACTACGAACAGGAACAGGAGCGCTACTTAGCAGCAGCAGCACTGGGACGGTCGGGGGACTTAGTAAAATCATGGGTTCCTTAAGGGCCCCTTTAAAGGGATCTATAGGGATCCTATAAGGGTTTAGGGTTTAGGGTTTAGAGTGCTTAGAGGGTCGGGGGACTTGGTAACTGGTCATTTTAGGGACTTATAAATACCATAACCCCAATTGGGGTCCCCTTTTAGGTTACTTATAACTCTACTTACTACCTTACTACCTACTTACTAAGTCTCGCGACCCTCCAAGCAGCAGTGCCGCAGCAGGAGGACGAGAATAGGTGCCATGCTTGCAATTGGCGGGGCTAGTTCTAGACGTGTGGCGATCTTATCGCAACTACTGTCCTGCTTTTGCTTGTAAGACCAGGGTGTCTACCTGGACATGTTATTATGAATTACACATGTGGTGGCCATTCGCGCACGCTTGTCTTATCATCCGTCTTTGCGCCTCATTCATAGTATGCGACTGCCCTTGTAGTTGCCTACTTCGGACTGTGGCACAGAGTTCCTGAACCCATCGAAATTGGGGCCAGGTGGCGCTTCTCTGGCATGAGCTCCAGCCGTGGAAGAAAGTGCGAGAAGGAGAGAACACGATGTTTCCTCTCCTTGGTTTGCCACAATCCAAAAGAGGGACATGCTTATGGTGATCAGGGATGCTGGGAGGTTCATGGGTAGTTGTAAGTAGGGTTATGAAGTTATAAATCCCGTAATATGGGTTTAAGGTTAAATTGTAATAGCTACCCTACTTATAACCACACGTATAACTACCCGGTAACTACCCATGAACCTCCAAGTGAGGTTGAAGGGTTGCGGCCATACGGCTTCCTTCGGCAAAACCGCGATTATTCAAAACCCTAAGCCCTACAATGCCCAGACCCTAAACCCCAAACCCTAAGCAATACTACCCAAAACCGTGGACCTGAAAAAATCTCGGCAGCCGGGCCAAAAGGAAGCTCAGAAATCTCACTCCCCGAAGCCAGCCCGGATTCGGGGCCCCGAAGGGTCTATGCAATGGCCTCGCACCGAAATTTCTGGGGGGATATTTTCTACAAGAGTTGCGTTGGAGGCTAGATCGGGCAAATTCAGAGTCCGTTGCAGGGACATTTTTTTTGCGACTACGCCCACAATGTCCGCTGCAACCCACACCTGATCGCTAACCCCCAATCCTACCCCCAGTCCCCAATCCCAACGCCAAACCACCAAACCCGGTTCTGCTGCCCAGGACCCAACCCCCGACCCCCAAACCCTGAACCTCATGAAAACCCCTAAACCTGATCAGACGCCTTGTCGCTTAACCTTACGGCCTGAGTACCCTAGCCCAAAAGAGGCTAACCTTTTCAATTACGGTAAGGTTATGTTTGCACCAACAAGGTTAAATGTACCCGCTCAGCTACTAAAGGACCCCAAACCGCTACTTGGAGGTTCATGGGTAGTTGTAAGTAGGGTTATAAGTCCCCTAATATGGGTTGTAACTATAGCTACCCTACTTATAACCCTACTTATAGCTACCCCCAAACCCTAAACCCTATACCCTTGTAGAATCCCTATAGATCCCTCTACATAAAGTTACCCTTAAAGGAACCCTGATAACTACCCATGAACCTCCAAGTACTGGTGTACGGTTAATGATATAAATCCTGCATTACCCATTATAAGGAATATGCCATAATTCCCATAGTTTAGGGTCCTTAAGGTCACGCGGGATTTATCTCATCAACCCTAAACCCTAAACCCCCCTATAGATCCCTTAAAGGAGCCCCTTAGAGGTACCCCTATAGATCCCTTTAAAGGAACCCTAGGGATTTATCTCATCAACCGTATGAAGCCCCAACGCCCAGGCGAGGCCCGGGCTCCACGGGGCTTCTGAAGGTTCTCCTCGCTGAGGCACACGGGGGAGCCGTCTTCTCGTAACCACGCACACACAGACATGTATGCCTATATATATATATATGTATGTATATAACACACTATAACACACACACACACACACTTTGTCTCTCTCTCTCTCTCTCTCTCTCTCTCTCTCTCTCTTTCTCTCTCTCTCTCTCTCTCTCTCTCTCTCTCTCTCTTTCTCTCTCTACATATATATATATATACATATGTATAATACGTTTATATACATATATATATGTATGTATGTATGTATGTATGTATGTATGTATGTATGTATGTATGTATGTATGTGTGCATCAACATATACACATATACATATTGCCATGCGTACATGTCCATGTACATGTACATGTGTATGCACAGGCCCATGTGCATGCGCATGTGTATACGTATGTAAGTATGCATGCATGTATGTATTAGGTATGTAATCATTCATGGGTTTGTGATGTCTACATATCAAGTAAACTAACAGATAAGCGTGAATCTTAAGTACGTGAGGTGTATATGTATAGATATACACTGAAAAATGTATTGGTGCAGGCCTTTTGTAAACCAGTTTTTTCGCCAGAACCTCATAACTTCAAACCTATTTACTCGGTCTGACAGCTTCAGCCCGGTTGTAGGCCCCCTACTGAAGAACAGCGCATATAAAAAACCTGGAAGAAGTCCGTCTCGGGGCCCTAGCTGGACTTTGAAGTAACCAAGGAGAAAAATATAAACTTTGATTTCATAATGGTGCCTTTAAGGAACAGGTACCCAAACAATGTATTCAAGTATGGTACTCTAATTATGTTTTCAAGTAGGGCACTCCAAACCCAGGCTAGGCGTCGGGGCAAGCGCTACATCCCTAAACCCTGTGCCCCGACACCCGTTCGAGACAGATAGGCTGGAGTCACTTCTGGTTCACATCTGAACCTGTCAATGCACATCACAAAGCCCGAACCCCTCACGAAACCGAACATGGCTGCTGCCCAAGACCGCAATCGTTTCGGGCATCGGGTGCAGCGTTTAGGGCCACTTAGCAGGAATTGTAAGGCCGCACAACCAGCAGCGAATTCCGCTTTAAGGCGCAAAGCGCCTGGATGCCCCCCCCCGTGTCCCTTAATCATTAGGGTACCCTTTTTCCTGGCATTCAAGTTCAATTAAGGGGGCCCGAGAATCAAAAGGGGCAAAAAGGGTACTACTGAGGAACCGAGGCCCTAAGCCGGCCCTGCGACCTAAACCCTAAACCCTAAACAATCAATCCTCGCCCATTCGCTCTTCCGATCCCTACACCCCAATTCTTGAGCCCTAAACCTACTTGGAGGGTCGGGGGACTTAGTAAGTAGGTAGTAAGTAGACTTATAAGTACCCTAAAAGGGACCTAATTGGGGTTATGGTACTCATAAGTCCCTACAAGAAACAGTTACTAAGTCCCCCCGACCCTCCAAGTAAGCCGTCAAACATAAACCCTAAAGCCTGCGCAAGCCCATAAACCCGACGTAGATCCTGTGACGTCCTGTACGAACCCGAATCGGTCACAGACGCAACAATGCAAATTCAAGAAACCCCCCCCGACCCCCCTCAGGAGCTCCACCAGCGCTTCTGGAAGCGGCCAGATACCCCAGGCCCTGAGGGCAAGCCATGGCATCTAGGTGGAGAGTCGCGGGACTTAGTAAGTAGGTAGTAGGTAGACTTATAAGTACCCTAAAAGAGATTCTAATTGGGGTTATGGCACTTATCATGAGTCCCTAAAATAATCAGTTACTAAGTCCCCCGACCCTCCAAGTAGCTCACAATCTCTACCACCCCCCGTTTTACTACCCATGAACCTCCAAAAGTAAGAGGAGCCGACGAAGGACGTTGTTATCGCGTTGTACAGTCGTGGTTGTTCTTGGTGGCTCCCTTTCTACTTAAGAGCTCACCGGACTTACTAACCTTTGCTTCTAACCTTACCTACTAAGTCCCATGAGCTTTTAAGTACCGAAACACCAGTTGATTGGGCGACACTTCGAGATCCAAGCTTCCATGGACTGTCTCTGATCTTCGTACACGTTTAACATAGGGGCAATAATACTTAGAGCAGGGGTTCGGGTATTATATTGATATTACTATAAATACAGGAATAGGAATACATATATTGCGTGGAGGGCTTTCAGGGACTACTATTACATTCTTCTGACCCTCTATTCTATTACCTGTCGCTTCAATCTAGCAGCTCGTTCTGCTTGTCCAGCGTCATGGCAAGCTCCTCCAACGCACTTGGAGGTTCATGACTAGTTATAAGTGGGTAACTTTAAAGGGATCTGTAGGGATTCTATAAAGTCATAGGGTTTAGGGTTTAGGGGTAGTTATAAGTGGGGGTTAAAGGTAGGACAACTATACTTATATCCCATGTTAGCGGAGTTCTGGCCCGACTTATAACTACCCATGAACCTCCACCCCAGAGCCCTTAAACGATCAGATTTGAGGCTTGGATTCCGAGATGCTGCTACAGTTTTGGGTCTCGGGTTTCGGGGGGAAACATCATTGAAAGGATACAGCACAATGCTTGTAAGGTGTTCACCTAGGTCTACAAAAGTTTAAAAACAGAACGCGTTCTCATTAATTGGGGGTTTGGGGTTTAGGTGTTCAGTTGGGCTTGCAAGGGCTTGACGATACGGACAGGTTCTACAGGAGTCCTTTGTTTCGATCGAAATATACCAACCTTAAAGCCCTTGAAAACCAGACAATGGTAATTACCCCGCATAATGGTAGCACGCCCTGCTTTGGTGTTCTGCTTATTGATGTGTTCAGGGGTCTGCAACTACTTCTCGGTGCAATCTGTCAAGACAGGTTTTGTAAGCAGACTGTGAGCCCGTTTGAACCTGCAACATGCTTGCTATGTCCTTTGGGTCCCCTAATCCACAGCCATGTCAGCTTCCCACCCCGTCCAGGCTGGCATTCGCCATGCCCCGCCACTTGCCTCGATAAGGTTTAGGGCTTAGTCTATAGGCCTCAGGGTTTAGAGTATATCACGCTGCGAGATGTGCAGGGTTTCGGTTCTGTGAGGGCTCTTTTCCGTCTGCAACTGGGTTTAGGATTAGGGCTGAGGGAACTCAGGGTAGGGTTGATCTTAGGGTTAAAAGTTTCGGGGTTGCGGTTTAGACCTCCGCTTGCCTCGGTAAGTTTTGCAGATGTATGCTGACTTGAACTCTTATAGATGAGTAGGGTTTAGGGTTTAGGGTTTCTGAGAGTTGGTTCTTTCGTGGCACGTGGTGCAAACTGGGGTTCCTTCGATCTTAGGCAGGTATCAAGAGAATGTGGGGTCAGGTTGTCTCAGGTCTGACGTCTTACGCGTGCTGCTGTCCACACGCAGCAAAGTTTTTCGTCAGGGACTGTTTCGGCTGCTTCGACGTTACTTAATTTTGTCTACTGGCACAAAAAGCTAAGGGCTCGTCTGGCTGCCGAAGACTCAAGAGCTTTTTCTTCAGTATTCATGCTTTGGGATTAGGTGCATCTCTTGCTAGCTTGCGGCAGACAGGCTGCACATTCACAAGCAGGCAGTAATTGCTCGCAGATTTGTGCCCTTTCTTAGTGTCAGCATGTTGCAATACCAAAACCTGAGATAATCTTCCAACGCCATGGCGGAAAGTGCAATAAACTCAACAACTCTTACTGCGGAAGACACGCGGCTCGACACCATCAACAGGGCTCCGAATCGGAGCCCCAGCAGAATGGGAAAGTCTCAGGTCCTCCCGAATCCCTCGAAACCTACAATCCCCGGCCAGGACCCCTACTTGGAGGGTCGGGGGACTTAGCAAGTATACGGGCACCTAGCTTTAAAGGGATTCTAAGGGTTCCTTGCCTTAAAGGGCTCTTTAAGGGTACTATAGGGTTTAGGGTTTTGGGTTCAGGGACCTAAAAGGGACCCTAATTCGTGTTATGGTACTCATAATTCCCTAGAATAACCAATTACTAAGCCCCCCGACCCTCCAAGTTGTAGCCTAGAAATAGACCGGGCTCCCTTTTCGGTGTTGGATATTTGCATAAGGAACCTAAGGTCACCAAAAAGGGAACAAGTGCCCAGTGGGAGACCTAGCCGGTGACCCCGTAACCTTCATGGGAACCCCTGTTCCTGGTACTTAGCGCCAGGATGCAGATCGCACCTCGAAAAGGCACTAAGGGCATGGAGAAGCCTATGCCCTAAACATTCTGCAAGCCGTCAACCTTAACAGCCTTAACCCGGAAGCGCTAAACTCTAGATTCCCTCTTGCAGTTAGTAAGCCTTAAACCCAAAAACTCCAAATTCTCCAAACCCTACACCCGAAAGCCTAAACGCCCTCAGCCCTAAATACTCTGAGTTCGCAGAGTCCTGGACCATAAACCCTCATACCCTAAACCCTAAAGCCTCAACTCTAAACACCAACAGCCATCATCGACAAGGCACAAGCACCCGTGTCGGTAGCAAACTTGTCGCCAGGAGGCCTTAGACAGGCACTAGGCTGTTCAGTAACCCACTGGGAAAACGTATGTATTTTCTTAGGCTTCAAACAAGCATACCACTGAACAGCCTGGGGCCAAAAATGAACATCGCAAGCCTCAATACAAAGCAAGACTAAAGCCGAAACAGCAAAATCCTCCAAACCCTTATCCAAGCACGTTCCGCAATAGGTTGAGAGCAGCCGCTTCATTGCCTACTGGTCAACATGGGAAATTTGTACTAGCGGCCAAGCCGATACTCGAAATCAACAAGGGGTTATGTCTGGGGGCAAGCGGGCATTCAATAGCTTGATTCTAAATGCAGGTGGCAGTAAATCTTCAATCTGGGCACTGTTGGGGAACTGCCCAGACAGCCCTTTTCACTTAGTTCAGGAGTACACCTCAAATGTATATTGGCCGTGATGTTATGGTCTAAGAGTCTAAGGGTCATTCCTTAATTAAGGGGTCTTGGGCTCTCTCGGTCTGAGCGGAGTCTTCCACCCGAGTAGTTGTAAGTGGGGGCAAAAAGTCCCCTAGTACTGCGCCGGGCCGATAGTTCGACCCTCTAGCTTAAACAACGAAGTTGAACCACGTCCCCACCCTCTTCCCCCTAGACTCCTGACACAAGCGAGCCTTGCGACCTCCTCCGCAATGAACAAGTACTACAAATTTACAACGGCGTAGTACTTACTCCGCTGGCCTGCGTAGGGAACTCATCACTTTGAAGCGCTCTGCTACTCCGCAAGAGTCTGTAACATGATGAAAGGCCCGGTAGCTCCAAACTGTCGGCCCGGGGATGTTTGGGTTACAATTATGGTTACCCTACCCTACGGGTCCATGTACTCATATAGTATATACGTTGGCCTTAATGTAGTCCCTATAGAGGTACTTTGGGGCTTATGTATCTCTATATGGGTACATGGACCCCTCGGGCTATTTATACCCCACTTATAACTACCCACGAATGTCAAAAGAGACCCAATCTTCACATCTCCTTCTTATAGGATCCTTAAGGGAGGGTGGTTCAAGGGGGGAGGGTATAAGGAATCCTTAGGGGACTGTAAGGGAACCTTAGGGAGTACTAGGGAGAATTAGGGATCACTAGTCACTAGGCTATATACCCCCCTTGGACCCCCCTCCCTTAAGGATACTACAACCTTCTGCATTGCGGCAAGAATCGGCTCGTGCGTAAACTCCTGGTTCAACTACTGCGAGCAAATATTTCAGGTAACGGGTATCCATCAAGGGTTTTTTCCCTCTCCCGCATGGGAGCTTCTCCCGCTATGTTCGGATTGAGAGACCCTATAAAGTCTATGCAAAGTATAGCACCTCATGTAAATCCAAACTAGGGTGGATCTGGGAAGGCCTGCAGTTCCAGCTTTATGCGAGGGCTCCCTGCATTGGGGCTTCTTAGAAGTAGGAGACCTGCTACTAACAGCCACAACTACCAAAGAACCGGACAACTTAGAAGGGGCCCCCACCCTGTAATGGTGGTATAATAGGGCTCTAATATAATCCTTATAGTCACTATTACAGGGTGGGGGCAGCTTCTAACGGACAACTATCTTGTGTTGTACTGTTGCTTCAAGCGACGGTTGGGGCTTCTTTCTAGTTCAAGGGAGGGTCCTGTCGGCGCCAAACCCCTACAGTCCCTACTGGCATTCCAGGCGGCTGCTGTCCCCTGCCCTAGGAGATGAAGTGTTTGAAGCTTAAAGGGAACTCCAGAAAGTTGTAATATGGATTAATGGTAGGATCCCCTATAATTTACCTTAAAGGGGTTACGATAATGATATTCCAACTTTCTGGCTTCTACTGTATATCAATAAGGCTTCAGAAGCGTAATACCTATATCCTTAGCATCAACTTCGTCCTGGTCAACATGATGTTGGATTTCGCGTCTTTCAACGGAGAAATCTTACACTTGGTACAGAGAACTAGCAGCCCCCTTTTTACTATTTGCGAAAGGTCCTTGTGAAACTCTAAGAAATGTATCGCCGCACCAAGCAGGCCAAATGATAGCAAGTTGCTAGGATTTAGATCTAGGACTTAGGGTTCAGGATTGAGCGGGCATGGGTGTAAGAAGGCCGCTGCGCAAACAAAGTACTTGCGGCTACGATCTCATGCCTTTACCAGCTCACAAGGCACGTGCGAAACCTTCAATGTGCCCAAAGCAGCGTGCCTGCCGACGATTGCAGGCAACCCCCGAATGCTGAAACTGCTCGTGAACAGCCGACTGGCACGGGGTTGAAGGTTCCCTAAGGGTCCATGTACCCATATAGAGATACATGAGCCCCAAAGTACCTATATAGGGACTACATTAAGGCCAATGTATATACTATGTTACTATATGAGTACATGGACCCTTAGAGGTTTGGATTTCGAGCTCAGAGCTACCAACCCGCAAGGACTCAAAGCTTTGCTGCCAGGCTTAATTCTGGAACGCACTGGGCGACAGGATTACAAACCCTAGACCACAAAACCCGAAAAAACGAACCCTGGACCCTAAAACCATGAACTCTAAGCCTGAAGCTAAACCCTTAACCCTACATGACGGAAACTGGACAGTTGAAAATCTCGTCCTTGAGCGATGGATCCGATTGGCCTCCGCACCCTAAAGTCTTTAAATGCTATTATCCCTAAATCATGCAACTTTGCAAGTATTCTGCAAGGTTGCAATTAAGCACTCTGTTTGGGATTTGGGTAAGTAGACAAACCCTAACAAACGTTGAGCTCTGGATTTGGCGGTGGGTTGCCCGAGTGGTGCGTTGGTGAGCCCCCGAGAACTATCGTTAAACCTTAACTGTGGACCCTATGATGTGATCCCCATTTAGGGTTCATTTGGGTATTAATACCATCAAATCCTAGTCCCCGACCCCTCCCTCCGTAAGAGCGATGTCCTGCCCGGGTGGTCGGGCCAACGGTGGCTCGGTGTCCCAGGATTTGTGGTACCATCCAAGCACCTGATCAAAATGGAAGGGTTGCAGGGTTTGGAGGTCCGGCTTTAGGGTTTGGGCCCCTGCGCCCGACAAGGCCAGAATTCAGGTCTGCAGACGTGTTGCTAACTCGTTTGAAAGACGCTTGCCCTGAACATATGACGGCCTTAACAATTGGACATTACATTATACTTATAAAGAAGAACCCCCTAAATTAGTATTGGTAAAGCCCTAATCCATAAAGTCGAAGCAATTAAGCCGACGGTTACTGAACTAAACCCACGGATTCCCGTCTTGTGCGAGGCGAAGCTCTCAACTTCTAAACCCCTGAACTCTCGACTGTGCGGTCGCGTCCTGAACCCCTTGCGTCCGAATCAGAAGGTACTGGGTTCAGGGTTTAGGGGTTTAGGGGTTTAGGGTTTAGGGTAAAAACCATAAACCCCAATACCCCAAACCCTAATCCCTTTTTGCAGCAGTCGGCGGGAACCACCCAGACATCTCCGAGGAGTGTGGCTGTGGTGATCACCTGGGCGGTTGGAGATCTGTCTGTCTCTTTCGGGGTCTTGTTAATCTGTTCTTGGATGTAATTATCAGGCTCCTTTGCGGGTTCTATAAGGTTTTTTTACAGTTTTGCAACGGATTAAACTGAGGGTCTTATATAATCATGAGAATCAACTTTGGAGGTACATTATACCATACGTATATGCACGTGTATACATATAGATACACGCACCATCTAGGGGCCTGAATACATACCGTACCTATACTGTTTTGGGGGGTCCTTCATTTTAATTACAATATAATTGGCCCCAAAACCCTATTCTAATTATTAAAGCCCCTACACTTGGAGGTTCATGGGTACTTAGAAGTGGGCTCATAAGTAGTGTAACTATGGTTCGAACCCATAATCGGGGACTTGTAACCCCACTTATAACTGCCCATGAACCTCCAAGCATTACCAGGACCCTAAAGGAATGGATTGCAATTACTCAAGCTTCGATGTTGCCCTTTCACTCTAGACCCTCACTTGCAGTATGGAGGGTCGGCGGACATAGTAAGTAGGCAGTAAGTAGACTTATAAGTACCCTAAAAGGGATCCTACTTGGCAGTATGATATTCAAAAGCGTATGAACAACCTATTTACTAAGTCCCCCCGACCCTCCAAGCAACCCCTTCTAGCCACCCTTCGAAAACCCTTTAGGCGCCCTGGACACACTAGCGCAATTACTGGGCCCAAGAAGACTCAATCTTTCTAAGGTAGATCGCAGCCTGAGGGTCTACAGGGAACTCCAGAAAGTTGGAATATGGTTTCATGGTAAGATACCCTATATTTTACCATGGAAGGGTTAGGATAATCATATTCCAACTTTCTGGCTTTTACCTTAAGCAGTCCTTATTTATGGCTTTTGGAAACCCCTGAAGTCCTACAATACGGAATACCCAGAGACTCCACTATCCCTTAATTGCGGAATATTCCTTAACTTATACTAGGGATCCTAATGTAATTTAAGGTAAAGTCTTTAATTCAGGGATTTGGGAGTCCCTGGGTACTTGGACCCTCTGGGACAAAAATAAGGCCAACAAGACGAAAGTTCTCCCATCGGCTATCCCGGAGGCCTTATATGCTAGACCCTAAACCCCCAAACCCTTTAGCCCCGAACCCCTGAACTCTCTAACTTACCCTCCCCTTTCGGAACCCAGAAGAAGGCTACACCCTAAACTCTACAATGTGGGAGTCTCCCAAAATAGGGGACCCTAATATCGTACTCTAAATAATAGGATCCTTATTATAAGGACCCCAAAATAAAGTACCCCCCAATTTTCGGAAACTCCCACGCAAACCCTTACACAAAGGATCCTGAAAGGAACCCTAACATGAGAAGACCTACACTTGGAGGTTCAGGAGTAGTTATACTTGGAGGGTCGGGGGACTTAGTAACTGGTTATTTTAGGGACTTAGAAGTACCATAGCCCCAATTAGGGTCCCTTATAAGTCTACTTATTACCTACTTACTAAGTCCCCCGACCCTCCAAGTAAGTGGGGTTCCTTTCAGGGTTCCTAAAGAGTGTAGGGCTTTGGGTTTAGGGGTAGTTTTGAATGGGGTTATGAGTAAGGTAACTATAACCCGGCCCATATCAAATAGAGGACTGAAAGCCCTGCTTATAACTACCCTTAAACCTGACGCCTGTTAATTGTCCCACATGTAACTACCCAAGAACCTCCAAGCACGCACCATCTGTGAATCCTGTTTGGATTCGATCTCAAAGCCCTGAAACCTAAATACTGTGGGGGTCTTCCTAGTTAGAACAGGCATTTGAGGTTTAGTAATTATAGTACAAATCTGTGGTACGGAACATCAAAGAATAGTATAAGTAATAAGAAATTAATTGTTTAGGCTTCTAGAAAACAACGCTCCACCCGGTGCTACTGCGCCTCCAGCTCCTCGCAAAGCCTTCGCAACACATCCAGCTTTTCGAAGGAGTCGGTGGCATGGAAGTGTAGCTCCTGCAAAAAAGGCTTTAGGGTTTTTAGTCAGGGGTTTCACTAGCCGTTCCACCTCAACTATCGTTCCACCTGAATTACAGCGTGCTGCCTGGACTTTGTGGTAACCAGGGAGAAAAAAGCATAGACGTTTATTTCATAATGGTTCCTTTAAGGAACAGGTACCAAAAAAATAATTCAAGTATGGTACTCCAAACCCAGGTAGTAGTACTACCCTAAACCCTAAACCCCAAAATCCCTAAACCCCTAAATCCTAAACCCTAAACCCCTAAATCCTAAACCCCTAAACCCCTAAGTCCCTAAACCCTAAACCCTAATACCAACAAAAAGATACTCCAAACCCAGGAGGAGGCCTCGTCTCCGACGCTCTTATGGCACCAGGTCTCATGGTTGCCGTAGCAGTAAAAGACCTCGAACGATGTGGCTTTCCAAGTTTAGGGTTTCGGGCTTAAGGTGTACTTGGAGGGTCGGGGGACTTAGTAAGTAGGTAGTAAGTAGACTTATAACTTATAAGTACCTAAAAGGGACCCTAATTGGGGTTATGGTACTTCTAAGTCCCGAAAATAACCAGTTACTAAGTCCCCCGACCCTCCAAGCAGGGTTTGAGGTTTCAGGATTCCTGTAAGGACTCAATGTAAGTCCTACAGTCTGGTACCCAGAGACTCCAATGTCCCTTAAATCTACCTTCAATTATAGTAGGATCCCTTATTTGACTTAAGGTATATTCCTTAATTAAGGGATATTGGAGTCTCTGGGTATTTTGAAAGCAGAATGGGCTCTTGTTACATGTGTACGGTGGCCCGGAGCCGCCTTGGAAGCTCTCCTCAGTCCCCCCCAACAACGCGTCCCGAAAAACGGTTAAGGTTTAGGGTTTAGGGTTCCAAGTCTTAAGGGTCGAAAGCATGAACATAAGTTTCTGGGGCATACGGTAACTATGCAGGCTCTTATATGACTGAAGCCAGGGTTTAGACCTTCAGGGCTTTGGGTTTGGGATTTGCGGCTTAGGTTTCATGTCAGTTGGGTATGGGTACACCTTGAGGTGGCATCGCCATCAGACAACTCCAAAATCATGGCCGCGGAGCATAGTCGAACTTTTCCTTGAACAGCAGCAATGCCTGCTTCACCTGCACGGCCAACATCTGAGGTTTTGGGATGACCAGGTAAACCCTAAACCTTAATTTTAAATTGTCCCCAGAGCCTGGTTCAGGCTCACACCGAGATCTCCCGCAACAATGACAGCTGCCTTGTCAATTCCTGTCGGGAGTTTGTGTATTCCTTTTAGGGTTTAAGGCTTCTAGCGGGCTTTCTTGTCTTGCTAGGGTTTGGGGTGGCTTCTAGGGTTTAGGATATAGGATTTAGGGCTTTCTTGTCTTGCGAGGGTTTGGGGCGGCTTATAGGGCTTAGGACTTAGGGTTCAGGGGTTTCTTGTCCTGCAGTCAGGGTTTGGGGTGGAGCGCTGTTTTGTTTTGCGAGGGTTTTGGTTTTCCCAGCATCCGACAAGGATCCTGCGATTGAGGGACTGAGGCTCCCTTCAAGTTCGAAGAAACAATTCTAAAATTTTTCGGGGTTGCAACGGTCCCTTGGTTGTGGAGGCGTGCGGGTAATCAGGACGCCGATTTCGAAAAGCTTCAATGTATTCCTCAACCGATGTGTAGCACGATGGGTTTAGTTGGGGTTCAGCGGTTAGTTGAGCTCCCACCCCACAGGGCTTGTAGGCCGGGCGAGGTCTACTTGGACACTCGCCTAGAGGCCCAGAGGACTTAGTAAGTCGGTTATATAACTCTACTTGTAACCAGGGTAGTTACTAAGCTTTGCGTGGCTTCATGTCCGGTCCAAATTTACCTTTGTCGTGCAAACACTGACAGACAGCTACATGGATAACAAAAAGAACCTTTTGCGCCATGTCGATGTGTTATGTATTTCATGAGCGCTCTCGTAGTTCATTCTTATGGGCATAGTGTGCTGTGGATGTCGCGGCAGTTGTGTCGTCCATCGCTGTGGTCGCTCCTTCACGGTTGCTCTTGCTGGCTTTCCGCTGTCATATACCTCCTCTAAACCTCAAATTCTAAACCCCTACCCTTAAAAACCTCTGGAAACCCTAAACCCTGAACCCTAAAACCTCCTCTAAACCTCAAGTTCTAAACCCCCAAACTCGAAATGCCCCAAAACCCTGAGCCCCCACCCAAACCTCCAAACCATGCGAACAGAACCAAAGGCGAGCAAATTATTTTGTGTCCTCTCCACTTTACAACTCGAGGGAGCCAACAAAAGGGAATCCTATCTTCTGTGCTACAGTATTCGGTACGGGTTGTAAGTTGTAACTATAGCTACCTTACTCTCAGCCCCCCACTTTGTAACTACCCATGAGCCTCGAAGTAGGATGCTATGAAGCCAGCAAGGTTAGTTACAATAGGGTCTGGTGAAGCCTCAAAGGCTTGACCTGTTCAATTGTGGTATGGTTCTATAAACCAAACGGGGCCGCGGTGGTGGCCGGTGATTTGCGTGCTTTGTGTTTTTCGATGCTTCCATTGTTGATAGAAACTTATATGGACAAACCTTTGCAGAACATCGAAAAACACTGGCCAACAGGGCGTCTCACTCTCCTTCAAGGAACCCTTACAAGTCACTATTCTGGTAACTTCATTCGAATCCTTAAACCTTTACAGGAATCCTTATAGATCCAAGGAACCCTTACAAGTCACTATTCTGGTAACTTCATTCGAACCCTTGAACCTTTACAGGAATCCTTATAGATCCCTTAAAACCTCCTTGAAAGAACCCTTAATGGAACCTTTACAAAATCTCCCTGAAGATTTTTTAACCCCAAAAAGGTTACCTGGCCAACCCCGAAACAAAAGCTGGCGAGACTCGAGGGAGCTGTCTAAGCCACTCCATGTTGTCCTGCAGCTCTTGGGGCTTTTAGGGTTTAGGGTTCCTAATCCCTAAACCCTAATGTATGCGGGTGTTCTACAAGTTTTCTGAAATTCTGTAAGAGCCTCATCAGTCTCCAGGGCATTTTGAGAGCAATCAAGCATCTTTTGCCGAACTCAGATTCAGGAAACCTGGAAATTTTCAGCGCTAAGGGGTGCCTTATAACCCTTTACCCTAACCTAAAGTTACAAGGGGCGGCTTTATTAGCCCCAAACCCTAACCATAAACTCGAGATTCACAATTAACCAGTCTCAAATTGAACTTTCGTCGAAAATTAAGCCAGTTCTGAATAATGATCGGGCAAAAAAAGTATTAGGCCGTGTGCAGCGCCGCATATATTGATGCCGATTCAGATCCGAAAATGAAGCATAAATATCCGCCAATTATGAAGGCCGATAATTGCCTAAAACCTGGTTGCCATAAACCTATAAGTAAAAACCTTAAACCCACTTAAGAAGCGGTACGAACAACCCTCCTTAACCCTTCAGAGAGACCCAGGGACTCCAAAACCCCTCAATCAAGGAATATACCTTAAATGATAATCGGAGCTCTTTCCCTTACAGTCCCTTATAGATCCCTTTAAGGAGCCCTTTAAGGTATATTCCTTAATTAAGGGGTTTCGGAGGCTCTGGGGAACTTATGGAGCCCCAATCGAAGCCCTCAACAACTCTCACTAAGCCCCTGCTTGGAGGCCCAAGGGACTCAGTAAGTGGGTTATAAGTAGGGTTATTTTGGGGATAATTCCATTGAGGGTAGTTTTAATTCTACTTATAACATACTTACTAAGTCCCCTGGGCCTCTAAGCATATGGCCTAAAGCCCCAACCAGACCCCATGACCACCCTTCTGAAGACCGTGTGTAACCCTGGTAGAACTACTAATATAAAACTGAAAATCCATACATAAAAACCCCTGAACACTGAACCTTAAACCCTATACCCTGAACAAACCATGGTGCAGACTAATAACTAGTAAGAAAAACCCTTACACAACCCGGCGAACCCTTTACCCTACACCCTTACACAAAACCTCACATAAAAACCCTTAAACCCTAAACCCTAAACCTTAAACCTAAGACTTCTCCTTGAGCTCGACGTGCACGTCGCTAATGGCGTAGAACGTCAGGGAGGGCTCCTCTCCTGAATCTCCCCTTAATGGGGACCCCTATCCTGTAATGGGCTATATAATAGGTATAAAAAAGCAATATTAAGGGCATGTACCTAGGGGTCCTTATTATGGCTCCCTCCTTTTATCCTTGGAATTTCCCCACCGGCTGACGGCTACCACTAAGCCACTAAGTTACGAAGATCTGCGAAGCAAAGAGCATATGGTAGAAGTCCAAGAGTTGGAAACCCAATAGCCTCAATCCTTAAGAGTAATGTATAGGGAATCCCCGCACTATTTGGCCTTAACCCGGTTTCCAACTTTATGGGACAAACCCAAGTTCGATGGACCCTGAAGCCCTAAACCAGATAAATCCTATGTTTCCGTACGCATGTGCCGAAGTTGTTGTCTGATTGCCAACATGATTCCTGAAGGTTCCTTGTTAATCTGGCTATGTTTATCCTGTCGCATGACCACAAAGCCCTCTTCTAATTAGTGATGCCAAGATAGAGCCAGAAAGCAAAAATCGTTCTTGTACAGCCCTTTCGGATCCCTTTTTTGAGACACAGTTTCAGGGAACCTAATTTTCAGCTGTTAAGGCCCTAGACTATCGTTGCTATTTTGCTCTATGACTGCAGCTTTCAGGTTCAACGAAACTAGACACTAAACCTTTAAATCGTAAACCCTAAACCCCAGACCCTATATAAACTCCCTAAACCGTGAAAGCTAGATATGCTATTCTCAATTTCTGTTGTAATTAAACCCTAGACCCTATATAAACTCCTTAAACCGTGAATGCTAGATATGCTATTCTCATTTTTCTGTTGTTGTCTGAGGCACCGGGTCGATCGTCGAACTGTCTGACCTCGGCCACTTCACGGTTCCAGGGCTTGCAGGAATTTTTAGGGGCGGAACCCAGAGACTCCAATATCCCTTAATTAAGGAATACTTACTCCTTAAATCATACTAGGGATCCTATCATAATTTAAGGAATATTCCTGAATTAAGGGGTATATTGGAGTCTCTGGGAATGCCCTGGCTTAAAAAACGTGAACTTATTGAATTACGGTAAAACCTCGAACATGCTATCCGAGAGCCCTCAAACTGCAAAGATCTACCCGTTAAAGGTTTCTGCGAAGTATGCTATCGTGAAAGACTGGTACTATATGAAAGCAGGGCACCCTCTAAAGATCTCTTTTCCCTGCGAAGCCCTTCCTGTCTGATGCGTGGGGTTGATGAGGTGTAGGGTTTCGCGCAGCAGGTTTGTTACTTGTCTGCTGGCGAAGTACATGCGGCGGCAACAGCTGCACCACGAGGTCTTTGCCGTGGATTCTGGTACCTCAGGCTTGTAAGGGACCCTAAACCCTAAACCCCTACACGCTAAACTCTTAAACCCAAAACCTCTGAACCCTTAAACCCGAAAGCCCTAAACCCTGGTTAACCCCTGAACCACTATACACACTAAACCCCTAAGCCCAAAACCCCTAAACCCGAAACCCCTAAACCCTAAACTCGAATCCATGAACACCTGAAGCCCCAGCTTCCCTCAACTGAAAGCCTGCGTCCCAGATGCCCTTTGCCCGATGCCACCCCGAACCGTTTTAAATCACGGTTGGGTCAACTGACTATACTTGGAGAGTCGGGGGACTTAGTAAGTAGGTCGTAGGTAGACTTATAAGTACCCTAAAAGGGACCCTAATTGGGGTTATGGTACTTATAAGTCCCTAAAATACTAAGTCCCCCGACCCTCCAAGTAATCAAAGTGGGAAGCTCCTTTACGATAGCAAGGGCCCTCAACGAATGCACATATTGGACCAAACCTGCACTTTGAAGTAACCAGGGAGAAAAAAGTATAGAATTTTATTCCATAATGGTTCCTTTAAGGAACAGGTACCCCCTCCAAAAAAAAAGTATGGTACTCCAAACCCAGCGGGAACGGCGTCAAAGACAAGGTGGGTGCGAGATGAGGTGCTGGGGTCGAGTGTAGCGGCCTCAATATTTAGAATAGGGTATTGGGTTCCGTTATGCTAAAGTTAAAATGAGGAGCACTAATAATAATCTGGGCTTTTTTTTAGGCTTCTACAGTGTAGCATGCTTGCAGAAGGACTGTGAGGGGGGATACTACAATGAATTATTCAACTCTCTATGCCCGGGGTTTCAACGTGTGCTAAAGCACGGCGAATACCGAACAAACTAAGCCCGCAAGACTCTATGCCAAAATTTACAGAACAAAAAGAACCACATGCCAAAACCCCAAAATCTCCGAAGCACCTGCGGTTTCCGGCTTGGGGTTTATGTTTTAGGGTATAGTATAGTATAGTATAGCCCCTTTTCTGAGGTACAGTATGGTCCACCCCTCAAAACCCTGTTCGAAATCAGGCTCCGGAACGAGATTCTTTCAAGCCCTTTACAAACCCTCCAGCATGTTCTGAGGATCGACAGTCTTGTACTCCTGCACCTCACTCCGAGCGAAGCCCATCTTCTCGTTGTGGAAGGAGATGAGGTTGTGGATCTGCCGCCTTTTTTCCTTCTCCGATCGGACCACCACCGCCATCCCCAGACGATGGCAGCATTGTGTTAGACATTGTAAGGGGCAACAGAAGATTGTTGGAATCCAAGCTGCGACCGGAGTCAATGCCCCCTGTCAAGTGCCTGATGTGCTCAAGCACATAATCTGCCCCGATCTTGCTCTCCCAGTGGAGACCAATTAAATCCTGACAGTCAGTCCAGCTCATGCTCACAAGACTAAAACAACCCAAAACCCTCTACATGCCTGAAAAGCCCTGCAGAAGGCAACATGTACACCCTCAGCCCCAACCCCCCAAACGCCCCTCAGCCCCCAAAACCTTCAGGGCACCCTAAACCCTAAACCCCAACTTAATACTCCCCCTCAGCCCCCTAAACCTTCTTTAACCCTTCAGGGGTTTAGGGTTTACGGTACCCTCAACCCCAAACCCTAACTCCAACTCCCCCCCCAGCCCCCTAAACCTTTCTAAACCCTTCAGGGTTTAGGGTTTAGGGTACCCTAAGCTCTAACCCAGAAACTTAAACTCCAGGCATCCAAGGCTGCGACTGATCCAGCCTGTCGCAGGCCCGTCCCCATAGACCAGTTCTTGGCAGACGCGGGTGCTTAGGTGGTTTTCGGCGTTCAGGGTAAGGCTCCATAAAGGCTTTATAGGGTGTTAAGAGGAGCCGTATGATTTGATTGTAGACCAGGCTTACGGGTTTTGTTTAAGGGTGCGGGGTTTAAAGATCAGTAGGGCCTAAGCTTAGGGGTTACGGGTGCAGGGGATGATTTGCTTGCATGGTTTTGACTTCACTACGTGCCTTGAAAGCTTTAGGGCTGAAGGCATCTGCCTGATAGGGCCAACACGTAAACACGAGGCCTTCGTAATTGTGCTAACGGTTCTGTTGAGGGCTCAACAAGGGTTTGTCGATTGTGGAGGGTTTTATGAGCGTTGTAGGGTGTCACTGGCCATAACTGTTATACCGATCATTGCGAATATGGACTACAAGAAATATGAACCTAAAGTTCTTTGACCGTGCATCATCAACCTCATCTGATCCCGATCTGGAGCAGACGACTGGATATGCCACTACTACAGGGGCCTCAATACAGGGTGTTGGGGCCCACTATGCCATACAAAACGGAACCCCCTAGTATAGGCAATTATTTAAGCCCCTATATTGTCTCACGACTCTTCCCCTAAAGCACTAAGCCCCGACCATCTTATCCTTTAATCCGAGAAACCCAGAACTCTACAACTTTCTACGAGGAATTGAAACTGAACCTAACCCCCCCCCCAAGCCTAAAACCCTAACGACCACCCTCTTGAACTCTAGACCCCCTTTACCGAAGGAAAAAATCAAGACTTTGCCAGGCATCTGTATTCCATCCGGGAACCAGCGTGGGCAGTCTCCTGCTGGAAACTACATGGTGCAGCACCAACCATGCGGAGTAGCAGCAGCAGGGAATAGTAGTAGCAGCAGTACCAGTAGTCGTCGTAGTAGTAGTGATAACCTGTTCCACCGTAATTACACCTAAGGCTGAAGCCTCCACCGGTTGAGAGTTTAAATTTGCGTAGGCAAACCACCAAAACTCACGACGAGACTAAATCCTAACCTAGGAGATAAACCTTACTTACTTCGACCCTAAACCTTGAAGTCTCAAGATTACTTGCAGGTTCATGGGTAGATACAAGTGGGGTGGGGTTCTAAGTCCTCTTATGGGGAGTATATTCCAAGTAACCCTTAAACCCTAAACTCTACACGGTAAACCTTAACTTTTAAGCCCAAAACTTCGAAGGGCTCCAAAAATGAGATGAAGATAGGCGGGATGATCCCCAATTAATGCTGGACTTTGATAGACTTGAATGGTTCCTTGCAGGAACAGGTACCCCACAAGGATCCCGGTCCCGGATGACGGCGCCATACTCCAATCGATCGGGGAGCTCCTCGGAGGACCTCTGCGGAGTTCATCAGAATCTACCCTAGGGGTCGAAATGGTCCTAGGAGTTAGCGTTCTGAGGTTCCTGATTGTGGTCTCCTAATAATATAAGTCCTCAAAAAGGTAAGCAAAGTAGTCCTTGTTTATGGTTTTGGATACCTCAAGAGCCCCTACAGCCCCATAACAGGGAGCACTTCAAGAATCATCCTAAATCAATGTTCCAACTTTCCGGGGTTCTCTATAGGGTTTTAGTGGTCTCGGGCTTTAGGGTCTGTTAGGGTTTAGGGTTTGAGCTTTGGGGTTTCAGGGTGTAGGGTTCAGAGTTTAGGGCTTAAGCCCTAAGGGTGTATAAAAATGGTTGGCTCCATGATCCCTTCGTCAGGCTGGCTAGAATCTCAATCTCCACTGCAAGGGTCGTTCTCTAACGCAGGTCCCTTTTCAGGTACCCAAATTACTACGGCACCCTTGTATGATTGTAAAAGGGACCCCAAAATCTATAAACCCTAAACCTAAACCCTAAACCCTAAAATCTTAAACCCCAAGCCAAGAGAACTACCCATAAGCTTCGGATTGAGCTTTCGCAAAGAAGCCACGGGCATCATCCAGAGGTATACGGGGTTTCCGAGTGTTCTTGTACACCAGGGGCCTTGAGACCTAAGATTGGGCTTAGGTGTGTTTTTGTTTTATAAATACAATAACAAGGAACCCTAGCCCTAAGGGTCCATGTACCCAAATAGTACATACTGTGGCCTTATTACAGTATTCCCTGTATAGATACATTGGGCCCAAAGCATATACTATTTGGGCACATGGGCCTCAACCCTGCACCCTTATAGAACCCTTAAAGGAACCCTAAACCTTTGGCGGTGTGGATCGGGTCCCGGGGTCTCTACGGTATAGGGTGGACGGGTTTTGCTGCCGTAGGGATCTGAGTAACCCGGGCTAATGCCACTTTCAGATTTCGTATGACTTTTGGACAGAGGCCGTAGAAAGGATCCTCAGGACCCCAAACCCTAAACCCATAAACCCGTCCTAAACCCCGAAACCCGATAGGCTCCTTGGGATTTCAGGCCATGCTGTGGCCAGAGGGTTTGCGAGTCTGCCCTCTGATCTGGACTTTGAAGTAACCAGGGAGAAAAAAGTATAGACTTCTATTTCATAATGGTTCCTTTAAGGAACAGGAACCCCAAAAAAGTATTGAAGTATGGTACTCCAAACCCAGGGAGTCGGGGTTCAGGGCGGTTTGGGGCTTCTTGGTCTCGGTTGAGACTCGCGACGCCTTTCATGCATGGCTCACTTGGAGATTCATGGGGATTTATACGCGGGGATATACGTCCCCTGATCTAGGCTGTACCTATATATGGTACCATATATGTGTGTATGTATATATATATATATATATAGAGAGAGTTACTTACCCTACTTAACTCCAATTAAACCTAACCATGATCCTCCCGGTACAGCTTCCAAAACGACCAAACAGCAAATGGACAGTTATGCCCAGGCAACACTCTACATTCCAAGCCATGAAAATTCCTGGACGCCCCCAGCTACCCTCTAATATTCCCCCCTTTGATTCTTAGTTTCTGAGTTCATAAACCCAAAGTACTTGCAGTCTTCTAGGGATAATGCTATCCTAAACATGTATATAATTAATGTGTACCCACCCAGCTACGTACTACTTGTAAGGAACAGTTTCTGGACCCATTGTGCTTCCAACGAGGCTTCAGCGTTCCGAAACTTACCCCCTGAATGGAACACGGTGTGCAGCTGCGTGACAGTTCCTCCTTTGCTCGCACTTTGATTCCTGAAACATGTCAGCGAGTGCTGGTCAAAGGTTTTCCCAGACACCAATGATGCTTCTGTGCAGATGTATAAACGTGCATGCATGTAGGTGTGGACGTATCTACATTTATAGGTCTGTCTGTCTGTCTCCCTTCGTCCGACCTTCTGCATGCATAGTTTACATATGTTTGTAGTGACGAAGGTAGGTACGTACGTATGTATGTAGCTATGTACGCATGAATGAATGAAGGGAGGAATGCATGTATGGATGTATGCACGCATGCATGCTATCCCCTGATATACCTGCCCTGTCAGTGGGCTTTAAGCCGACTTTTGGCGCAAAGCTCACAAAGATCCCACACGCAGAAAACTGCAAATTTCAAAGCTCACCTGCGCATGACGCGCCTGAACTTTAATGAAAGCATGATATATGGGTGGTTGTCAAAATTATGGTCCCTTTTTGGGTACCCTAAATATTAGGTGCCGTATTATAATAAGGATGCAAAAAGGGACCCTAATTTTGACAACCACCCATGTAGGTTCTTTCACAGAAGACCTGCCTAACCACTTCAGTGAGCAAGGCCTGCGCTCGAACCCTAGAAATCCTAGAACTGAACACCCCAAGCCCCAGCAGAGGGAACCCTCCCTGGTTTTTCCCATCTACACAATTCCTAAGCCTGTAACCATAGCTGTAAACCCAAAACTTTCCCTCGCAAGTCCCATACGCTTACCTTTGGTTAGTAGAGAATGGAATAATGGTAGTAATAGTAGTTAGAACTGTACCCCATTCCTCCGTTCCCTACTAACCAAAGGTAAGTACGGGCACCCACAAAGAAACCCAGCCAGACCTCCCTTGTCATGACCACCGATGACGATCCAATGCCTCGAACAGCGGTAGTTGAAGGCTGCAGGTTTAGGGATCGAAAAGTCGCATATCGAAGCCAAAACCCTAAACCTCAACTCTAACCCCTAAAACCCTAAACCCATTGCCAACAGTCTTCCCTAGGTAATGAAACTATCAAATGCGGGTTTGGGCCTTCAAGGTTCTCATATCCCAGAGACTCCAATACCCCTCAATTAAGGAATATACCTTAAACTATGGTAGGATTCCTTATATGATTTAAGGAATATTCCTAAATTAAGCGATATTGGGGTCTCATATGGAAGCCGGAATCATTGTCAACAGTTTTCCTTGGGGCTCCCTGCGATCCCCACACCCCCAACTCTATGTATATATAGGCTCCTATAACCCTAAACCCTATACCCTTAAAGAATCCCTATATAGATCCCTGCAAAGGGACCCTTAAAGGAACCCTTATAACTACCCATGGACCTCCAGGAGTTTAAGGCTTTAGGGCTGAGGGTCTCGAGCTCAAGGTTTAGGGTCTAGGGAGGATTTTTCTGGTTGTAGACCTGCCTGGACCAGTGAGGGGGGTGGTTTCGGGTTTAGGGTGGAGGTAGAAGCCAGAAAGTTGGAACATTAGTGTCCTTATGCCCTTTAGGTAAAGTGTTTATAAGGGATCCTAGCACTAATCCTCCTAAACCCATCTTACCTCCAACTTTCTAGGATTCGCGACAAGGCGTGTTGTTCAAGGGTTTGGGCGAAGGGTTCAGGGTTGTGCATACACGCACATAATACATACCATCCCCCCACGAATACAATACCTGTTGACAGTGTAATAATCGTTGAACCAATCGTCAGCTCTGTGTCCAAGATGTCCACTGCCCAGTTGAAGCGGCTAAACCCGGGCGCGCAGTGTTTAAGATTCAGAGTCCCATTCGCATACACACCAAGCGTGCGGCAGTGAGGTTGGTTCTGCAGCCTCGTAGCAGCAGGCTGACCTGCCTGTCGGCCATGGCGTCTGCTCCGACATAAGCCGGCATAAATACGCCGGTTATCTAAATGCCAACGGCAAGCTACATTCGAGTGGTTGTCAATATTATGGTCCCTTTTTGGGTCCCCTAATATAGCACTGCACCTACTATCTAGGGTACCCCAAAATGGACCCTAATTTTGACAACTACCCATTCATGGACCAGGCCAGAACCCGCGGGTGACCATCCATAGAAACCCCCTCAGGGTGAAAATGGGATATCTCTCGATATCACAGCGAGCAGGCTCGTGGAGAAGTGCGTGATGATTATGTCCTCGCGCTTGGTATATCGGGCATCATCGCCATATAACCCTAGAGGCATCATACCCTGAACCGGCCGGTTTGGCACCCAGGCCTGCCTCTTTTCCAGTGCTGCCCAATCCACCTGCTGTCCACCAATCCTGATGGTGCGAACTGAGGACTGCACCCTTTCCGCCATCCTCATTTGGGGGTGCGCAACGCCAGGCGAGTTATGGACCGATGTATTTTGCACCAGCGCCAGCCGATAACCGATGTGAGGAGCGCCGATCTGTCTTAGTCCAGATTCACCGGTGTCCCTGTAACAGTCACGGTACCTTTTGGGGTGGAATTAAGATTTCCTGTGAGTAACAAAATAGCAATAGTAACGAACAGGAATAACGATGATAACAATTAAAATAGTACACAGAATACAAATGAGAACAGGTTGCTTTTCTTTTACAGGGATTTCTGGTTTTCGTTTTAGGTGTTGGTAAGCGGGTATCAAGGGGGTCGAACACAGGGGGAAATACTCGTTTCATTGGGATTTTGGTGACAATATTGCTAATCATTCTGGCTTCTATGTTGCACCTTGACCTACGTACCTTAAACCTGCCACCACATAATCAGAACAACTGTCTTTTGCAGAATCAGACTGAATTTCTATCCAATGATAACCCTTCCTTCATTCCACTCCCATAAACCCTAAACACTGCAGCCCTAAATCCAAAAACCCTAAATCGTAAGCTCTAAGCCCAAGCCCAGAGACTCCAAGATCCTTTGATTAAGGAATATAGAAAAAGCCAGAAAGTTGGAACATCTGTGTCTTTATGGTCTTAAGGGAAAGTATAAGGGATCCTAGCACCAATCCTCCTAAAGCCATGTTCCAACTTTCTGGCTTCTACTATATTCCTGTCATGACAGTAAGGATCCCTCGATAAATAAAACTCTATCCCTTAACTAATGGGCTTTCGGAGTCGCTGGGAAGGCCAGTAACCCCAAAACTCCTAACCCATATTCTTCTCAAACCCTAAACCCTCAAAACTTCACCCTGAAAGCGCCCAAAAGCCAGTCAGAGAAGTGCACCCTAAACCGAAAACCCTAAACCCTACATCGCAAACGCTCAACCCTTAAATGCCACGGCACCCATCGAGGGAAGCCATGGCTTTCCATGAGCAGGGAAGCGTCTTTCACTTCTTGGGGATACTATAAGGGCCTTACTAATTAGAGTAGGGTTGCTGGGCTCCTTTATAGTATAGTTATAGTCAGAAACCCTAAGGAATAAGATTGGTAATCATTTAGGCTGCTATATTAGAAGGTTTTGGGGGTTTAGGAGGGGGTTTGGGGTTTGGTAGGGTTTTAGGGTTTAGGATGGTTTGGTTTAGGGTCTAGGGTTGAGGCTTTAGGGGGGTTGGGCTTAGGGGGTTTGGGGTTTGGGGTGGAAGGCTATGTTATCCTCGACTTCAGGGATATAAGTAGTACCCTACATAGTAGGATCCTTAATTACAAGGACCCCAAAATAAGGTACCCCTACTTTCGGAAACTCCCATACTCGCCGCAAGCGGCTACTGACTGCTGGCTCCGGCCCTGAGCCCCGGGCCTCGACGCGCAACGGAGGGCAAAGCATCGAGCGCAAACGGGCAGATGGTTTTGGGCTATTGCTCAGGTACTGTCCCCATAAGAGTCTATAATAGGGCTACTATTAAAGTTCTAGTATATGTATATTATGAATACTATTCAACTATTACTGATTGGGGGGGCCGTACCCACGCTATTGCTCAGAAGGACCCCCCCACCCTGTAATAGTGACTGTAAGGATTATATTAGGGTCCATTATATTCGTAGTATACCACTATTACAGGGTGGGGGATCCTTCTAAGGTATTACTTATACCTCGGTTCCCGGCCGTCCCCCAATGATAATGGTGATCTTTTTTGCTGGTATTCAGTTTAAGTAAGGGAACTGGGTACTATTGGGGAAGCCAGACCTCTACACCCTAAGCCCTAAACCCCCAAGCCCCAGGCCCTATACCCTTAAAGCCCTTAACCCCCAGTGTGCTATTGGGGAAGCTAGTTTCTGTACGGTTAAAGGGCTTCCGGCCTTGGGTTCTGGGCTGAGTGAAACGTCCAGGGGTAATGATGGGAATGACCTTAACCACCTATAGAACCACCCTTCTAAGGAGTTATGTCAAGCGCTCCTGATCTAATCGTAGTGTAGTACACGCCAAACTCCGAATGATAACTCCACTGAATAAAGCCCTAAAGCTTTGATTGCAGGACCCTTGTAGAACCCCTTTGAAGAAACCCTTTAACCGGAAGCCTTTTCCAAATTATGAAGGCATCTATGATTGTGTTCTGATCTTCCCCCACCCCCTCTGAGAGAAAAGCCTTGACCTCAGGAGGATCTAGAGAATCGATCCTCGTAAAGGACTACGGTTTAGTAATTTGGGATTTATGGACTCGAATACTGTAGACCCCCATGGTTAGTGACCCCTTGCCTTTGACGCGACTCTAAGACGGTACTAAGGTCGACATCAAGCCCTATACCCGAGACCCCTAAACCCCTAATCCCAAGCGCGGAAACCTTAGACCTGTATTTAGGCTCCAGGATCGTAGGCTTCAGATTTTGAGGCGTGCATCTATAATACACCCGCATATCCTACACCCGCACCGTATCCCTTATAGAACCCTTGCGGTAACTCTTGACGGAACCCTTTTCGCACTTCTAACCGTACACTATGTTCAAATCATGAGAACTATGATTACGCACTGTTGCGACTGTGACTAGTATTGCTATTATTGCTTACCACCAACTGTTGTTACCAATAACCTTATTTGGGAGTTTCCGAAAATGGGGGACCCTGATCTAGTAATATCTAGTACCCTAAATGGTAGGATCCTGATTATAAGGACCCGATCCCAAAAAAAGGCACCCCAAATTTTCGGAAACTCCCATTCTCTTCAAGTCAACAATACCTGCTTGAAGGCCATGGATGCTGCTCTCCCGATCCGGCCGGGCCATAGCGGTCTGAGGTAAGAAGTTATCATATACTCCTGTGAGCGCTTAGGGACTAGACTAGGGTTTAGGGCTTTGGGGGTCTAGGGTTTAGGGGTTTAGGGGTTCAAGGTTCAGGGTTTGAGGGTTTACCGTTTTCCGGTTAAGGGCTTGGGGTGTTGGCGATGAGGGTTGAGGGCCTTGGAGTCGAGGGTTTAGGATTCGTGGCTTTGGGTACATAGACCATTGCTCTTGGGTACCTTGGACGCAATGGTAAGTCCTAAGCCCGGAACCCCATCTTGGAGGGTCGGGGACGTAGTAACTGGTGATTTTAGGGACTATTATAAGTACCATAACCCCAGTTAGGGTCCCTTTTAGGGTACTTATAAGTCTACTGACTACCTACTCACTAAGTCCCCGACCCTCCAAGTAAGCACGAAACCTAAGATCAACCTGTCCGAGTCGCCCAGGGCCTTCAGCCGCTTCTGTCGGCTGCGACCGTCGACGCCGGCGTGACCCTGACCTGGGTTCTTGTTTCCGGAAAAGTTTAGGGTTTAAGTGCTCAAGGAAGAAGTAGAGCTGCCACACAATCATACGAAGTTTTCGGTGCCAGAAGGGAGGGGGCTAGGGGCCCTTAAACATGCCTCATCTCGGCGTGATAACGGTTGGCCTCCTCATCACAGAAGGAATGAAGATGAGTTTTATGGGGTCACTTGGTCGTTCATGGGTAGTTATGTGGGGTGGTAAAAGGATAGCGAAAATTGCAACCCAAAATAGGGGACTTGTAATGCCTTGTAACCCACTTAAAACTACCCGTGAACCTGCAAGTGTGAGCCCCAAAAACTTAAGGCTGGACTTTGAAGTAACAAGGGAGAAAACAGTATAGACTTTTATTCCATAATGGCTCGTTTAAGGAACAGGTACCCCAAAAAAGTATTCAAGTATGGCACTCCAAACCCAAGCTACTCAGCTATGCGACGCAAGGCGAAACCTCCCCAGCCCTACCTCAACACCACGAGCAACCAAAGCAAGGCAGAGACTTCAAACCTCCTTACTTATAAGGAATATGCTTGAAATCACAATAGGGTTCCTATTATAATTTTCTCACAGGCCCAAAACCCAAGGCAATAAAAGTTGAAACTTTCAGAATCGACCACCTTATAAGAACCCCAAAAGTTGAAAAGTTGAGTTTGCAGCCAATAAGTTTTAAGGGTGTTTGAAATGCCTTGCTTCAGGGGTTTTGGAGTCTCTGGCTCACTAACAGCCCAGAAGAAGTACATGATCGTGAGGGTTTAGGGTTTAGGGGGACCCCAAGAGCTAGTCCGGCTGGTTATTGTGACTCCCCCTGCAGCTCTCTCTATCTCTCCTTCCAACGTTAACTCAAATACCAAACACAAACCACATGTAGCATACCCAGAAAGTTGGAACATAGGACCACTGCTGGGATTTCCTTAGACTCTACATGCATTTTCAAAACCCTACTTTGCGGTTGTAATGATCGCAATCATGCTGGTGCATAGCAAGCAAGAAGGAGTCATCCAAAGGTTGGAGGAGCCTTAGCCCAGCTGGCAATAGAACCAGCTGCAGTCGCTCTGCTTCTTGCAAAAACGACCTTCTGTGTGTGAACATGGCAGCAATACAAGTGAAGGATAGGCTGCATGTCTGGGAAACTCGCATGGCTTGTCTCGATATCCTGCAACATATACAGCATGTCGTTCGGAAGTCCATGACAGCGTGCGTGGTCTGAGTCTGCTTTGTCATCCACCGCCCGTTGCCCAACAAGAATTGTGGTAGATAGGGTTGGGCACTTGAATCGTCGCATATCGCTGCGACGTACGTGCAGCACAGCCAAGCCAATAAAGGATCCCTTGAAGGAATAACCCTTTACAGGACCCCTGAAGGAACACGGTCTAGACAATAAAGGACGCCTTGAATGAGGCCTGAAAAAAATCTGTAGGACCTAGATATCTACCAATACTATTTTGGGGGTTCCTTGTTCTAATCATAGTATCATGGGCTCCAAGACCCTATTGTGATCATGGGCTCCAAGACCCTATTGTGATTATTTAGGCCCCTATCATAGAACCCTACTATCGATCCCCTATAGACCCCTTTAAAGGATCCCGTAAAGGAACCACTATTCCAACCATTAAGGCCCTTCTACTACTATAATAGAATCCTTATAATAACCCTTTAAGGGAACCCAGCAGGACCCCCTCCCAAAGAACAAGAGGAATGAGACCGCTGCTGATCAGGAAATCGATGAGGCAAACGCTCCCGCACCTTTGTTGCATTTCGGGATTACTTAGAAGATCATGGGGCTAAGTAAGGTCGTAAGAACTGAGAGTGCTAGGGCCTTTTAGTGCTGCAGTGCTCAAATCTTACAGTGTCCAGCATGCGTAGAGGACTAATTAACCTTTGGGAGTGTTTAGGGCTGTATGGAATCATGCTGCCCCAAAATGGTTAAAGGTCACCTACTCTACTACTCAGTAACTCTACCCTAAACTCAGCTTGAGCCCTTGAACCCAAGACCCAAAACCCTGAACCCTAAAACCTCAACTCCAAACCCTAAACTCAACCCCTAAACCCAAAACCCTAAGCCCAAAACCCTAAGCCCAAAACCCAAACCTCTAGACCCGCAAACCCAAAACCCCAAACCCAAACCTCTAAACCCTAAACGCTTCTAGAATCCCTATAGATCCCTTTAAAGGGGCCGGTTTGAGGCCTTGGGGTTCAGGGTCTTCGGCGTCCGCCTGGCTTCAGGCTCAGGACCCCTGAAGGGTGCTATTGCCGATGATATAAACCCTGCATTACTGATAAGAAGGACTCTACCGTTGTTCCCGTAATTTAGGTCCTTGAGGTAGATAACGATGATGACGACCCTAACAATCTAAACTCTTAACCCTGAACCCCTAAGGCCCTAAACCCTACTTGGAGGGTCGGGGACTTAGTAAGTAGGTAGTAAGTAGACATATAAGTACCCTAAAAGGGACCCTACTTGGGGTTATGGCACTTATAAGTCCCTCAAATAACTAGTTACTAAGTCCCCATAATACGGGCTCTACCATAAGTCTCACTTAAGGTAATGCTGGATTTATATCATCAACCGTAGGAGGTACTGAAATAGGTTTCCAGTTCAGGATCCTGCAGCTAGTTTCCTGAGTGGCCCTTTTCTAACAAAGGTACCCTTTTCCTATTGTTCGGTCTTAACAAGGGGACCTTAAACTGAAAAGGGCAAAAGGGTACTACTCAGGAACCTAGACACTGACCTTGCAAGCTTAAGGGTTAGGGTCCGATGTGCGACTTGCCATCAGCCAATCTCATGGGAATGTACAGCTGTAGGCTTGGTCTTCTGCATGCTACACAGGCCACTCTATACTGAACTTAGACCCCTAGCAAACATGCAATTTCTGCTGTTTCTTAGGGATCGTAGGAACCAAAAACTAAATGACGCTTCGAAGTACCCCTTAGTACTGCTATGACCCCTGATCGTCGAAGTACTGTCAAGCTGTGCCGAGACGCGCTGCAGCAGCATGCAACCTCGGCCGCGTTCAATAATTTTGGGGCCGTAGTAATTAATTAGAATAGGCTTTGGGGGCCCATTATACTATAAACATAATTAATAAGGAACCCACCAAAATGGTATAGGTAATTGTTAAAGCCCCTATATTACTCAACCAGAATCCTGATTCAAACGTCCAACCTGAAAGGGCAGTTGTACACAACGTGTGTTCCCTGCACAGCCGCAAGGCAATAGCCAAGACCGTCCGTCATAGAACAAGCCCCTTGATGGAACTCTGGACTTTGACGTACCCAGAGACTCCAAGGAATATGCCTTAAATTATAGTAGGATCCCTAATATGATTTGAGGAATATTTCTTGATTAAGGGATATTGGAGTCTCTGGGCAACCAGGGTGAAAAAAGTATAGACGTTTATTTCATAATGGTTCCCTGAAGGAACAGGAACCAACAACAAGTATTCAAGTATGGTACTCCAACGCCAGGTAGAACAAGCCCCTTCATGGAACTCGGCAGCCCGAATAGTTCGTCGTACTGTTCAGGGTTCCTGTTCATAAAATACCAAGAATCCAAAACCCAGTTCCAATGATCAAGGCCCTTGCGGTAGGCTTTGTGACACGGGATCGAGGCGGACCCACTACGTTGAGGGCCGGTTGCTTTTTGGATTAAGGCAGAGTTTGCGGGGTATGAGGTGGAGGGTATATATGGTTGAAGGGACAAGTTGTCAACTGAGATGTCCTTTAAGCCCTTCGAAAATTATTTACTATTATGGTTCTCTACAGAATAGTAGGGGAAATTTAACAAAGATCCCAAAGGACAACCCAGTCAACTTGAGGGTGTAGGGTGCAGGAGGTTCGGGTTGGATTGTCCCCAAGCTGCACTTCGGAGCGGGCAAAGACAGGCATGCTTTCAGCTGCCGCGGCCGCATGCATCGATTCTAAGGCCTTGAATCAGAGATCGCAGGGTCCGAACGCTTTCCAGGGAAGTCTGCAGAAATGACATGCGAGGCGTCACAGCTTCCCCATTGGTCAAGTTTTGCAGCATCTGCGCAATTTTCCAGTGCCCATTTGACTTCGCGGAATCCAGAGCTGTGCGGCCGTTGCTGTCACAGAGATTCCGGTCAGCACCGCATCTTAAGAGCAGCGTCACGCTGTCGTCTGAGCCGTGGATAGCAGAGTAGATCAAGGCTGTCTTGCCACTCTGGTTGCTTGCGTCGGGGACAGCCCTGGCTTGCAACAAGCATCGCACACAGAAGCTCTGCTTGTTCGCGGCTGCGGAGATGAGTGCCGTGTTGCCTTCATTGTCAGTCAGCTCTTTATCAGCGCGTGATTTCAGCAGCAATTGCACACCGTCGAGGAAGCCATGCTCAGCAGCAGAGATCAGGGCTGTTTTGCCAAAGCGATTCCTTAGTTGCTGAGTTCACAAACCCCCCAGAAGTGCACACTTTCAGCTTTGTAGTGGGTCCTGAAATCCAAAAAACTGAAAATTTTTCAAAAAAAACTATACCATAAACCCTAGACTTCAAAGTGTATCCACTCAGCTACTAAGATTCGCCACCTCCATGCCCACTCTCGCCTCCAGGAGCAAGCCGACCTCCGCTGCCCGAACAGAGGTGAGTTGTTTTCGTTGTCTAAAGATGGTAAGGTTCAGGGTTTAGGGTTTAGGGCTTAGGGTATAGGGTTTAGTATTTAGGGCCTTATGCAACATTTGGGAGTTTCAGAACACGGTCTCCAATGTTAATGGCCCAAAAAGACTGGATCTGTAGCACAAGGACTACCGAGCGAGGGCACACCTAACTACCACAACAATCTACCAACACCCCAAAGCCCTAAACCCCGAACATTCAAGCTCAAACCCCAAACCCCTAAACCTGACCTTAAACATTGTTTGCAAGAAGTAGCCGAGTTGCCTAGAAGCTCCTAGACCAAAATAGATATTGGTTTTAATACCCCTTACTGCTTCTCCCTTACGAAATTGAGAAAACAAGTCCTAAGGAGAAGCCTGAACCTAAACCCCTATAGCACGCCTACGAAAGCTATAGAGGAAGCCCTGATAACGAGGGACCTTGGACTTAAGATCATCATGACACCAACATGTTGAATAACCCTCTGTTGTACTAGGAACCAATACCACCCAAGGAAACAGAACTACTGAACATCCTAGGGTTCTAAAACACTAATCCCAAACCCTGAAATAAAATTGAACAAGTTCCCAAGCACCTAAAACCCCTAAACCCTAAACCCCAAAAGGATACCAACACTTTAAACCCTCATTCTAAGCCTGCAAGGACATTTGAACGCTTCCCTAAACCTTCAACCCCTAAACCCCAAACACCCAAAGGAAGTTAGTAATACTAAGCTTTCCCATGCATTGCCACCCAGGTCGCGATAATGGAGCAAAAGTTACCCGCTGCAGCTCTGAGGGCTGTGTTGCCCTCCTTGTCGACCTACCAGCTAGGTTTTAGGGTTGAGGGTTTAGGGTTTTAGGGTTTAGAAACCTTGGGTCTTTTTTAGGGTTCCTTATATGAATCCTACACCTAGGCTAGGATGCCCAGTAACCTAGGAATAACACGGGCTCCCTTTTTGCTATTGGGTAACTTTAGAAGGAGCCCTAGGACTGCAAAAAAGGGAACCCTAGTACAAGAGATGGGGGCCCTGTTCACATCCAAAACCCAGAACTCTAGTCTAAAATCTATAAACCCTAGGCCCTAGAACCCAAGCCCTTGCCTCACGGAACTCCTGTAGTAACCCTTATGGAAAGCTATAAACGGCTTTGAAGCCCTTCTGAAGGGCCCCTTGAAGCCCTGAGCCACACCCTCCCAACATTACCCTAGTTGCTGAGTTCATATCAGCCCCGAAAAGTGGACACTTTCAGTTTTATCGTGGGGTAAAATTATCACAGAATGTGTAAAGTGTATCCACTCAGCTACTAAGTTACACATGTTCTCTAGGCTGTTCAGTAACCCACTGGGAAAAAGTATATATTTTCTTGGCTTCTTATAATAGGAACCCAGAAACCTAAAGGCAAAAAAGTGTACCATGAAACAGCCTGGTTCTTCTGAACCTCCCGCCTTGGTCTTATCTGCTCCTGCCAGGAGGAGCAAGCGCACCGCTCCCACAGAATCCGCTTCAGCCGCCACAATAAGCGCCGTCTTACCTTCCTTAGTGTAGGGTTCTTAGGGCTCTTAAGGTTTAGGCTTTAGGGTTTAGGAGTTTTAAGGGGTTTCAGTAGGTTTGGGGGTCATGGTTTAGGGGTTACGCGACCCCAAGAAAGTTGGAACATGAATTTGGGATGACTAGAGAAGGATCCCTCATACTTTACTTTAGGGGCATGGGGGTCAGCATGTTCCAACTCTCTGGCTTGCACTACCCTAAACCCTAAACCCCAAAACCCTACACCCTAAAACCCTAAACCCAACCCTGTAGGGTTCTTCGGGTTTAGGGGCAGAAATCTGGTGGTTTCGGGTTCTCGGGTGTAGGGTTACTTGGAGGGTCGGGACACTTAGTAAGTAGGTAGCAAGTAGACTTATAAGTACCCTCAAAGGAACCCTAATTGGGGTTATGGTACTTATCAGCCCCTAAAATAACCGGTTACTAAGTCCCCCGACCCTCCAAGTAAGAACCTACCTTCTTAAAAGACCAGCATTCTCATGTCCAAAGACCTATCCTTGGCAAGGTAGGCCAAGACGGGTAAAGACGGGGGTTTGGGGGCAATGGAAGGTTTTCGGAAAAACAATATACAGCCAAACCCCTAACCCCAAATGGACCGTCTAAGCCGTAAACCAACGCAAAGACCTGCCTATAGGGCCCAAAAAAAACACTTAATCAAACATTCGCATAGGGATGTCCCATTTCCCTCCCTTATAATGAAGCCCAATAAGCTAGGGATATCACCATAAAAGCATTTTGGGTCCCTAAGCCTAGCGTCATGGTTCGCTGCATCGATGGACGCGCTTGCTGCCAAGAGCAGGCCCATCAGGTTCACGCGATTGTTCTCCGAAGATAGAAGTAGAGCCGTGTTCCTTGGCTCTCTTCTTCAACAACCAGGCCCGAGAAAGTTCAAACTTTTTGGCAGCGACTAAATATGTCAAGCCAAAAAGTTTAAAGTTCTCCCATAAGCCAGCTGAGTCTTTGTTTAAGCACGGAAAGGCAAAAAATATTGAAAATCTACTCTGACAGTGTTCATGTTCCCCTCAACCTAATATCGGGGGTTTCTGGGGCCCATTATACTATAAATATAGTAAGTAACCCCCAACATGGTATTGGCTCTTATTTAAGCCCGTATAGTAGGCTCAACCTGCCCCCTAAACCCTTGTGTAGAAAAAAAGGACCCGAATCCAAAGGCAAGTGCACCAAGGCACCCTTCACTGTCTGCCATGTCCTTGCTTGCCGAGATCCAAAGACAAGAACTGCACAGTTCAAAGCGGGTTTCTGCAAACCCTGAATCTTGCTTGGAGGGTCGGGCGGCTTCGTAACTAGTTATTTTAAAGGCTTGCAATTAAGTATCATAGCCCCAGTGAGGGTCCCTTTTCGGGTGATCATAAGTCTACCTACTACCTACTTACTAAGCGACCCTCCGAGTAGATGAATAGGACTTTGACGTAACCAGAGAGAAAAAAGTATAGACTTTTATTTCATAATGGATCCTTTAAGGAACAGGAACCAACAGAAAGTTTTCAAGTATGGTACTCCAAACCCAGATGAACCCAACCCCCGGACTGAGTTCTCTGACCAAAAACCGCCGGAAATGCCACCAAATCTCCACGTCAGCACGGGCTGACAGAAGTATCTTCAGGATCTGCCCAAAGCGCTGCTCCGACGCCGCAAGGAGGGCCGTCCCTCGGCTTTGTGGGGGGGGGATGAGGGTTGAGGGGTTTAGGGGTTTAGGTGGTTTAGGTTTGGGGTATACAGGGTTTAGGTTTAGGGGTTTTAGGGTTTAGGGTTTAGGATTTAGGTTTGAGGGTTTAGGGTTAGGGTTTAGGTTTAGGGGTTAGGTTTAATGGTTTAGGGCTAGGGTTTTGGTTTAGGGTTTAGGGTCAGGGTTTAGGTTTAGGGGTTTAGGGTTTAGGGTTTAGGGTTTCTGCCACCTTCTCCAAACACAAGGTAATTAGCACAAAGGAAAAAGACACACTATCAATACGCAGGTAAGAACTGGCTTTAGGTAGTCAGCACAAGGTAATAATTAGTAAACAAAAAGGAAAAGACACAGTAGACCAATACCATAATAAGTTGCATACTAGATTAAACAAAGTGGTCAAAAGGAACCCCACTACTGGCACATTCCTGAAGTATCGGTGATTAGCATTGGGCTCTGGGAACCCCCGGAGGCTCATTTAAAGTAAGTAATAAGTAAGCTGTTACGTCTTATAACAAACCTCATAGTATCAGCAACCCTTAACTAACCCTTAACCGTTAACCCGCTACCCCCCTAAACCCGAAACGGTAGCCCTCATTCGGCGCTCCTGAAACTCCAGAGATGAGAGGCTCCCAAACCCCTTAACTCCGGAATCTGCCTTCTATCATATTGGGGCTCCTGGTGGCATATAACTTCAGATATGTTCATATTCTTAATTAAGGAAGATACCTGAAATTCAGGTATGATTTAAGGTGTTTGTCCTTCTTTAAGGCTCACTGGCCCAAAACCCAAGGAAATAAAAGTTGAAACTTTCAGAATCGACTACCTTATAAGCACCCCAAAAGTTGAAAAGTTGAGTTTACAGCCAATAAGAAGGGATTTTGGAGTCTCTGGGAAGTCGGGGCTCTGCCCACATGGTTGGCCAGGTTGGCGCGAGCGCCGGCCTCTTAGCGTGCTTCAGGGCTAAGGGTTTCGTGGTTTTTATTTTATTTTTATGGGCTCCTTTCCACCTGCATGTACAGCTAGAACTCCTATACTAGGGGTTTCGTGCTTTAGGGTTTAGGGTTCGGAGGATTAGGGTCTAAGGTTTTGGGGGTTCGGGGTGCAGGTTCTAGGATTTTGGATTTAGGGCCTAGGGGTTCGAGGTTCCGCCCAGACTAGAAGCCAAATAGGGCTTGACAGTTTTGCAACGTGTTGAAGAAACCTTTTGGGTATGCATAGACTCGTATAGACTTTTAAGCGTTGGACTTTTGGGGGTCACTGAAAGACCGTGGTGCCGGGATCCTGCTACCAAAAGGGAGTCATGTGTTATGCGATTTTGGTAGGGTTTAGGGCTTTTGGGGTTTATGCAAGCAGTCACTGCGGACGATCCGGGCGAGATGGGTTTTTGGGGTTTAGGGGTCTAGGGTTTAGGGTTTTGGGTTATTAGGCTTTAGGGCTTTGTTACGCTAATTTGTTTGCTTCGTCTGCTGCCTCCAGCAACAAACTCGCGGTCTTCAAGCGGTCCTCCTCTGCTGCGCAAATAAGAGGAGTGTTCCCGGCATTGTCGGCCAAGTCTGTTTGGGCTCTCCGGCTCAGGAGCACTGCCACGATGTCATCGTAGCCTTTTCTAGATGCCGCCATCAACGCTGTCGTGCCGTTGTGGTTCGTTGCGTCTAGGTGAGCACCAGCCTCCACCAGCAATTCTACGACCTCTAACCTCTTGAAAGCACACGCGAGAATCAAGGCAGTGTTGTGGTCTGCGTCAGAGAGGTCCTTATCAGCGGCAGCAGACAAGAGCAACGTAACCTTCGTTGCCGAGCTCATATGTCCGAAACACTCACCAGTTCACTTCTAAGCAGCTTCGACTATCCCGAAATGTTCACATTTGAAGTTTAATAGCTGGACTGCTAAGAAACAGCTTCAGCGTGGCCATTTGCTGCAGCGGCAATCAGAGGTCTGTTTCCAGCAGCATTGGATGAATCTGGATCCTGTGGTCTCTTCAACCTGGGATACCGTTGATTTACCATGATATGAAACCATGCTACCGTTCTACTGTTGTTGTTGCTGTTTTGTCTGGTTGTTACTATTTCTATTATCTCGATTGATAAATACTCGGACTATTAACATCACTATTGTAAATATGACTCTTCTTCTTGCCATTGCTGTCACTATCAAGTTTTGCTGTGTTTTTAAGATTAATGATATTACGCTTGTTCTTATTGTTGTTGCTGTTCTACCATGTCCATTTTGTTGCGGCTCTTACCGGCAATCCTGCACCCAGCTTACCACGGATCCTTGTCAGGATAACTTGCGTCGGCAAGTGAGTGCCCCCAAAAGAACATACAGTAAGCACAAGCAGTCTACAAGGATATCCCACCTGATTGGGCTTAACAACACTGGGATGTATGCGGGAGATCTCTATGCTACCGTTTGCTTGTTCGATTTTGGAGGCCCTTAACCCCCAAACCCCAAAACCTAAACCCTAAACCCCAAACCCGAAACACCAAACCCTAAACCCTCAGGTCCTAGCGGCAGGTCGTGCACCTTCTGCAGATTGCCAGAATGAGCGGAGAGTACGAGCTCATTCATCTGCTCCTGGATTCTCCAGTCGGTCCCACGGCTGATGATGTCTATCTTGCATTACCCAGAATAAGGAATGTACCATAATTCCCATACTTTGGGGTCCTTAAGGTATCGCAGGACTTATTGTCATCAGCAGTATAATCCAAGGAAGTCTAAACTCCTTAGTTAAGGAATATACCGTAAGTCATATTAGGCATCACTTAGTTGCTGACTTCACAAGCCCCAAAACATGCAAACGTGTCGTTTCATAGTGACAATATTATCCAACAAAAGCGTGAAGTGTATCCACTCAGCTACTAAGATTAGGCTTCTTATTATAATCTAAAGTAGAATATTACCTTCAAATATATGCTTTTTTGGAGTATCTGGGAAAGAGGAGGGTACTGCACCCTTTTTCCTACTATCACCCCTAAGCCCCAAACCCTGATACTTAAACCCTAAACTTTGCCCAAACCCCCCAAACCGTAAACGGGAAAAAAGGCACCGCGGCCTCAAGATCCCAGCACCCCCTAGTGCAGGAATGCACCCACTACCCGGAGAGCCCAATACCCCCTAGTGCAGGGTTTAGGGTTTAGGGCTTAGGGTTTAGGGTGCAGGAATGCACATTAAACCATACATGATACCAAGACCCCCGCCTACAATTTGAGGTCTGTTCCTCAATGCAAGGACCCCTCTTGGAGTTTCATGGCTAGGTGTAAGTGGGGTTCTAAGCCTTCTGATATGGCTTGTATTTAATTACAGTCACCCGACTTGTAACCACACTTTAACTTCCCATGAACCTCCAAGCAAAGCCCTAAATCCTATACACTTGTAGAATCCCTATAGACCCCTTGAAAGGGACCCTTAAAGGAACCTTTATGACTCCCCATGAACCTCCAAGTAGACTCTAAATCAAACCTAAAGCTGCAAAACATAAACTAATCGCAGACGGGCTCTCTGGGTATAGGGAGACCACTATACTATACCCTTAGAACCATAGTAATTCAGAGCCATAGTAACACTACTAATTGTTTCAATATCTCTTGGGTTTTATACGAACAAAACTGGAAAATAATGCCTAAGGAGACTAGATTTATGACCACCTTATAGAATCCCTATAGATCCCTTTAAGGGGACCCTTGAAGGAACCCTCAGAACTAGCCATGAACACCTCCAATAAACCTTAAACCCTAATCCCTAAAGTCTAAAGCCCGATACCTGATCCTTAAACCCAAAACCTTAATCCCAAAACCCTACTTGGGGGGTCGGGGGACTTAGTAAGTATAGGTACCCTAGAAAGGGACCCTAATTGGGGTTATGGTACTTAAAAACCCTCAAAATAACCAGTTACTAAGTCCCCCGACCCTCCAAGTAATCCCTAACTGGGTTGTGCTTTAAACCCTTTGGAAATTATTTATGAATAGGTTCCCTTTACAAGGAAATAAAGAAAAATTTAAAACTATCCCAAAGCACAACTATTGTCAAGTACAAGGAGACCAAGGCTCTGGGGTCGTGGCCGCAAAGCTGAGTAAGACCAGCTGCAGGTCTTCTGTCCCCTCGAGGCTGGCTTCGTCCTCTTTCGGAGGCTGAGGTGGGGTTTAGGGTTTAGGGGTTTAGGGTTTAGGGGTTTGGGGTTTGGGGTTTGGGTTTAGATTAGGGCGTTTGTGCTTATAGGGGTTTTACGATTTCTTGGCGGGCGTCGTCCTCTCAGGGCAACTTCAAAGGGGATTTTAAGGGTTCCTTTAAAGGGGACTATAAGGGTTGCTTTACAGGGGGACTGTAAGCGTTCCTTTAAACGGCCTTATAAGGGCTTTACGTCCTCTTGAAAAAGGCGCTTACATAAGGAAGGAATATACCTCTAAGGGTTCCTTAGAGACCTCCTTAGCGGGGCTCCTGAAAGGGATCTGTAAGGGTATTATAAGGGAATTTGGGCATATGCCTTAAATCATATTAGGGTTCCTACTGTAACTGAAGGTAGATTCCTAATAGAGCCCATGTGCATCCCTTGAAACTAGGGAAACCTAGGGGCTGAGTACCCTAGGTGATGTTACCACTATGGGCTATTAGACCCTAAAGATCCCTGTTAGGACCCTATTAAGGGTAGATTAAGGTACCCATAAGGTCTAATAGCCCATAGTGGTCAGGGATCAGAAAATCAGGCTGTCAGAATCTAGCTTCCTGAGTGGCCCCTTAACAATGAAGGCACCCTTTTTCCTACTCTCCAGATTTAATGAGGGGACCTTACAATAAAAGGGCAGAAGGGTATTACTCAAAAACCTAGGAATAGGACAACAAAAGCTTGGAAGTTTGGGTCTTGCACCATGAAGCGTCCTCGAGATAGCTTCCCTTGCACAGCAGTCTCTGTCTGAAAGGCGATACGCCGCAGTGGCTTTGCCTCACTGGCCCAAAACCCAAGGAAATAGAAGTTGAAACTTCCAGAATCGACTACCTTATAAGAACACCAAAAGTTGAAAAGTTTAGTTTACAGCCAATAAGTTGCAACATCTGCTTCATCGCAGCCAGATCAGTTAACTGCTCGTCAGAGACTTCCAGCAACCTAAGCTGTTCAGGAACCTACTGGGAAACCGTACATACTTCTTTGGGCAAGTTTTATAATACTAGGAGCCAAAACCAACAAAACGAACAAGGATACTTCTGAATGTCCTCGGAAGCATGTCATTGAATATGGATCCCCAATCTGGTAACTTGAACCAAAGATCCTTAACAAGATCCCAGCAGCTCATCACCGGAAACTTGCCAAATGTGAACCATCGGGCCGAGGTGAACAGGAAGTGTCCGCACGATCCGGCTAGAAGGCTTCTATGAGTCGACATCCAGTGCCACGAACTCTCAAGCGAGCTGCTGTAGCAAGCTTCGCCTGTGCTGGTCTACGGACGTGTGCCTTGCATGCAGGCTTTGAGGTGTAGGGTTCAAGCTCTAGGCGTAAAGGGGTTCAGGGTTTGGGGCAATGTTTCGCATGAGCTTCTCTGATGGGAGTTTCATAGGGGGTCATGAAACGGAACCATGCTCCGCATCTTGAGCCTTGCAGACATGCCGAAGCTCCAAACCGCAAAGCAAACCCCAAATCCACGCAATGCAAAACCCTAAAGGGTCCATGTACTCATATAGTATCTACATTGGCCTTAATGTAGTCCCTATATAGGTACTTTGGGGCTCCTGTATCTCTTTAGGGAAACCTTTCCACTCGAAAACTTGAATTCCGGGCCCAGACCCGAGATGCAGAGTCTCCGGCCCCCTTCAACCCCTCAACGGTCAGCGACCACCAAACATCCCGAACCCCAACACCTCACAGGAGCTGTGTCATAAGGACCCTTTAGGAGGGTGGGGGGGGGGGGCCTTAAAACCAAAAAAAGGCCTACTTGAGGAAGTATAGTCTCCCACCCCCCCCCCCCCATGTACCCCTAAGGGTCCCTATGACTGTGCCGCTACCCAACGGAAGAACCCAGAGAGCCCAATACCCCTTAATTAAGGAATATAGCTTAAATCAAAATATGAAGCCCCTTATGATTTAAGGTAAATTGCTTACCTGCGGCTCTCAAAACCCCAAATGGGTGGTTGTCAAAATGATGGTCCCTTTTTTGGGTACCCTAAACATTAGCGAATATACCTTAAATTATAGGGGCCATAATGAAATGATTTAAGGTATATTCCTTAATTAAGGGGTATTGGGTTCTCTGGGAGAGTCCCTTTTGGGTTCCCTAAATATTAGGTGCCGTATTATAATAAGGAACCAAAAAGGGACCATAATTTTGACAACCAGCCCAAATTACCTCAGCCTCTGAACTCAAAACGTAACCACAAACCCAAGGCCCTTGACGTGACACTCACGCGCCAAACCCTAAAATCTGCTGTACCTGCATGTATGTATGTATATATATATATATATATAGATATAGATATAGATATAGATATAGATATAGATACGTACATACATTGCACTACATGACATTACATTGCCTTGCATTTCATTGCAATGCATTGCATTGCACAGCATCGCATAACATAGCAAAGCACACATACATACATACATACATACATACATACATACGTACATACGTACATACATACATACGTACATACATACATGCATACATGTGAACACATGGGCCACACATGTGTATATCCACCGATACCTAGTGGCTGTCTTTTCAGCTACAAGAAATCCACACCCTACCCCTGTGTACCTAAACACTTAGAGTGACTTCGACATGAACACGCTTCAGGCAGGGGGTTCGGTCCATCGGGGTGGGGATGAGGTGTTCGTATAACAAGGATCCGTAAAAAATACAACCCTAAACCCTGAATGCTGCTAGATCCTAGAATTTAAAACTCAATGTAGGTTTCAATATACTCTGCAACTGCAAGAGTTCTCAGCCAAGTGGCAAGTCGACAACGCCCTCCTCCTCGTCCTCGCCACCTGCAGTTCTAGAAGGGCTCTTATACGACACTAAAACTTACCCCAAACATATACAGTTTTAGCCGTGTCTTGGGGATTATAATAACCAAAGATTCAAAAAATGATTTCAAATCTCCCCGAAGTTATGGGCTTTGGGGCTTTCGGGTCGCCCTTAGCCACCAAGAAACCCCAGTTGAAGGATTGCAGGCAGAAACCCCAAAAACGAGATGTGAAAAGTGGGGAAATCCAAAAGGGACCCCAATAGGGGTTATGATATATACTTATAAGTCATGAAATAACCAGTTACTTACTTCCCCGACCCTCCAAGCAAGGAATAGCGTCATATTCCTAAATGCTCACGCTTCTATAGCCTCTTCACGTCTCCTCTTTGGCCTTCAGGCCAGTAACCCCGAAGAGTATGAACCCCAGAACCCGAAAGCCCGAAAGTCGGAGAGCCCTGTATCTTACTTGGATGTTCATGGGTAGTTATAAGTGGGGATATAAGTAGGGCAACTGTACTTATAACCCATATTACGGGACTTATGACCCAACTTATAACTACACATGAACCACCTCCAAGTAGAGGCTGAGCACCCTAGCCCAAAAACAGCTAAACCTCTTCAATTATGGGAGGATTATATACACCCCAAAATGTTAAAATTTACCTACCCAGCCAATAAGCCATAACCCCAGAAAGCCACGAGCCCGGGCAAAGAATGCTAAACCCGAAACCCCCAGCCCCCCTTTCAACAAAAACACACACCAACACACACTCAACCCCTTCGGAGTATCGGTTTCTGTAAAGGGTTGCACTGGGGTCCTATAGAGGTTTAGGGTTTAATGTAGGAACCTGATTAAAAAACCCTGGGCGTATAATCCCAAAATAGTAGGATTCATATTCGGAACCCTCACAAAGGCCCAAGGTTTTTCCATCACCTTCCTACATTATCTGTTTTCACCCTACTTATAACCCACTTATAACTACCGATGAACCTCCAAGTAGGGGTTTAGGCTTTAGCGGTTTAGGTGTCGGCAACCCTGGGCCTTTTATCCCAAAACAGTAGGGAACCCGAATAAAGGCCCAAGGTTTCTTCATCAGGTTCCTACATTAGGGTCTTAGGTTTCGGCAACCAAAACAGGGAAGTGGCGAAGGGCCTGCTGGCATGGGCTCTGAAAGATCTGGAAGTACAGGCACCTGTACTCGAGCGTTTTCTTCTAGAGGTGGTTGTTGTGGTAGTAGAAGTAGAAGGAGTAGACGTAGTCGTATAGTAGTAGTAGTAGTAGTAGTAGTAGTAGTAGTAGTAGTAGTAGTAGTAGTAGGACTAGTAGAAGTAGAAGTAGAAGAAGGGGAAGAAGTAGTAGAAGTAGTAGAAGTCGCTCAATCGTAGAAGTAGTATTATAGTTATAGTAGTAGCAGCGGTAGCAGGAGCAGGAGCCTCGGAGGCTCGGTCGCAATAACAAGGGCCTTACTAATTAAAATAGGGTTTGGGGGCCCATTGTACCAAATAGGGCTCCCCACAAAAAGTAGAGGTAATTATTAAGGCCTCTATTATAGTACCTCAAACCCTTAGCGAAAGTCCTCAGTTGATTCTGAGGTAAGCTTTTGACACTGAAAAGCGAGCGAGTCTCTTAAGGAAGGCTGGGTCGCACCTCAAACCCTGAGCAAAAGCCCTCTGTTGATCTTCAGGGCAGCTTCGAAATCTGAGCTTCCCTTAACCCCAAACCCAAATCCTAAGCCCTAAACCCGAATCAAAATACTCTCAAGAGCAGTGCTTCGGAATCCACACCTCCGCATCAGAAACCAGATGCTCACCTCGAGTAGGGTGGACCACTTGAAGGTTTTGGGTAGGTATAAGGGTTCCTGTAAGGGCCCCTTTAAAGGGATCTATAGGGATTCTATAGTGGTATTGGGTTTAGGCCCTACTTGGAGGTTCATGCGTTGCTATAAGCGGGTTCATAAGTCCCTCAATATGGGCTGCACTTGTGGTTACCCTACTTATTTCTCCACTCACAGCTACCCATGGACCTCCAAGTAGAGCCTAAACCCTCTGCCCTTACAGAATCCCAATAGATTCCTTTAAAGGGGGCCATAATTTAAAGGAACCCTTTTAACTACCTATGGACCTCCAAGAAGCTTTCGCAGACAGTTTCGTGAAGGTCGATGATAGGGGTTTTAGGCCTTGGGTTCGTCCTTATGATCCTGCGGCGACTTTGGACACGCGGCTAGATTTTCAGTGCATAGCCTGAAATCCGAGAACATGAGCAGGCCCACAAGTGTAATATATATATATATATATATATATATACACACACACACACAAATTATATATACATAAATATTTTGTCATCATGATGATCTTCTCAGCATAGGTATTCGGTTCCCTTTGCATGTGCATTCGACAGGCTTTTGCAACACCGCAGCATACCGTGCATGTGCTTCCCCATCATCAAAGCCGTGGCAACAAGACCCGTCGTTCTGGCTACCCTAAAAGCTAAACCCTAAAACCAGCGGGCAACTCTCTACGTATGTCTGCACCAATGTCATCTACAATGCTGTTGACGATGGCTTTGATGGCGACACTACCACTGAGGTTGCTGATGAAGATGAAGATGATGCTGAGAATGATGGGGATAATGGTGAATAGTTATGATCGAGGAAGGCTGATGGCCGCACTCATGATTTGCACTTTGCATACCAAGGGGAAGGAATCTTGCAAAGCGGTAATGCTTAGACTTGCGCAACTCCGCCCGCTCGTAACGCGATTGCCCGATGCACACTTGGAGTTTCGAAATTTTGGGGTCACTGTCACTAAAACCTTTTGTCGATGCACGCGATGTCTGCATTGCCTTTAGAAAGACTGCTTGGAGGTTCATGGGTAGTTGTAAGTGGAGTTGTAAATAGCGTAATTATAGTTAAAACCATATTAGGGAACTTAAAATCCTACTTATAACTACCCATGAACCTCCATGTGTTCCCTTCCTGCAAAACCATGTGTGTCTCCCAATTGGCAAGTTTTGGCCTTAAGCAACAGACAGATCTGAACAGAACCGAAAACCTTCCACCCTAACCCCACTTAAAGGTTTTTGTGTACAAGTGGGGTTATAAGTCCATAAGACGGGTTCTAATATGTTTCACTTATTTAGACTCCCACCTGGGGGTTGCTACTAACCTATGAACCCCTAAGGAATTAAACCCTGAATCCTGAATCCCTATGCTCCTTGGCCCAACTTGGAATAGAGCTTGAAAAACCCCTAAACCCCTACAGAACCTCCAAGCAGAGACAGGAACAAACTGCTCAGAGAGCCCAATACCCCTTAATTAAGCAATATACCTTAAATTGTGAGGGGCTTCATCTTATGTTTTAAGCTATAATCTTTAATTAAGGGGTATTAGAATCCCCTAAACCCTAAACCTTATAGCTCCCTTATAGGTCCCTTAAAGGAGCCCTAAGCTATATTCCTCAATTAAGGGGTCTTGGGCTTTCTGGCTGCCGCTGCCTTGAGTCATGTTGGCGTCCAGACCGGCGCTGCGAAGGTGACTTACATAGCTGCTAAGCTGTGGCCTGGCGAAACTGAATTGTTGTTTTGGGGGTTTAGGGGTTTAGGTTTTAGGGATTTAGGGGTTTAGGGCTTTGGGTTGCCTGGCGAAATTGAATGGTACTTGAATACTTTTTTGGTACCTGTTCCTCAAAAGAACTATTATGAAATGAAAGTCTATACTTTTTTCTCCCTGGTTACTTCTCGGCCTAGTTAAGGAAATCTACGTAGTTTCAGATCAGTTACATGAAGTTACCATAAAAGGGGGGGTAGGGCCCTTTAAGTTAAGTGGTCCATGTGCAATTGCATTTCTTTACACTTTTCTTTGCCACAATAAGGGTCTAATGAATGACTGAATGACAATGACATGTCTTGACCTGGCAGATTGAATGATACGATTGGGACGCTATTGGCAGCGTAGGTAGGTAGGTAGGTATATAGGTAGGTAGGTAGGTAGGTAGGTAGGTGTAGTAGTAGTAGTAGTAGTAGTAGCAGTAGTAGTAGTAGTAGCAGTAGCAGCAGCGGTAGTAGTAGCAGTAGTAGTAGTAGTAGTAGTAGGAGTAATAGCAGCAGTAGCAGTAGCAGTAGCAGTAGCAGTAGCAGTAGCAGTAGCAGTAGCAGTAGCAGTAGCAGTAGCAGTAGCAGTAGCAGTAGGAGTAGGAGTAGGAGTAGGAGTAGGAGTAGGAGTAGGAGTAGGAGTAGGAGTAGGAGTAGGAGTAGGAGTAGGAGTAGTAGTAGTAGTAGTAGTAGTAGTAGTAGTAGTAGGAACACCAGCAGCAGGAGGAGTAGTAGCAGCAGTAGTAGTAGTAGCAGCAGGAGTAGAGGAGTAGTAGCAGTAGCAGTAGCAGTGGCAGTGCCAGTAGCAGTGGCAGTGCCAGTAGCAGTAGCCGTAGCGATAGTGGTAGCAGTAGCAGTAGCAGCAGCAGGAGCAGGAGCAGGAGCAGGAGCAGGAGCAGGAACAGGAGCAGGAGCAGGAGCAGGAGCAGTAGTAGCCGCAGTCGCAGTCACAGTCGCAGTCGCTGTCGCAGTGGCAGTGGCTGTTGCTGTTGCTGCTGCTGCTGCTGCTGTTGTTGTGGTGGCGGTTACAGTTGTGATTGTGGTTGTGGTTGCTGTTGTTGCGGTGGTGGTGGCGGTGAGTGCTAGTGGTGGTCGTGGTGGTGGTCGTGGTGGTGGTAGTGGCAGTGATGGTGGTGGTGGTTGTACTTTTGTAGTTGTTGTTCTTGTTGTTGCTGCTGTTACAGTTGTTGCTGTTCCTGCTTTGGCTCTTGTTTTGCTGTTTTTGTTGCTGCTGCTGCGGCTGCTGTATGCAGCTGTCCTTGTGATCCTTATCATGTTCACTGGCACAAATCTCTTAATAACCGTGACGTATTGTCGGGTCATTGTTGCTGCAATGTCAACTTCCCAGCTGAATACATCCCTGGGTGGGAGTGCTGTATTATATAGCTTACAGTGCTTATTTCGAATATGCCCACAATGACAAACACCCCAAACCTGCACTCACCAATGTTTGCGAGAAGGAGCCCTACTTGGAGGTTCATGGGTAGTTGTAAGTAGGGTTACAAGTCCCCTAATATGGATTATCAGTATAGCTACCCTACTTATAACCCCACTTATAGTGCAGCCCTGGCTTCCAATGAAATAAAGGTGCTCGCAGTCACGAATGCCCGGTGAGCAAACTAGGACCACCTGAAATCCTGCACAAACGTCCTACTTGGAGGACTTAGTAAGCCAGTTATAAGCAGGGATATAATATTTGGGGTGACTCCATTTCGGGTACTTATAGGTCTACTTATAACCTACTTACTAGGTCCCCTGGGCCTCGAAGTAGACCGTAAACCCACTTCGGACTTCATCCCTAGAAACCTTTGAACAAACCACAGACCAGCACACCACCCGTCGGGGTTCTTCAGCGTTGGGATTTAAGGCCTGCGCGGCTGCGAAACCCTTCAGAAACTAGAACCATGAACAACTCCCAGACGCCGGGAAAGATCTCACCCCCCCACCACAAAAAGCAAACGCACTGGATGAACTTGCATAGTTCCCAAACGCTCTCTTTCTAGATCCTGTTTGGGTATCACAAGCCCATGCAGCAAAACCAAAAGCCATAAGCCACAACCTTTGAAACCCTCTGAAATGCTCTACATCCCTTATGGGAACCGATTTGGTTCCTTTTCCGTACCCCCGTTAGAACCAGAATACACACAGTAGTTAAACACATATTGCTGTTTTATGTTCACTTGGGCTGTATAGGAACAAAACCAAAAAATGTTCCCTAAGGAGACAGGAGACTGTAGCATGGTTCCTTTTAAAGGGACCCTCAACCCTCTGCAGCAAGGAACACTAAAACCCGAACCTCCTAAAACCCTAAACCTCTAGGGTACCCTTAAAGACCCCTTACTTGCAGGTTCATGGGTAGTTATAAGTGGAAGTATAAGTCATGGGTTATAATCATAGTTATATACCCTACTTATAACTATTATAACTACCCATGAACCTCCAAGTATAGGGACCTCCTAAATCCCTAAACCATCCTTAAGGACCCCTTTTTGAACCTCCTAAAACCCTAAACCCTTTAAAGACCCCGTATACGAACCCTTCAGGTTCCCTTAAAGGAACCCTAAACCGACTTTACGGTTTAGGCACCCTCAACCCCAAATCCCATACCCTAAACCCTGAAACCCTAAACCCCTGAACCCTAAGCCCTAAAAGCCCTGAAAGCCCTAAAAACCTCAACCCTAAACCCTAAACACCCTAAACACCCTAAAAACCATAAAATCCTAAACCCTCAACCTCGGATTTGTTCGAAGAAGGCCCAGTCGCCTGGCCAGTAGCTCTGAGGGCGCCAGGGGACCAGTGAGCCTCAGCGACTCAGGGGCCGAAAAACCCAAGGGAATACCTGGGTTCCTTTAAGGGGTTCTGTAGGGCTTAAGGTTTAAAGGACTCTAATATCTCTTGAGGAATATACTTTCAGTTATAATAGGTACCTTAATGAATAGGATTTACGGTATATTCTTTAGTTAGGGGGTTTTGGAGCCTCAGCGACCTGGTGCAGAATGGCTTTAGGGTTTAGGGGACTCAGGGTTCAGGGGCTTAGGGTTTAAGGGTTTAACTCAGGGGTTTAGGGAACTATAGGGGTTTAGCGTTTAGGCTTTAGGGGATTAGGGGTTTAGGGTTTATGGAAAGTGGCGTTCACGTCTATAGTTTGTGTTGTTTTGAAGCATTGTTGGGAGTTTAAGGTTTTTTTGAAGTGTAATTTAAGGTTCAGGGTTCAGGGATTGGTTTAGGGTTTAGGGCTGAGGGTGTAGGGTTTAATATTTAAAAGGCTTTATGCCCTGGGGTTGTTGAGGAAACCAAACCCTCTCTACAGAAGATGTTCTGCATTGAGATTACGTATTTTAACGGCATACACTGAAAAGGCGACTGCTCCAGCTCGTCTAGTTTCGGAGGTTGAGTTACACAGTTTTGGATGGCGGGTTTAGATGAGTATCAGGGTCTGGACAAGGTCGGGATCAAGGCCGAGGGTTAAACCAACTTTGGGTGCGGATTTTGGGTTTCGTACAACTTCGGATTTTGAACTTCCAGTTAAGGTGACTTGAGATTATGGGTTTAAGCTTTTGGGGCCACCACCATGGGAGGCATACAGGACTTGCGATATTGAAGTCAGCCTTCATCGCCTTCACACTCAAACTTTAGACCTCTACCTGCGGCCCGAAAGCCCCAAAGACTGCCATCCCTGAAATCCTGCAGACCCGAAGATCCTTCAATCCCTAATGTAGGAACCTGATTAAGAAGGCTTGGGCCTGTATTAGGGTTCCTTTGCAGGGGTCTATAAGGGTTACTATAAGGGATGAATAATAAGGGTACTATTATGGAAACCTTGGGGTTCGATTAGGGTTCCTCATATGAGTCCCATTATTTTGGGGTTATAGGCCCAGGGTTCCGTAGTCAGGCTCCTACAGGAAGCGCTAAGCTTGTAAAACCTAAACCCTGGCTCCCAGGTCTAAAAGCTCTTGGCTGCAATGGCTCGACCCTAAGGCCGTCAAGTCCTAAAAGTAACGTATAGGAATCCCAGCAATATTTGGCCTTAATCCGGTTTCCAACTTATTTCTGGGTTTTACTGTAAACCGTACCTATAGTCTCCATTCTAGTTCCTTGTTTTGGTTTAACCAACTATATATTAAGGATCCGATAAGGTAACACCAAAAAGGAACTACAATGGAGACTATAGGTAAACCCTAAATCCCAAATATACCCCAAACCCTAGGCCTCAGACCTGAGCCCTAATTATGTGAGGGGGGTGCTGTAAACCGTAAGTCCGTAAGTTCTGAAATGTAAGCTGCCGAAGCTCAAAGGTCTAAAACAACCCTAAAAGGTTTACCCTAAGGGTCCAAGTATTCCCTATTATAGGACTTTAGGGACTTTTAGCTATCAACAACCGTAATTTAGGACTACTTGGACCCCTCGGGTTAGGGTTTGGGTTTAGGAAGCTTAGCGAACTCCTAACTTGCGAACCGCAAGGACCCCAAGGACCCGTAAAACTCTATGTGGAGGCTCATGGGTAAGTTGCAAGTGGGGCTGGAAGCAGGGAACCACAATTATAACCCATGTTAGGGCATTGAGAACCACACCCCAACCCTTCAACCATAAACCCTATAGAACCCTTAACTAAAGAACCTTACTTCAAACCCCACTTCTAACCACCCATGAACCTCCAAGTAGGCCTTATCCCTGAACCCTATACCCTTGTTTAATCTTTATAGTGCCTTTTAAAGGGAGCCATAAAGGAACCCCTATAACTACCAACGAACCTCCAAGTACACCCTGAGCCCCTGAGACGGCGACTCGCCCAAAGCCCCACCTCTGATGCATTGATGCATCATCGAATCTAGGGTTTAAGGGTTTGAGGGTTTAGGGGTTTAGGGTTCAGGCTCGTCCTTTGAAAAGTCGTTGGGCTTTGCTAGCACATCCACAGCACAGCACTTGAACGCCAAGAACCTCTGGTGATGGAGCCTCGGCAAACCCAGAGAATCCAAAACAGGCACATAAATACCTAAAATCATAAATAAGGATCCCCTGTAATTATAATTCTTTGCTAAGGGGTTGTGGAGTCTCCACGAAACCGTTAGCGAAGTTTGAGAGCCAGCCGAATTGGTAGAGGCTAAAACTTGGAGCCCGAAACATTCATTGAATTTTCAACCCTTACTGTAACCCAAACATCGACATCTTCAACACCCCCCCCCACTCCGCCCCCCCCATGTAATTACTTAACAGTCTAAGTCTGAAACTCCAGCGCTGCAGATTCGGGATTTGGGCGCTTGAGTACGACAGTCAGGGTTTAGGGTGCTTTGAAATACCTCAAAGTTTTAGATATTGAATGCTGAATCCGTAAAGCTTTCTCTGCGATTCTCTCCTCCGAAAAGCCTGCGCGCATAACCGTGGAACGCGCGCCTAGCGCATCGTCATCTCGATTGAGTCCTGATGCTCCTGCCAGCCGGGTTGCAAAGCATCTCAAGGTCCAGGGCTCCAGATCCCTAACTAATGGGAGGTTCATTCACGGGCGGTTGTAAGTGGGATTTTACGTAAGGTGACGATAAACAGAGACCACATTAGGGGACGTACGGCCCTACTTACGAAGACCCATGCAGGAACCTGCACGTACCGAGCACAACAACCGGTACCAAACCCTGACCCTGAACCTTAACCCTAAATTCGCCAAAAACCCTCCAAACCTTCACCCTAAACCACCAAAGTCCATCACCCCCTCAACACTGCAACGCCCATGGGACTTCGGCAGCCTTAACTAGGAAGCCCGAGAACCACGTTTAAAGTTGAAATACAAAGACGAGGATCTCCTAAACCCGAAACCGCATGTAGGGTGTGAGGTTTTTTTTTGTTGAACCCTCATGCCTTTTTGCCAGTGCAGCTAGGCACCATGTCTGGTTGAGGGGTGGGTTTCTCCTGCTAGGGTTGTGAGGTTTCGGGTATAGGGTTGTAGGGCTTCAGCTCAGTACACTTTTCCTCGTGAAAAAGAAAATGGCAACCGTTTAAGGTACGGGTACTTGGGGTCAGGTCCTGATGAACATGTAGAAATCAACCCTAAACCCTACACTTTCAGACTAGGGATTTGGCTCTGTCTGAGCTGTATGTCCTTCTCTTCTTCAACAACCAGGCCCAAAAAGGTTCAAAACCTTTAACAGTGACTAAATTACTAAATATGTAAAGCCAAAATTTTTAAGTTCTCCCAGAAGCCATCTAAGGTACCAGGACGGACCGATGAACACTACTGACAAATATGGGGACCTGAACAGAACTAGACGAAACTTTGCTGAGGTTTGCTAGCATTGCCATTAGATGTTCCGGCATTTAAGTCAATGTAGGCACCCGAACCCTCCAACCCTCAGCCCTAGTCGTCGGGAGCCGGCACCTCCGTCAGAGGACGCCATGCCAAGTTGCACCTCGCGTGCTCCCGTGTTTGGGGTTTGGGTTGCGGGGTTGCCGGCGTGAGGCTCGGGTTCGGGGGCTTGCAGTCTCGGCTTTAGTGTCGGGGTCTCGGGGATAGGCTGCACTAGAGAACCGTGTTTTCTCGCCATGAGAATCCCCACTTGTACATGCGAGATGGGGGTGCTGGAGTGTTTCCTTAGCTCGCATTCGAAGCTCATGGATCAATCCGACTCCCAAAAGCTTGACGAGAGGACTGTCTGGAACATCCTCCGATCCCAGCCATGACGTCATCAATTGCACCTTCACCTGCCTCCTCAAGCTCAGTAGAAAGCCAGCGTGTTGTTTTCAGCTAGAGGAACGTCTTGAGAATGGGTTGGCCCTTCTTGCATGTCGAGCTTATGTAGCTTCTCATGAACTTCTGTCTTCAAACTCCGCAATAAATGCTTGGGTTTTCGAAGAAGTATAAGCTGCAAAGTGGAAGGTTCCAGAGAACAGCGCTGCGGTAAGCCGAGCATTTCCTCCAGCCATGGTTTTCGTCGATGTACCTGTCAACATAGCACTCAATGCTCCTGGACCATAGCACTTGCGTGTCGAGGAACTTCCTGAAAGTCCGTGCGTGGGTTGATTGACTGTAGACCAATTCTGAGAAGAGTCTACGACAACACCGCCTTGGGTACGGCCCCCATATAGTAACAGTCTATAATAGGCCTACTATTAAGGGCCTTATAAATCCATATTATGAATATTATCCAACTGTTACTGCACTGCCCGACAACAAAATAGAGCGCTCTCGCTCCAAATACCCGAGAAAGCCCAACACAGGAAACCCTAAACCTTAACATCCTGAACTCTTAAACGAAGCTAGATGCCCAAACCATCCCTTCAGTAGGGAAAGCCCTTAGAATGATTAAATTAGGGGTCGTAGTAGTTAAAGGCACAATATTACTAGTTCTTGCGGCCCTTCTTGAACGCTAAACCCTAATCCCTAAAACCATCTAAACCCTGAATGTCCTTTTTTTGGACCCCTCATTATAAACTAGGGAATACATCCGTAAATAAGATCCTCCTAACGCGAATGAGGGCGAACACAAACTGGATCACCCACACAGCCGACCCAGAGGCTCCAAAACCCCTTAATTAAGGAATATTCCTTAAATTATGATAGGACCCCTCAAACGGTTTAAGGCATATTCCTTAACTAAGGGGTTTTGGAGGCTCTGGGGAGCTAGTAAAAGACCAGTTCTATGAGAGGCTCTGCTATCTTTAAAATATTACTGCTAGGTCTTCGTTGGGACCCTGAAACCCGAACCCCAAACCATAAACGCCTAAACCCCTAAACAGCCCTAAACACTAAACCCCGAAACCGTACACCCTGAACATCCCTAAACCATTACTTGGAGGGTCGGGGGACTCAGTAACTGGTTATTTTAGGGACTTATAAGTGCCAAAACCCTAATTAGGGTCCCTTTTAGGGTACTTATAACACTACTTACTACTTACTAAGTCCCCCGACCCTCCAAGTAACTAACCTCCACCGCGGCAACCCCCTAAACCTAGACGCGGCCACAATTGACCTACCAAAATAAGCCCTTAAGCCACTGCCTAAGTCACATCCTCAGCTTCGACTTTTTCGTTGCAAGGGGGGGGTGGGGGGTGGGGGGGTGGGGGGAGGGATGATAACAAACATGTTCACGCACTTCGTATGCAAGTCGATGCTTCTTATTTCTGAGTCAGTAATGAGTGTCATGTGTGTGTGTGTTGTGTAGGAATGCGGGCTGCCGGCAAACATGTTCACATGCCTGTTCTTGCCACAACAAACATGCTGACATGCCTGTTCTTGCTGAGTTTTGGCCGAAGATGTGGACCCCACCTAGGCAGCGTACAATCAGTGGGGCTTCAAGCCCATACAGTGTTGCGAACTCCCGGCTAGAGCTTCAGCTATGGTCTCCAATGTCCGTTCAATCGTCGCCGGACCGTGCCTGTGGCTCAGTCGTCGTCAGTCCGCCGTGCAGTACCAAGTGATCCACCTTTTGCAGAAGTGCCACCGGCTGCAGTAGCAAATGCAACATCTGTTGCTGAAGTCCCCAGATGGAGAGACTAAAGTCAACCCTGCTTTAGTGGAGTATCTGTTTCAGTTCTCGTTGCGCTGGCATCATGAAGCAAACTTTCAGTGCCTGAAGCAGAAAGTTGGGGACTTCCTGCGAACTAAAGGGCGGAAAAGTGCTTGCTCTAAGTTTGCATGTGCATGAACGCTGGCACGCACAGCGAAATCGGTAGGGCAGAAGTGGCCGCGCCAGGCCCTAAACCCTAAACCACAAACCCCTTAACTCTTAAACTTGTGCAGCTCTTGAGAATTCTAAAACACCTAAACCCGTTAAAGGAACCCTAAACCCTCGTAGGATCCCCCTAAATCCCTTTAAAGGGACCCTTAGAGGAGCCCATCAGGGCTAATCCCCTAAGCCCTAATCCCCCCAAACATCCCTAAACCGTAAACTTTTCGAGATCCCCCACAAAGAACCCTTGTGGGTCCTTTTACAGAAACCCTCATAGAATCCCTATGAAATCCCTATAAACCCCTTTTAAAGGGGCCCATAAAGGCGCCCTAGGTTAGAAACCCTACTTGGAAGGTCTTTATGGGACTTAGTAAGTAGGGGCTCCTTTAAAGGGGATTCTAAGGGTCCCTTTAAAGGGCTCTATAGGGGTACTATAGGGTTTAGGGTTTAGGGTTCAGGGACTTAGTAAGTAGGTAGTAAGTAGACTTAGAAGTACCCTAAACAGGGACCCTAATTGAGGTTATGGTAATTATGAGTCCCTAAAATAACCAGTTACTAAGTCCCCCGATCCTCCAAGTAAAGTTCCTTTAAGGGGTTCTATGGGGTTTAAGGTTTAAAGCACTCTAATATCTCTTAAGGAATATACCTTCAGTTATAATAGGTACCTTAATGAATAGGATTTACCTTAATAGTCCCCCGATCCTCCAAGTAGGTCCTAAGGGTTCCTTGTGGGTCCTTTTTCAGAAACCCTCATAGAATCCCTTTAGATCCCTTTTAAAGGGGCCCCTAAAGGCGCCCTAGGTTAGAATCCCTAAAGGGCCCCTTCAGTCGAAGACCGGGGCCCGAGCGAGCAGACGACGGCAGACGCGAAGCGCTGCGATCGAGTGGCCACCGAGCTCCTGCATGGAGGGGCCTCTAGGGTTTAAGGGTCCCTTTTAAGGGATCTATAGTTAGGGATTCTAGGGTTTAAGGGTCCCTTTTAAGGGATCTATAGTTAGGGATTCTAGGGTTTGAGGGTCCCTTTTAAGGGATCTATAGTTAGGGATTCTAGGGTTTAAGGGTCCCTTTTAAGGGATCTATAGTTAGGGATTCTATGAGGCTAGAGCGGGATTTTGATGGGCGAGGGGATTAAAGTTGTTTTGAGAGCTTAGGGTTTAGGGCTTCGGGTAGTTATAGGCATAGAGTCTACTCTATAGAGCTTATGGGTAGTCATACATATGGGTTTAGGGTTTAGGAGTTGAAGGTGTGTAGGGTTTAGGGTAGTTGTAGGCATGGAGGGTTCCCTTTAAGGTTTCCTTTAAGGGTTCCCTTGGGTCGATTGGGGGGCTTCCCTTAACGCTTCGTTTAACTGTTCCAGGGGTTTCGGGTTCGGGGTGCTGAGGTTATGGGCAGCTATAAGGGGTTTAGAATGTAGGGTTTAGGGATTAGGGTAGTTGCAGGCATAGAGGTTATGGGTAGGGGTTAGGGTTTAGGGTTTAGGGGCTCAGGGTTGAGGGCCGTTATAGCCAAAGAGGTTCTGGGTACTTACAGGGGTTTAGGGGTTTCGGGTGGGTTACCTTTAGGGCAGTTTAGAAGTGGATTCTGGCTCAGTGCTTTCTATTTTTTGCTTTTCAGTGCTTTGGGTTTACAGTTCAGTGTTCCTTTAGTTGTTGATTAATCGGGCCTTTTTCGTCTGCCCCAGTTTAGGTCTACGGACTAGGTAGGGCTTTGGGGGGCTATGATTCTGCGTTGGAGATCAGCAAGGGCTCAGGGATCAGGGTTTAGGGGTCGCAAGACCAGCGTACTATGAGGGTTGAGGGTTATATCCGTGTTCTACAAGCTTGATGTAAGGGTCCTACAAGGGTTGTACAAGTTTTCTACAAACAGGTGCTTTTAAGGGTTTTTAGAGGTTACTTGGAGGGTCAGGTTCTAACTCTTGTTACCCGACTTTTCAGCCGTCGCAGAAAGGCCCGGACGTGTAGTTGCGTGTAGTGGTCCATGGCTCAACTAACCTCTGGATCAGCCCCCAACTTTAACCCACAAGCCCTAGACCCTAAACAATGAACCCTAAGCCCTAAACCTCCCTAAACCAAACCGTGAAGCCCAAAACTCACGAGTCTCTGTGCTCGGACCCTTTCGAAGCCGCCAAGGTTGAAATCAAGTGGTCGGCATCAGCTGCACTCTGTTGGCGAGCCGGGAAACATTAGCACGTGGTGTTTCTGGTCACTCACTCTTTCGTCATGAGACTTTTGCAAGTCTTGGGAATCTTTTTTGGAGGGTAGGGCTGTCGACTGCATTTTTTGCAGGACTCGGGGTGTTCTGGGTATGAGATGGGGGTTTCGGATCGTACAGGCTGAACTGTCATCTCAGATGCATCTTTCTATCTATTTGCCAAATTTGCGGTGCCGGTCGGCCCTGTCCTACTTAGAGGTTCATGGATAGTTAAAAGTGGGGTGATAAGTTCCCTAATATGAGTTATAAGTATACCTACCCTACATATAACCCCACTTATAACTACTCCTGAACCTCCAAGTATCCATGCACCTATAGACACTGTATGCTTTGACCCTGAAGTACCCGAAAACCAACAACCCCGAAATCCGAAACCCTGAAGCTTTATGGGATCCTGGATCCTCGCACAGCCTAAGACCATCCAGCTACATGGACAGCTACAGCGGCAAAGTTAAACCATGTTAAACCCTAAAATCCTAAATGTTACTGGTCTCTCTCTCTCTCTCTCACCATGCGGACGGTCCGGAACGTGCTCCCAAATCCTAAATCCTTAATCCCCATGGCGTCCGACTAGCGAATCTGAGACACCTGAACGATGCACGCCGATGACCAAGCTGTGTTTGAATAGGGTTTTGGGCTATATCGTAGTATACTTACAATCGGAACCACAAGGAATGGTTTTACTAATCACTTGGGTGCCATGATGAGGATTATGGTATATAGTTTGGGGGCTGCAGGTTTAACAGTCACAGTCCCTAAACGGTTTAGGGACTGTGACTGAAGGTTGAGAATTTCGAGGCAGAGGGCTCAGGGGACAAGGTGCTTAGGGTTTACCTTAATCCCAAATATCCTCCCTTTCTAAGGACTTATACAAAGAAAGTATATCAGGGAACCTTAAAAAGGTAGGTTCTTTGGGGTCCAGGTAGAGTTTCCTCTGATATGCAGGGTTCGACTAGGCCGAGAAGTAACCAGGGAGAAAAAAGTATAGACTTTTATTTCATACTGGTTCCTGTAAAGAACAGGTACACAAAAAAGTATTCAAGTATGGTACTCCAAACCCAGGAGGGTTCTAAATTTCTGAGTGAGCACTGCCACCCTCAGCCGGACGGCGCCCTCCCCTGGCCGCGCGCTCAAGGCTTGCGAGTTCAAAGCTGGCGTTTCCAATCCTAAACCCTGAATCCCAAATATCCCCAAACCCTATAGTCTCCATTGTAGTTCCCTTACTTGCTTTAACCAACCATATATTAAGGATCCTACAAGGTGACCCCAAAAAGGAACTACAATGGAGACTATAGGTAAGCCCTAAAACCCAAACATCCCCCAAGCCCTAAGCCTCAGACCTAAGCCCTAATTATTGGGGAGGGAGGGGGGGGGTTTGGCTTGCGGATGGCGAAACCTGAAATCTAGACCAAACCCTGAACCCTAAACCCTAAGTCCACAGCCCTGAAGCCAAAAAGTCTGAACCCCACGCGCGACTTGAAGGCTCATGGGTACTTAGCTATAAGTGGGTATGCAGGAGGAGGGGGAAAAATATAATCAGTGCGGCTACCCTATCTAAACAGCTACTTAATGAGTCTGCTGATCGTGTAAAGCCTGACAGCATTTCAGCCAAGCCCCAGCAAAACTTGCGGTCCGTATTCGCACAGGTATGTTTACGGTTTTATTCGCTTGCTGCATACGGGTTTCGATTGGATTGCTCTTGAAAAGGCGTTTCGCGTTAGCTCTTAGGGTTTATATGGCTTACTGGAACCTTTCGGCCTCCGAGCTTGGTTCCCTTTAACGGCTGCAAATGCCGGCTCAAGCTGTGTCTGACAAGTACATGGGGACCGCAAGGGAGTGCTGCTACTGATACTTTACGGCTTGATCGAGGCGGCTCGTAACCCCTCAGAAATGGGGGTATCTGTTCTCCCACTAACTAGTCTTGAAGCGATACCCCATAAGAAACCCTAGAGTGACTCAGCATACCATTCTCGAGATTCAAGGTTTGAGGCTTTGGGACTAGACATCGGGTGTTTCCCAGAGACTCCAATATCCCTTAATTAAGGAATATGACATAAATTATAGTAGGATCCCTTATATGATTCAAGGAATATTCCTTAGTTAAGGGATATTGGAGTCTCTGGGTTCAGATGCTGCCGGCGACTTCACGGGCGTTGAATCATTAGCCATACTGTTCGCTTGAATACGCTGCTCCCTACAATGTGTCCCAGCACCCTATTCTGCTTTATTCAGGCCTCCCTACTTGGAGGGTTGGGGGAAGTAAGTAGACTTATAAGTATCCTAAAAGGGACCCATATTGGGGTTAGGATACGTATAAGTCCCAAACATAGCCAGTTACTAAGTCCCCCGACCCTTCTAGTAAAGAGAATCTGGGACTTTCCAGCCTCCCTGATATCCCCTTTGTCGATCCCACGCCGCCTCCAGCTGAAAAACCTTCTGTCGAACTTCCGCCAGTTCCTGCTGGTGTGCATACTTGGAGAAACATGGGACTTTGCAAGTAAGCTTGCAAGCACCTAATTGATTGAGGTTGCATGAAGTTATGCACAAGTACAGTTAGTCTAGTCTATGTATAACCTTAGTTACTAAATCCAGTGATCCTCTAAGCAGGGCCCTAAAACCCTAAAACCTAGACCCTTGACCGCAAGCCAAACATACCCGAACCCTAAACCCTAAGAGTAATTCAGCCTAAACCCCGGCTCGACACCCGAGACCCTGCTTACAGGGATTACTTGCAGGTTTCATTGGTGTTCTACAACCCACATAGGGGACTTATAACCCAACTTACATTAAGCTCATAGCTACCCATGAACCTCCCAGTCCAGCTTTGGAACACGCTTCATATAGGGACCTTAATAATTAGAATAGGGTTTTGGGGCCCATTATGCTATAACTATAATAAGGACCCCCCCTAAAACAAAAAAAGCAATAGTGTAGGTAATCATTTAGGCCACTATATTCGCTGTTTTCGGCCTGCAAGCCCAGGTTTCGTTTAGCCGCACCCAGACACCCGAAATGCGGGACCCTGTACGACTGATCCGGTTTCATTATGGTACCTATAGTCTCCATTGTAGTTTTTTTTGGGGTTACCTTTTAGTATCCTTAATATATAATTGGTTAAACCCAAAAAAGGAACTATAATGGAGACTATAGGTAGAAGCCCAAAAGTTGGAAACCCAATAGCCTCACTGCTTCAGAGTAATGTAAAGGGACTATTTGTCCTTACTCCGGTTTCCAACTTTATGGAGTTACTGTAATTGAAAGGAACGTACTTTCTAGCTCCAGCCAGCAGTCTGGGTATGTGAGCTCTCTAAACTGGGGTCTCAACGAGAAGGGGGTTCTCTTGGAGATATCGGTTTTCACCGACGAGTCAGCAAGCCAGGTCAATATCTCGCTGCAGTCCTAAACGTTGGCGCTTGCCCGGGGCGAATCTACTTGGAGGTTCATGGGTGGTTATATAAGTGGGCTTACAAAGTGGCTTAAGATGGATTATAACTATAGTTACCGTACTTATGATGCCACTTATGCTCTCCTCATGCGGGCAATAGGCATTCAGTGCAGCGGGTCGCTGATGCCTTGCTGAGCCCAAAATTCGTATTCACTGCTGGAGACGGAAGCGTCCAGGTCCGATGTGGCGGTGTATGCATATGGGAGTTTCCGAAAATTGGGGACCCTACTAAAGTACCCTAAATAGTAGGATCCTTACTATAAGGACCCCCACATTCCGGACCCCTAATTTTCGGAAACTCCCATGTGGCGTTGTATGCATATGCGTAGTCTGCAACGCATGTTATGCCTGCTGTAGCGAGTGTGTCGAGAAGTGCAACCCGCATGTGCAAGTCCTGGAACCTGCAGGCCTGCTTCGTTGTTCAGCTCATCATTGATTGCATCCGGCGCCGGCTGTGCGTGGCAATCTGGACCCTCCTCACCTCCAAGAAAACAAAAGTTACCTTGTACTACCTTAAACCCACAACCTTACTTAAACCCTAAATTACTAAACCATTAAACCCTAAACCTTGAACCCTAAACGCCGGAGAACCCTAAACCCTAAACCCTTGAGAACCCTGGAAGGAACCGCACTTAAAACCTGCAAGAAAACCCTTAACAGGCGTCCAAGTCGAAGAGACCGCTAAGAGCGGCTGATCTTGTGCCGACGTAACCAAACCGCCACCCAAGCAGCCCAATACCCCTGAATCCATGAATATTCCTTGAATGATCAGGGCCTCCGTGTGCAGGCTGCAAATATTTTCCTTAGTTAAGGGTTGTTGGGCTCTCTGGGTACAGCCTGCCCTAAACCCCTAAACACGCCGCACGCAGTCCACAGGCACACTCTGCCGCAAGGGGTGGCAGAGTAAGTTCAAGTTGTTTATCGAGCTCAAGCGCTAGACCCTTAAGACACTATAGAAACAGCAAAACAGATCCCCGGCAATCCCATACGGGAACCCCTTATAGAATCCTCATATGTGCACGCAAAATCCGTCAACCTCAGAGTATCGATCTGAACAGTGATTCTTTGGGCCGCGGCGCCTACAAGCCCCTGTAGAAATAATTAGCATTCCAGCTTTGGGATGTAGGTTAAGGCCCTATTTATGTGTTAAGCGGGGTAGACGTAGGTACCCCTTGCAATTGAGGCCTTAGGCCGTATATAAACCACTTTAGAAACCCTTCACTCTAAACCCCAAGTTCTGAAACCCTAAACCTTAACCACGGAAAACTCCTAGCTCATGAAGCCCTAAACCCTAAACCCTAAACTATGTCCGAGTTTATTTTGGAGATCCTCGGCCTACCCCCCGGAAGTTCTCCTTTCCAAGTTGCAGGATAGGGTCGGTATTCGGGGGACTTAGTAACTGCTTATTTTTGGGACTTATAAATATCATAAACCCAATTAGGGTCCCTTTTAGGGTACTCATAAGTCTACTTACCTCCTACTTACTAAGTCCCCCGACCCTCCAAGTATGGGTTCAGGGTTTACGGTTTCCTGTGCCGAAAAGCCTGGTCAGCTACAGTCTAAACGGAAACAGCCCTCAACCCCAAAGCCCAAAACCCTTAAATCAAATCTATCGTCCAAAGTTCCTCTACCCGAGAAGCGCCAACTCCGAACTCCGAGCCTTTAAACTGATCTTTGTGTCTGTGTGCTAAGGAAGACCCTGCGGTCCTTCTCTTTGTCTGCAAGGTCTTCTTGACACTCCTGCCAAACATCACCCGGTTTTGAATCTGATTTTGTAGTTCAGGGTTTACAGCTTTGGATGTGTAGTAGCCCGGCCCTTGACCTAAGACTCCACCTAGCCCAACTGAACTACACCCAAAAATACTTGCAGGGAGTCTTGCCTGAACCAAAACACAATCCTCTACTTGGAGGTTCAATTGTAGTTACAAGTGGAGTTCAGAAGTCAACATCATTTGGGCTATAAGCATAGTTACTCTGCTTGAAATCTGGACTTTGAAGTAACCAGGGAGAAAAAAGTACAGACCTGCATTTCATAATGGTTCCTTTCAGGAACAGGTACCCAAAACCAGTATTCAAGCATGGTACTCCAAACTCAGGTAACCCCCCTTGTAACTACCCATGAACCTCCAAGGAAAACTCTTTTTGGCCAGAGCATGGGCTCGAAGTCTTGATGTGGGCAATTCTAACCCTAAACCCTGAACCCCTAAACCCCTAAACCCTAAACCCCTAACCTGCTTTGGGGGGTCCTGGAGCATGAAGCGAGCTGCCGCCAACTCGCACTGCAAGGCCTTGCAGGTGTCGGTTTCCCAAAACAGGCCCGGTAACAGGATCTGGACGACAAAGGCTTATGAAACTGTAGTGCCTGAGTAAGTATAGGGTGTTGGGGTATTCTATAGCCTAAGACGATAGGGACTCTAACGGAATACTACTATCAGCATTTCCGAACCCTATGACCTTATGATGTGCTACCCTATGCTGCTTGCAGCAGAATAAGCAGACACCCTGTGAACAGGAGCAGAACAGAACATCCTAAATACCATCTCAGGAGGAGCGCCTGGAGTAAACGTCCCTGGGTAAGATAGCGAAAGTGTTAATTAATGGCCCTTAGCCTTATAGTAACCCTTGTTGTAACCTTCAAGGGATCTGGGCGGGGATTGCTCATCCAGGAGTACAGTACATCCCAGCCACCTTAGACTGGCCATCGACCATTTCTCTCACCCAAATCCGAGACCCTACCAGCTACAGGAGGCTTTAAGCTCAACAATCAGCATGACTTCCAAATTCCGATGGAACCCTTCACACACTCTGAAAAACAACACAAATAAACCCTAAACCCAAAGCCATGAACCCCTACACCCCTACACACCTGACCCCTAAACCCTATCATCGTGCTTTCTTAAGGCCGTAATGTAGGAGCCTCAAGAAATAGAATAGGGATTTGGGGGCTCCTTGTTTTAATTATAGTATAATCTACCCCCAAACCCTATTCTAGTTTTTAAGGCCCCTACATTACTCGCCGTTCCCCGGCGGGAGCCTTCACCTGAGCCCGCTCTGCGCTCAGTGCGGCCACCGTATCAGCCAAAGCCTGCAACCAGGGTTTAGGGGTGTCGAGTTTTGGGGTTTAGGGTCTAGGGTTCAAGGCTTTAACTGTTTGGGGTTTAGGGTCTAGGGTTCAGGGCTTTAAGGGTTTGGGTTTAGGGTCTAGGGTTCAGGGCCTTAAGGGTTTGGGGTAGGGTTTGGGGTTTAAGGTCTAGGGTTTAAGGTCTCAGGGGTTCGTTAGAAGTTTGTCCATCAGCTGCAGTTGGAGTTTCATGAGTAGTTGTATGTAGAGTTATAAGTCGGGCGACCAAAAGTATAACACATACTAGAGACTTGGAACCCTACTCATAACTACTCATAACTACCCATGAACCTCCAAGCAGTTAAGATATGGGACGCTGCACCCTGGCAGTGACATCAGAGAAGAGCCACAGGCCCGAACACGTCAACGCTCCAACATCCGACACCAGGCTCATTGAGCCAAGAACGAAGATGTGCGCAGGACTGCATACGCAAATGAAGAACCCTTGTGCACGAAGATTCGAAGCGCTTCGCTTGAAAGAGTTGCATGTCTACATGCATACCTGAATGCCTGCAGGCATATCACTTAAACATGCTGAGGTCTGTACGTCTGCATCTACTCACGCAAGGAGATGAACAAGTGAGACACCAACCACCCTCAAAGATTGCATGAAACAGAAGCAGCAGTGCCTCCTGCCAAAAGTCGGGTCTTCCACAACAACGACGATGCGGTTGAAGGCTAAGGGCATATCGACTCACAAAGTTTGAAGGTGCTATCTATTCAGCTACGAGTACGGACGAAAGCCCAGCAGTCCGACATAGGGGCCTTAACTACATAACATGGCGGGTATTCCACTCGAACTAGAATGTTGATAGGGACAACGGAATCATACTAGTAAGGCTTTCAGTGTTCATATGAGGACCATAAGGATGGACAGAGCGCAGTGGTATCATTCTTCCAGCGAGTCGCGCCGTGGGAACCATCGTCGTCGGGGCCTGTGCCCGATCTCTCCTCCAGAGCCTTCGTATCTCGGCCCTTTCAAATCGAGACGTTGTATGCCGACATCTGCGGGCCACTTCTGGGCCGCACCGTGGAGCTCTTCCCTCGCACTTCTGTTGCGATTTGAAAGCCTACATGATTGGAACTGAACTGCATAAGCTTCCTTCATGCATGTCTGCTTCTAATGCCGCTTGCTCTGAGTCTGGTTGATACTGGTGGGGATGAGATTTGAAATGACAGGAAAGAGTTTTTCAAAACTGGATCATACGCGTCTTGGGGCTCACAGCTCCTTGTGGCTCCCGTTCTTCTCAATCTGCATGAAATGCACGGTGTCCGACGAGCCGTCCTGAACAAGGTTAGTGCTCGGCTGTGGGTAGCCTGAGTAGCCTTTCTTCCAGGACCACCACTTCTTCTTCCAACGGCCGTAGTAAGTCGGTTCTGGCCCTTCTGTGGTCGTTGCTTCCGGTGTTGCCGTGGTCGTGGTGGGCGGCTGGGTGATAGGCCCCACCTTCACCATGTCTCCATAAGAAGTCAATGCAAGAGGGCCGAGCAAACGTCGCATGCCTTGGTAGCGTGCTTTGAAGCTGTGCAAGCACTTGCTGTTGTCCCAGGAAATGAAGCGCTTGGCGATTGCTTCCACCTCCTTGACAACCTTCTGGTCGTCAGAGACGTCCTTGAAGATGAGTTTGCCAAAGCTGCCGCCATCCGGGGCGGACTCAAGGTAGGCGACCGCGGCCGTCCCCGGAACCTTGCTGTTCACCCAGGTGTTAATGTGATCCGAATGCTCTTGCACATCGCCACTCTTGCGAGAGACTGGGACGGAAGACTTGGAGGCCTCCAGCTGTGCTGCCTCCTTGCCAGTCATGGTTTCCCGAAGCCGCTTCTCCAGAGCCGCGTGGCCCGCAACTTCGAGAATAAGCTTACCCACAGGCTCCAGCACTTCCACAGCACTGGAGAGCTGCGCCTCTTGCTCCTTTGACCTCAGCTCCGATTTGAGGCGCTGTGCGAGCATTGGCGCCTCCTGGCGCACGCGCTCCGGCCCACTCCTCTGCGCCTCGAGGTCTGTGATCACAGCCTGTGCTTCGGCATCGGAAAGGAAGTTGTCGATGACCTTGATGGAAGACAAGCACGTCACGTCCGGACTCGCAAGGGTCTGTGCAAGCAGAAGTGGCGCCAAGAACCAGGATGCAGCCATGTGTGAAGCCAACGCGAGGATTCCGAATAAAGCTTCTCAATGTCGGTCGAGCGGCAATGGCTTTGACTGTGAATCTTGAGAACAGCCCCAAATCCCCTCAAAAACCGCAATCGTCGCAATATAGGGGCCTTAATAATTAGAATCGGGTTGTGGGGCCCATTATACTATAATTATAGCAAGGAACCCGCAAGATTGTATAGATAATTATTACTACGGCCCCTATAGTAGGCCCAAAAGCCTGGCTTCTGAACCTTCCTAAAACCCGAAGCTCTAAACCTCTAAACCCGGAATCCCTAAACCCCTAAGCCCCTACACCCTTAAACCCTAAACCCTCTAAGCTCTAATCGACTCTAATCAAACCACGAAACTCGAAAACCCCTTGACCCCTAAAGCCCTGAAACGACGCTGCAGGAGCCTTCTGCAGTTGCTCTGAGCTCTGACTCCCAGCCGCTTCCTGAGAGTTCAGGGCTTGGGTTTCAAAACAGCTCCTTAGTAGATAGAATACGGTTTTACAATGTCTGATGAAGATTTAGAGGTTTCCAAGGTTTCATACGGTTTTGTGGGGCTTGGCATCTTGGAATTGAAGTTTAAGTCTAGGGATTGGTGGACGTGAGGTACGGGGATTTGGGACTTTGGGGCTTTAGGGTTCACGGTCCGCAGGGCTTCTACATGCAGCGGGTTTGCAAAGCTGAGCATTTGCGACTGGCAGGTACCCAGAGCCTCCAAAACCCCTTAATTTAGGAATATACCTTAAATCATACTAGGGCTCCTATTATAATTTAAGGTATATTCCTTAATTAAGGGGTTTGGGAGTCTCTGGGCATTGAATGTCTGTTGAGGCCTTGCGAATATGACGTCCTTGCCCGGTGTAAACATGGAGTCCTGACTGTGCTACTGTGTTGGCGGCAGGCTTTACAAGCGGCAATCATTGGAATGACATCTGGGGTCATGTTGTGTTTTCGGTACCTGTGTTCAAGAACAAAGCCCCTCAGCGTAAGCGCCGGCAGAAAACCATTGCCAAGCCGTATAAAAAAAAAAAACTATTGAACCAGATGGAAGTGTTTTCTAGAACCATCCCAACACCCACTTTACCTTCTGGGTTTTGCCCTGAAGGCTTCCCAAGACATCAAAGAATACGCCTCAAATACCTGGTTTAGCAGGGCCTTGCTAAACTACAACAGGGCTTTGGGTCGATCAGCACTAGAATAAGCAACCCCAAGGAATATTATGACAAATGGAAGTTTCCGAAAACAGGGGACTCTTATATAGTACCCTAAATAATAGGGTTTTATTAGAAGGACCCCCGAAAAGGTACCCCTTGCTTTCGGAAACTCCCAAAAGAGTTGGACCCTGTAAGTTGGAGCCTTGTAGTCGTCTTGTACAATGCCAACTAGTGGTACCTGGCATTTTCTGAACTTTGAAGTACCCCAGGGAGAAAAAGTATAGACGTTTATTTCATAATGGTTCCTTTAAGGAACAGGTACCCAAAAAAGTATTCAAGTATGGTACTCCAAACCCAGGTTTTGGGGTATAGGACTATGTGGGAACACTGTGAATGGTAGGGCTGAGGGTTGAGAGTTGTGGGTGTAGCAAGGATGCCGTAAGTTTTCAAAAGGGGCCCAAATCAGTGCTGGGCCCAGTAATGGTGAGAAGTTAGTGAGAAAAGCATGACAATGTGAAGACCGTGACACAACTGAGATTGATAACAACGATAGCATTTCACCGGCGGAAACAAATAAATACTGCAATAGTCATCTTGCCCTTTAGCCTGATGTTCTGAAGCTCCTATTGGCGGTCATGAATCGACCTCTGCTGTTGGAGGAACTTCCCGTCCAGCGCTGGACAAGCCTTTGACGTGAAGGGGATTGGAAGTCGGTCGGGGAGCCAAAACACGTTCGGAAAGGTTTCCCTACTTGGAGGGTCGGGGGACTAGTAAGTGGGTAGTAAGTAGAGGTATAAGTACCCTAAAAGGGACCCTAACTGGGGGTTTGGTACTTATAAGTCCCTAACATAACCAGTTACTAAGTCCCCCGACCCTCCAAGTAATGTGATCCCGCACCAAAACCCATTAAAACCCCCTTGGAAGGTGGTGCAGGTTGGAAGTACCCCACGACCGTGAGAAGGTTTCGCTGCTCGTTAAACGGTTTTGACAGGGTGTTGGAAGGTTTGTTTTAGAACGGGTTGGTGTATGGAAGACGGTTTCGGGCGGTGTAGGATGCCACATATACTTCCCAGAAAACACACCTGAACCTCAAGTACCTCGTTCAAAGTCGAGACTCTGTTCGTCCATTCACTTGATCCAGGCGACCGACTAAGATCTATGAGAAGCAATATTGCTCGTCTGCGCGTGTTGCATCCTGCCCTCTTTCGGGTCTAGTCTCCTCAGAGTCGCATCGGTTCCAGCTTTCCCATCGTAGCCTCTGCAATCTCGCTGAGGTCACCATCATGAACCGCCTTGTGGCTTTCTCCTGCTTTCTCTGAGCTTCGTCATGTAGGTGGGGCGGAAGGTTGCGCACAGCAATCGAAGGGATTGAAGACCCAGAACCTCCAAAACCCCTTAATTAAGGAATATACCTTAAATCATACTAGAGCTCCTATTGTAATTTAAGGTATATTCCTTAATTAAGGGGTTTTGGAGGCTCTGGGGAGTGTGCTCCACGGAATAGTGCGGAGGCCGCTGAGGTTCATTGTAGGGCTGGCGTGATGCGATGGATGTGTTCCCGCATCAGCTCCTTGAGCCGTAGCCATTTACGGTTTAGGGTTTAGAATGTAGGGTTTAGGGTTTAGAGCTTAGGGTGTAGGGTTTAGGGGCCCTAAATCCCTAAACCTCAAACCTCGCAGGCTACCTAAATCCCTAAACCTCAAACCTCGCAGGCTAATTTAGGCTCCAAACCCTAAACCTGGAACCTATAAACCCAGAGACTCCAATATCCCTTAATTAAGGAATATACCTCAAGTTATAGTAAGATCCCTTCTATGATTTAAGGTATATTCCTTAATTAAGGGATATTGGAGTCTCTGGGAACCCAGACCTTGAAGACTCTATCCCAAAAGCCGAGGCCCCTAAATAACTTTCAGCCGTCAGAGAAAAGTATGAATATCAGTTAGAAGGGGCCGCCACCCTGCAATAGTGGCATAGTAGGCATATAAAAGGGCCCTAATATAATCCTTATAGTCACTATTACAGGGTGGGGGACCCTTGTCAAATATGACTTATTCCGCTCACTTTTTGAAGACCATGAACTCCGTGGACCCAAAACCCAATCCCCACAACGCTCCAAGACGAAGCATAAACACCGACACCTTGTGCGCAAATGGTTTAACGGTTAGGGTTTCTAGGACATTTTGATTTAGGGCAGAAAACCAACAAAACAGTCTTAAAAAGCAAACCCCTCGTTCAAACCCTGACCGCTGCTCCCTAGACGCCCCCCCCCCCTTCCCCTTCCCAAAGCCGCGTGACGCCAATACGCGTGGAAGAGGTCGCCGACGCCGTGCAGCTGACCATCTCGGAGCCTCCAAAGCAGGTTTAAAGTTCCTTACCCAGACCCTCGGGAGTATCCAAAAAGTAGATCCCTTAATGGGGGCTCCTATAAAGTAATTCTCGAGTACTGACAGGGGGCTTAAACCCCGACAAGAACAACAAAACAGTGTTCCCGACAACCAAACAACCCAACCCCGACAAGAAAGGCCAAACACAACGCCTGACAAGAAAGGCCAAACACAACGCCTGACAAGAAAGGCCACAACAGAACGCCGGACACGAAAGCAAGCCAGCAGAAGCCCTGAAGCAAGGTTTTTCCAAGAACTCGTCAGCAGGCAACCAGAGAGCACACCGTTTTTTCTGATTCTGCTGCCAGGGCTTGCGCAACGGAATCCCATTAAGCACGCGGTCGCCCCGACATCGGCAGCCCAAACCGTGGACCTACCAAATCTAGTTTGGAATTTGTGATTCAGAAAAGTGGCCTCTTGCTGATGGGAAACCTTATTACTTACGATGCCAGTAATGTCCTTGAGCTGGTCCAGGCCAACCTGCACAAGCAGGCAGACATGTCAAGTGCAAGGAAAGACCCGAGGCCAGGCACCTCGCCGGAGTCGTCGCGTGGCTTCTGCCGTCCGGAAGACTGGGACTTGCTCGGGATGCCAGCCTGGCTAAGCAGACAGACAAGTGAAGTGCATGGCTGATAGTCGAGGCAAGGCACCTCGCTGCAGTCCAGCTTCCGCTTTGTCGAAGCCTCCTTGTGCTTAGCCTGCGTTTGGCTCAGCATCGTCGCAGCGAGCTGGCTCTCCTTTTTGGAGGAAGAGCTCTCCAGAGGAATCTGGAACAGCGTGGCCCCTGTCGTGCCACATTCTTTCTGTGGCGCCTGGTTCACCTCAGCCGGGATGTATCCCCGGCTCGTCCAAAAGGACATCGGTCTCCAAGGTTTCTTGAGGAGATGCTGTTCTTTGGCACGAATGACGAGCGTGATCTGGTCGAGGATCCTTGACCTTCGTGAAAGCCAGCGGACCCGCAGCCCCAGCTTCTGCCCTGGCAGCGGCCACGCTGCAGAAGAACTGAGCAATGTGTTCATCGCTCAGCATCAGGTCGCTGCGCAGTGCAGTGAGACTCAGGTCGTGGACCCTGAGTCCAGCACAGACATTCCAGCAACTCCTTCAGCTTTTCTCTCCTTTCTTGTTCGGCGCAGCCGGACTTTCGTCGTACAGCTGTCGCAGGCAATGCTGGCAGCGAAAACCCTCATGCTTCTGCAAGGCCTTCGTCGGCACAACACTGGATGGATTCGCAGAGACCTAGCGAAGGTGGACACTGAGTCTGTAATTCCTTCCAAGAAAGGCAATTGTGAGAAGTCAAGCTGCCTTCGGTGTGAAAACGACCGTGGCGTCTGCTGGCAAGGCCTGCGGTGTGGAATCCAGGTCCTGCCACAGACACAGGATCCAGTGAAACTGCTCAGCATGGAAATGAGCAGTGTGGATGCTTTGATTTTCCTGTGCAGGGTTTGCGGTTGATATACATACGTTGAGTCGGGCTGAGGCGCGTACCATATCTCCATGCTCGGCACAGCTCATGACGAAGTCCTCGCATCTAGAGGGGCCTTGGACAGAGCAAGAGTGCGCAGATGGCAAAGAAATTATAATCTGAGCTGAAGGCTGAGGCCTCGGAACTTGGCATAGTGCTCCGCCAAGGTCCTACTGCGAGTGCTTTTAAAAAATCTCCACGCGCAACACCAGGGAGCCTGAGCGGCTGGTGAGTCCGCATTCTGAACTTCTGCGGACGGTGGCTGCCTCCATAGCAACGCAACATGTGGACCGGCATGCATGGAGTCTGCCTCTGTCAGGTTTTGTGTTCTGAGGAACCGCGCCGTCGGATGCCACTGCCGTAACCAGGGTTAGGCCTTCCTGTCACTTTAGACAACAACCGCGAAGTCAATGGGTTGCCGTTGCCCGCCGTCTCAGGTGCATCAGGAGCACGAGGGGAAGTAAAACCAGGTCGAGGTTCGAGAGCCCGCTCCTGCTGAGACGGGAAGCTTGAAAGCATGAAGAGCACAGGCTGCCTCCACAGAATCATCACTCTACTACGAGATAACGCCCAAACCCCGTCACGCTGATCTTCTCTGTCCGCCTGTGACAAGCAAGCTGGAACCAGAGAAAAGACGGGCTTCTTGGTACACGAATGAAAGCAGCCTGCAGCACAGGGGGTGCCGTAGGGGACTGCACGGGAGCACGTTCCATGAGCTCGCGCCTGTGCAATCTTTAAACTGTTGCATTCTCGGTCGAAACGATTGCCCTGCCTGCAGTAAAACAAAGTAGCTCCTTCCGAAGAGACGCGCTCTACTGCGCGAGTCTTCTCCGCAGGAACCTGCAAGCAAGCAAAGCATAGCGTACATCCCAGTCCAAGAATCTGAGAACCGCGCTGCAGTGGAGGCACCTCGCGTCACCTCGACACGAGTTGGAACAGAATACATCAACAAACCCGGTGACTCGCACACCCGAGCCTCCAACTCGTGCTCCCAATCGCAAGCGCTCAACTTCACGCGACCTGCGTCAAAGGCAGAAGCTGGCGGAAGACAGACGAGCAGAAGTACCGCCAGCGCATCTGGCCTTCAAGCACATGAAGGGATGTTCCGGGATGTTCCGGGATGTGCCGCAAAGGCTGGGACATGCCATGCCCTTAGATGCTGTCGACACCTCACAGGCTCCCAGAAAAGGGTCGTTTTAGGGACTGTTGTTCTGTGCACGGAGGCATGTGCCGGGATGTGCCGGGATGTGCCGAGTCCGGGGGGGTGTGGCATGCCTGCAAAGCTCCTGGGAGGCTTTGGGAGGCACCTCCAAGGTGCGCAGAAGAAGGCTTGTATTTGGGGCTGTTTGTCTTTCCAAAGGGATGTTCCGGGATGTGCCGGGATGTGCCGGGATGTGCCGCAAAGGCTGGGACATGCCATGCCCTTAGATGCTGTCGACACCTCACAAGCTCCCAGAGAAGGGTCGTTTTAGGGACTGTTGTTCTGTGCACGGAGGCATGTGCCGGGATGTGCCGAGTCCGGGGGGGTGTGGCATGCCTGCAAAGCTCCTGAGAGGCTTTGGGAGGCACCTCCAAGGTGCGCAGAAGAAGGGTTGTATTTGGGGCTGTTTGTCTTTCCAAAGAGATGTTCCGGGATGTTCCGGGATGTGCCGGGATGTGCCGCAAAGGCTGGGACATGCCATGCCCTTAGATGCTGTCGACACCTCACAGGCTCCCAGAAAAGGGTCGTTTTAGGGACTGTTGTTCTGTGCACGGAGGCATGTGCCGGGATGTGCCGGGATGTGCCGGGGGGGTGTGGCATGCCTGCAAAGCTCCTGAGAGGCTTTGGGAGGCACCTCCAAGGTGCGCAGAAGAAGGGTTGTATTTGGGGCTGTTTGTCTTTCCAAAGGGATGTTCCGGGATGTGGGATGTGGGGATGTGCCGCAAAGGCTGGGACATGCCATGCCCTTAGATGCTGTCGACACCTCACAGGCTCCCAGAAAAGGGTCGTTTTAGGGACTGTTGTTCTGTGCACGGAGGCATGTGCCGGGATGTGCCGGGATGTGCCGAGTCCGGGGGGGTGTGGCATGCCTGCAAAGCTCCTGAGAGGCTTTGGGAGGCACCTCCAAGGTGCGCAGAAGAAGGGTTGTATTTGGGGCTGTTTGTCTTTCCAAAGGGATGTTCCGGGATGTGCCGGGATGTGCCGCAAATGCTGGGACATGCCATGCCCTTAGATGCTGTCGACACCTCACAGGCTCCCAGAAAAGGGTCGTTTTAGGGACTGTTGTTCTGTGCACGGAGGCATGTGCCGGGATGTGCCGGGATGTGCCGAGTCCGGGGGGGTGTGGCATGCCTGCAAAGCTCCTGAGAGGCTTTGGGAGGCACCTCCAAGGTGCGCAGAAGAAGGGTTGTATTTGGGGCTGTTTGTCTTTCCAAAGGGATGTTCCGGGATGTGCCGGGATGTGCCGGGATGTGCCGCAAAGGCTGGGACATGCCATGCCCTTAGATGCTGTCGACACCTCACAGGCTCCCAGAAAAGGGTCGTTTTAGGGACTGTTGTTCTGTGCACGGAGGCATGTGCCGGGATGTGCCGGGATGTGCCGGTCCGGGGGGGTTGTGGCATGCCTGCAAAGCTCCTGAGAGGCTTTGGGAGGCACCTCCAAGGTGCGCAGAAGAAGGGTTGTATTTGGGGCTGTTTGTCTTTCCAAAGGATGTTCCGGGATGGCCGGATGTGCTTGAAAATTGCCGGGGACATGCCATGCCCTTAGATGCTGTCGACACCTTCACAGGCTCCAGAAAAGGTTTCGTTTAGGGAAATGTGTTTCTGGCATCGGAGGCATGTGCCGGGATGTTGTGGCATGCCTCAAAGCTCCTGAGAGGCTTTGGGAGGCACTCCAAGGTGCGCAGAAGAGGGTTGTATTTGGGGCTGTTGTCTTTCCAAAGGGCTGTTCGGGATGTGCGGGATGTGCCGGCAAAGGATGGGCATGCCGCCTCACAGGCTCCCAGAAAAGGGTCGTTTTAGGGACTGTTGTTCTGTGCACGGAGGCATGTGCCGGGATGTGCCGGGATGTGCCGGGATGTGCCGGGGGGGTGTGGCATGCCTGCAAAGCTCCTGAGAGGCTTTGGGAGGCACCTCCAAGGTGCGCAGAAGAAGGGTTGTATTTGGGGCTGTTTGTCTTTCCAAAGGGATGTTCCGGGATGTGCCGGGATGTGCCGCAAAGGCTGGGACATGCCATGCCCTTAGATGCTGTCGACACCTCACAGGCTCCCAGAAAAGGGTCGTTTTAGGGACTGTTGTTCTGTGCACGGAGGCATGTGCCGGGATGTGCCGGGATGTGCGGGATGTGCCGAGTCCGGGGGGGTGTGGCATGCCTGCAAAGCTCCTGAGAGGCTTTGGGAGGCACCTCCAAGGTGCGCAGAAGAAGGGTTGTATTTGGGGCTGTTTGTCTTTCCAAAGGGATGTTGTGCCGGGATGTGCCGCAAAGGCTGGGACATGCCATGCCCTTAGATGCTGTCGACACCTCACAGGCTCCCAGAAAAGGGTCGTTTTAGGGACTGTTGTTCTGTGCACGGAGGCATGTGCCGGGATGTGCCGGGATGTGCCGAGTCCGGGGGGGTGTGGCATGCCTGCAAAGCTCCTGAGAGGCTTTGGGAGGCACCTCCAAGGTGCGCAGAAGAAGGGTTGTATTTGGGGCTGTTTGTCTTTCCAAAGGGATGTTCCGGGATGTGCCGGGATGTGCCGGGATGTGCCGCAAAGGCTGGGACATGCCATGCCCTTAGATGCTGTCGACACCTCACAGGCTCCCAGAAAAGGGTCGTTTTAGGGACTGTTGTTCTGTGCACGGAGGCATGTGCCGGGATGTGCCGGGATGTGCCGGGATGTGCCGGGGGGGTGTGGCATGCCTGCAAAGCTCCTGAGAGGCTTTGGGAGGCACCTCCAAGGTGCGCAGAAGAAGGGTTGTATTTGGGGCTGTTTGTCTTTCCAAAGGGATGTTCCGGGATGTGCCGGGATGTGCCGGGATGTGCCGCAAAGGCTGGGACATGCCATGCCCTTAGATGCTGTCGACACCTCACAGGCTCCCAGAAAAGGGTCGTTTTAGGGACTGTTGTTCTGTGCACGGAGGCATGTGCCGGGATGTGCCGGGATGTGCCGAGTCCGGGGGGGTGTGGCATGCCTGCAAAGCTCCTGAGAGGCTTTGGGAGGCACCTCCAAGGTGCGCAGAAGAAGGGTTGTATTTGGGGCTGTTTGTCTTCCAAAGGGATGTTCCGGGATGTGCCGGGATGTGCCGGGATGTGCCGCAAAGGCTGGGACATGCCATGCCCTTAGATGCTGTCGACACCTCACAGGCTCCCAGAAAAGGGTCGTTTTAGGGACTGTTGTTCTGTGCACGGAGGCATAGGGTTTAGGGCTTCATGGAGGGTGGAGCGCTGCAAGACATAGTACAACGGAAAGACTAATAAATATTTAAATAAATATAATATATATATATAGTGTACATTGTAAGATATAAGAGATATGTGACAGCACAACCTCTCGCGGAGCCATAGATTTGCCTGTCGGTGCGCGGGCGTTTCTTGTCGCTACAACCGAAATGCTTGTCGGACATAAGACCCTCTCTCAGTACTCTTGGTAGTATAGGGCCCCCTCTTTATCCGGGTGCAGTACTATGGAGCAGTTTATAAGGGCCTCAAGGGTTTCGAGTTCAGGGCTTAGAGGTTTAGGGTTTAGGGGTTTAGGGTGTTAGAGTTTAAGGCCTGCTTGGAGGGAGGTTCATGGGCAATTGTAATTGGTGTTATAAGTAGGGTAACCATAATTCTAAGTGATTTTAGGGTACTTAGAACCCGATTACCCATGAACCTGCAAGTAATCACGATAATCGGACTTAGGGCTTCGTTTTCGGAGCCCTTACACGACTTGTACCTGGAGGTTCATGCATCGTCAAAAGTGGGGTTGAGCAAGGTAGCTATGGTTATAATGATCATAGACCATATTCGGGGACTTATACCAGCCCCTATCACTACCCGTGAACCTCCAAGTAGTCAGAGACTACGGTGTGGGGTTTAGGTTCTACTTTTAGGGTCAGGTTTAGGAAATCATGTTATTACTGTTAACAGTAGTTCGATGTTAATATTGGTGACTGAAGGGGCCTTGATCACTAGGCTATGGTTTGGGGTTTGCATAGGGGCCTCGTGAAAAGTTCTTGTCGGCTGTTCTAGAGGGTTGTAGAATTTGGGATATTCATTTGGGTTCTTAACATTCTGAATATATAGTAATGGTGTAAATTGTAGTACGGCATGTTTAACGACAACAAGCCGGTACTTTTCTCGACTTTTCCAACCCGTATAGTATGAGTCGAACCTGATGTTCAGTGCCGAGTGCTTAGTGTTGGGGCCTGGGAAACCCGGAACTCAAACCCTAGCACAAGCTGAAAGGAACATATGAGACCCAAACCCAAAAACCTTTAAACCCTGAGCCGTTAAACCCTGAGCAATCCAAACCCTAAACACTTAAACCCTAAACGCACTAGACAAAGCTGCACAGGTGTGGGGCTTAGGGCCTAGGTATTTTAGGGTTTATGTTTTGAGTGCAAGGATTTAGGGCCTATAGGGGTTCAAAGATTTTTCGGGGTACAGGCAGGGCGCCTGCATCCATCCAGGAGTTGTGTCCTCCATTTCTCCTGTCGTGTGGAATGGCCCAACACGCCTCTGCCTGAATTGGGACCTTGAACCTCGCACCACACCTCGAACTCCCACAATTTCTAAATTTTTGAATGTTGACATCCACCCAGATTTCCAACATCAGGGAGGCCGCTGCCTCACAACATCGCGCCATTACAAGAGCAATTGAACAAGTAGAACAGAGTCGAAGGCGTATATTACAGCAGAGTAAAAAGAAGGTGCTCGAAGAAACCGTGTTGCGAATTACTCAAGCTTCCATCTTTAAGCTTAAAACCCAAGACTTAGGACCCTATAATCCTTCAGCTCGCTCAAAAACCAGGGGTAAATGGCTTTTGAAACGCCTCCTCTCACACGGTCCTAGACTTAGGCGTTTTGTGGGGCCTCGTTTGGGCCTTGGGTGGGTTTGAATGCTTTGGGCTCTATTCCCTACTTGGGAGGTCGGGGGACTTAGTAAGTAGGTAGTAAGTAGACTTATAAGTACCTTAAAAGGGACCCTAATTGGGGTTATGGTACTTATAAGTCCCTGAGTCACCCGACCCTCCAAGTAATCCCTCGACTCCAACATCCGAAACTTTAAGTCCTTAGCTATGCGCTCGGGCGCCTGTAGAGGCAAAATTAGTTAATTATGATACTTTCAATATTCCATATCCCTCGGAGCTTTCTTATAAAATAGATGTGAAACATGATTCGCCTGATTGCCTTCAGAACAAAAACGAGCATGACACTTTCAATAAACCCTTGGAGCCTTGATTCCCAAGAACACTAAACTGAGTTCTTGTGCAGGAACTTAACTTATGCTACCCTGACAGGGACCTATCGTAAACAATGTGGTTTCCTTGTTATGCTAACTTAAAACTAAAATCTAATACCCTCAAAGGAGCCTTATAGATCCCTTATGTGCACCCTGATGTTCGAAAGTTCCGTATTATGGCAACTTACATTAAACTCCTAAACAAAACCCAGACTACAGTTCAGGCCCAGGGCATCCTGCAATGGCTTCCGCAGCTCTACCGGCTGCGCCAGCTCGGATGGGGAGCCTTCACCTGGCGGCTTTCTTTTGGTATTCCGGGGTACTTGAAGGTTCGGTAATCCTACAGCCCCTCTTGGAAGATATGAAAAGTTGTAAGGGTTCCTGTGAAGGTCCCTTGACCGGGCTTTATAGGGGTTTAGGGCTTAGGGCCTACTTGGAGGCTCATGAATGGGTAGTTATGAGTGGAGTTATAAGTGTGGTGACCATACTTACCCCCCATATTAACGGACTTGTAGTTCGACTTATAACTACTCATGAGCCTCCAAGTAAACCTACTAAGGGGCCTTTGATAGAAGTACCCGACTTTCTGAATCTCGTGGGTTTAGAGTTCGGCATGCACGGTCGTGTTCGGAAGCTGCCAAGAAACCTTGCAGATTTACATGTCCCAAACTCTATTGTGAAGCTTTCACCGACAGACATGCATGATGTTCTGACTCTGTTTGTTGGGTAGCTGCAAGATGGGGACTATATCAGGACATATCCAAACCATCCTAAGGATGCGGGGGCACGGCATGTTTGAACCATACAGCGTAGTCCAAAGAACCCGGTCAGGCTAGACGACAGTCTCAAGAGGATCCACTACTGCAGGGTGCTTCGGAGGAGTACCCTTAAGTAATCTACTTTGCGGATCGTCTATCTCTATACCCCAGAGGCCCCATAGTAGTTCCTTTTTGGGATTACCTTAAGGATTCTATATATGAACCCCCAAAAAAGAAATACTTTGGGGCCTTCGGGTATAACCCTTTAAAGCCTGAACCGGGTTGTGATCGATGATGCCAAGCGGCCTGCATCGCTTTCCGCGCTGTGCTCGGACTCTTCCATGGCACTTCGCACGGCCAATTCTACTGAGATTTGACCCTAATCTGCAAAGCTTGCTATCGAATCCCTATCACCGACCCTTAACCCTACCCCTTAAAATTTTTTTAATAAACCCTAGCCCTAAACCCTCAAAAAGAACTCCCTGAAACCACAAAGGACCTGAGCCCCTAAAATCAGCAAACATAACCTTCGAAGGTGCCCCAAACTGAACCCAAATCCCGGCGCCCAGAATTTCGTCATCTCTCAAAGACTATCCCAAGGGCTTCAGTTACCTAAATGGTAGGTTACTAACCATATATTATGTACCCAATAACCTACTATTTCGGTAACTGGAGCCTTATAGGGCTATATGAAGGCCATATTCATAAGTACAATACGTAGCGCGGTCGGTTCTGTTAATGCCATGATTATATAGTGAGGAGAGTAGTACTGCTTGTTCAGGCTGCTGTATAGACTACCATACGCGTTTATTAGCGGATTTGAGGCTTTCATGGTACAGGCCTACGAATGAACATGCCCTGTTTTCCCGACGGAGGTTTGTTTTTCTGACTTCGGGGTTTCGGGATTTAGTGGCTTCGGTACGCGGCACGTAAAACGTGCGTTCTGGAAGGCAGTTCGGAACGTGCTCCCGGAACGAGTTGACAACTAGACTACGCAAAGAGGACATTGCTTCCTTCAGAACGAGAAACGTGAGAACGTATCATGTTACTCGGAACGTGAGACGTGAGAAGAAAGTAGTGGGCCTGTTGGGGGTTGCCCATGCCGTCGGAAGGACAAACAAATACACGGAGGGTGGGCGGGGACCCGGATCTCGAAATTCGGGGTTCTAAAACTGCGACAGAGCCCGCGAAATCACCGAAACCGAAAAATCAGTCGTCTGAACTGCTGTATGACGGCACCCTGTCGCGTTTGAGTACTTTGCTGTTCGCTTGGCGTCTGTCACATCGATTCTTCGACAGTTGGAACGTCTGGTGCTTCAGAACCATATGCTCCCCAAACCTTGTACACTACATCCTGAACCCCGCAAATGTCAAACCGTTCGGGCTTTAATAGGTTTCAGGGGTCCGCTTGCCGTCGCCAACATAGAGCGACGACTGTACTTGGAGGGTCGGGGGACTTAGTAACTGGCTACTTTATAGACTTATTAGTACCATACCCCCAATTAGAGCCCCTTTTAGGGTACTTATAAGTCTACTTGCTACCTACTTACTAAGTCCCCCGACCCTCCAAGTACATGCAGTGTTGCAGGTTGAAAGATAATTATCTATAGTGTTAGGATCCTATAATAGAGGTTTTGGTTAACCAAAAAAAGGAACTACAATGGAGACTGGTTCGTGTGCGGCAGGAGTGATTGAGGAAACAATTCAAACCATCGGCAGAAAGAGCGAAAGCCGTGAAGATAGATGGCCCGGTCCTACACCCCGACACTTTAAAATACATACCTGCCCAGCATTCCAAAAGAAAACCCATACACCTTCAGAATCACAACAAAACTACATAGCGGAACTCGACAGATTCGAGTGCGGCATTGGGGGGTGAGGGATCAAAAAAAATTAAATAAGGATCAAAAAAAATTAAATGGAAAGATCAAAAAAAATTAAATCACTCAAAATACAGCAATTCCTGGGGCAGAGGCATCAAAAAAAATTAAAATAAGGATCAAAAAAATTTAAATCACTTAAAATACAGCAATTCCTGAATTTTTCCCAGGGAAAACACTGTTTTCCTAGGGATTTTCTTTTGTTTCCTTAGGATCTGTTTGGTTTTTCCTCTGGAAAACACGATATTCCTGCGGATTCCGTGGTATTTCCCTCAGTTTTCCTTGATTTTTCGTAGGAAAAAGCTTATTTTCCTATTACCTATGGCGTTCGGTTCATTTCTTCAGGTTTTCAGAAACACAACATATGGTTGTTCCTCGGGAAAATCAAATTGTCCTTAAGATTTCCTGTTGTAGATGTTGCTGGTATTCCGCTTCATCATCTATCTTAGACACGCCCCTCATTTGGCGATTCTTTCTGGTTCAGCATGTATCTACAAGGGCGGAGACGCCCTCAATTGCTGGGTTTCAAAAAAAGAAGATGCTTCAAAGCAACCCTGCACGGCTTAAAACAGCGGGGGGGTTGGGGGGGGCGCAGCCCCCCCCATTTGCAGAGACAACGTTCACATGATGGGCTTCGAGAACACTCTTTGAATCAAGCTTGCACGTCTCGAAAAGCGCGGCGGCGGGTGTTTTGTTCTTCCGTGCCTGTTCGTGTCTCTTCTTCCGTTAGCATTCTAACCTAATATATATAACATAGTAAACCAGAAGAACGACATAAGATGGTTCGACAACACAAAAATGGTGTGACATTTTCTGACATAACAGAACCTTGCTTCTTATAGCATATAATGGCATACTAAAAATACAACAATACAATATAACAGAAGATGACATAGAACAAAACAACATCTTAGTTTATAGTGTAGTACATTGTAACATAGTACAATACAGTCTGCATATTTACAACATAATCTGTAGTATATTTTATAACATTAGGTTACATTATGTTATATTATGTTACGGTACATTACGATATTATGGTAAATTCGATTGGGCTATGTAGTATCCTGTTGCTTGTATCTTTGTTTCTGTGATTCTTTCATATTCTTTCTCTTTCGTCTTTTCCAACTTTGCTTTTTATTCTGGACTTATTTCTTTCTTTCGCTCGTTCATTTCTTTTCTTTCTTTCTGTTGTTCTTTCTTTGTTCATCTCATACTCCCTTCCTTTCTTTCTTGCTTTCTTTCTGGTTTGATTTATTTCGTTCTTTCTTTGGTTCGTTCTTTCTTTCGTTCTTGCTTTCGTTCTTTCTTTCGTTTTTGCTTTCGTTCTTTCGTTCTCTCTCTCGTTCTATCTTTCTTTCTTTCTGTTTTCCTTTCTTTCGTCCTCTTTAGATACAGCAATTTTTGAATTTTTCCCAGGGGAAACACTGTTTTCATACGGATTCGTTTTCATTTCCTGCGGATTTGCTTGGTTTTTGCTCGGGAAAACACGATTTTCCTAGGGATTTGCTGTCGTTCTTCCTCTTGTTTTTGCTTTCGTTCTTTCGTTCTCTCTCTCGTTCTTTCTTTCTTTCTGTCTTTCTTTCTTGCTTTTTAGATACAGCAATTCTTGAATTTTTCCAAGGGATAACACTGCTTTCCTAGGGATTTTCTTTCGTTTCCTAAGGATTTGCTTGGTTTATCCTGTGGAAAACACGATTTTCCTACGGATTCCGTTGTATTTCTCTAAGTTTCCTTGGTTTTTCCTAGGAAAAAGCCTATTTTCCTATTACCTACGGCGTTCGTGTCATTTCTTCAGGTTTTCCGAAGGAAAACATACGTTACCTAGCTTATTCCTCGGGAAAATCAAATTTTCCTTACAATCTCGCATTTAGGACGGATTTCGTGGTGTAGTTGTTGCTAGTAGTGTTGTTGTTGGCGTTGTGGTTGTAGGTGTAGTATGTTGTAGTTTTTATAGCTTTCTTTATTTACTTAGTTCTATATTGTTTGTTTTCTTTCTTTACTTATAGCTTTCTTTATTTACTTATTTCTCTATTTCTTGCATGGCTCTCTTTCTTTGTTTATTTCTTTGAAGCGATAGTCTTACGTATCGTTCTTCTTTATTTTCCGCGTCTTTCTTGTTCCTTTAACTATGTCTGTTTTTCTTTATTAATTTATGGCCTTCCGTCTTCCTTTATTTCTCTGTTTTTGTTCTTTGGTTATTTCTTCATTGCTTGTTTTGTTTTTGTTTCTAACTCTCTTTGGTTCTTTCCTTGTGTGTTCTTTTTCTTTCCTTATAGCTTTCTTTATTTACTTAGTTATCTATTTTGTTTTCTTTCTTTACTTCTAGCTTTCTTTATTTACTTATTTCTCTATTTATTGCATGGCTTTCTTTCTTTCTTTATTTCTTTCTTTCTTTCTTTTGTTCTTTATTTCTTTCGTTGTTTCTCTATTTCTTTATTTCGTTCTTTCTTTCTTTCTTCCTTGCTTTCTTTCTTCCTTCCTTTCTTTCTTTCGTTCTTTCTTTCTTTCCTTCTCTCTCTCTCTCTGTCTTTCTTTCCTTCCTTTTTCCCCTTCCTGTCGCGGATACCCGTTTAGTTTTTTTTTGATCCTTATTTAAGTTTTTTTTGATCCTTATTTAATTTTTTTTTGATCCTTATTTAATTTTTTTTTAACCCCTATCCCGCATTGGGCATCTAAAGTTCAATATTATCTGAACTGTGGTTTGTGAAACTCCCACAACTCTAGCCCCTGCCTGTGCCGCAACAAAACACACCCTAGGGATCTAAGGACTTACATATTAAGGCATTTGGGCCCAAAGACCATACTGTATGAGGCTTTTGGGCTATTCCGATCCCTCGGGACAACCCGCGGTCCAAGAAGTGCGAGCACCGGCTGATGCTGCGAAGCGGCTGGGCCTAGCTGATCTAGGCTGAACGTTTCAAAGGTTTCGGCTGAGTGACTCCACTCCAGGGGCCGAAAGGGTCTATAAACGAGAATTTCAATGGAAGCTCAAGTGGGCGACAGTCTCTGATGGTTTAGGGTTGCCAGTGAGGAAGGAAAGTAGAACCTATGTCAATGGAAGCTCAAGTGGTCGACAGTTCAGGGTGGCCAGTGATTACTGTAAAAGCAGGGCTGTGGAATGTTCGTGGAGCCAGGTACGAGCGTAAAGAAGGTTTTGGCCGAACCCAAATGGCGGCTAGTGGTTGTGCCTGCTGCCTATTCGCCAGCTGAAGTCGCTGGTGTGCACAAGCTAGAAGCTGCAACAGGCGCCACAACACCTAACAATCCTTCAAGTGCAATGCCAATTGTCTACCCATACAACCTTATAGTGGACGTGTAAAGCATGTCAAGGAAGCCTTCAGGAAAATGTATCGTAACTGAACTGGGGCTCTTGTTCTGGGAACAGTGGAGCCGTTAGCTTGGAACCCCCGCCAACTCCTCCGCCCACAACGATGCGATGAACTGGGGCTCTTGTTCTGGGAACAGTGGAGCCGTTAGCTTGGAACCCCGGCCAACTCCTCCGCCCACAACGATGCGACGAGCATTTCAAAGCCTTCAAGCACTAGAGGTTTGTGCCAGTAGCCTCTTGATAATAACAGTACCCCTTTTCCGACTGTCAAATTTTAATTAAGGGATCTTGTAAAACAAAAGGGCAAAAGGGTACTTCTCAGGAATTACAGCAGGAGTTTCGGGCTGCTTGGGCTTGGGGATTATCAGGTTTTGGGGCTCAAAGTTCCTTGAAGGGTTCTGTAACTGATTCCACACGGGCTTTAGGGCTTAAAGGTGTTTAGGGTTCTTTTGAGACGGTGGGTTTTTGGGGTTCAGGTAGGGCTTAGGATTATATGGCTTTCCGGTTTAGGGCCTGGGGGAGTGCAGCACGGGTTAGCAGTTCGGTGTCTTACGACTAGGGCTTGGGGTCTTGGGGTGCAGCCTTTTGCGGCTTGTGCATGCGGCGGAATCGATAATGCAGGATCCTGAGCAGCACGGGCACGAAGGGCGGACGATCACGCCCTGATCGTCCACATAGAGCTTGTGCCACTTTGCCCGGCCGTGGCACGAGCCAGTGTGCTCGTCCATGGTTGTTCAGCTGTCTGTGCTGCGCCCTGCGAGGTATCAGATGTGCGCGGCGCCGGATCCGCTTTCGGGGCTCGTGCGTACAAAGGTAACTGGCACAAAAGGAGAAATAGTCGAAATCGGATCAATATATGGAAGGTGACGGTCTCGCTGTCCTTGACATCCTCGATATAGTTGCACGTCTCGACGCGAACAAAGCGGCCCTTTGGTCTTGCGAGAGTTCACTGAACGCTCGAGCAAGATCGCTAACATAGAGCGCTTTCCGCCCATTGCAGCGATGCCCCTCGGTCGCCTTCTGGATGCTCTTCTTTTTAGACTTCGATGGAAAGAGGTCCGTTGAACAGACCGCCGGATTATGCTGGACACGCAAGGTGACAACTACAGGGGAAAGAAACCTTTCATGAGATTTATGAAGGTTCTATAAGGGGGGGTTAGGGATCATCGGACTTGACAATCAAGGGTTATGGGATTTAGGTTCCTGGTTGGGGGATGCATGGGACTGAGTAAGCGAGGGTTCTAAAACATCCATCCTATGGGGTTTCTACAAGGGTACTATACGGGTTCTATGGCATTGTAAGGATTAAGGGACTTGGTAAGTAAGGTAAAAATTACGTTACTTGGGGCTATAAGTATTTATATCTACAGTTGCTGCCTGATTCCTAACCTTAGTTGCTAAGCCGCACGATCCTTCAATTGCCAGGTCGTGAAGCAGAAGAGTGGACACTATCCTGGATACGTAGCAACAACCCCTCTGTCAGCCTTAGCGTATGCAGTAAATGTAGGATTAACCTTCTCTTGGGCGTACCTTCCACCTAAACCTCTACAGAAAGGAAAAATAGTGGGCCCAACACCTATGGAAGGTGATGATTCTTCCTACTTACAGGGACCACATAGTTCCGAATGCTTCAGATCCTTGTCTCAACCCGACCCGTAGTGCTGAGGTCATAAGCCCCCCAAAATGTAAACTTCTATTGCTGTAGGGGACAATCTTATCCGACAAAGGGCGCCCATTGAGATACTCAGTTGTGTTACACGGACTTCAAATCCTGAGCATTCCAGCCCTCAACATCGTACCGGGACAAAACCAAACTCCTGGCAGAGCCTTGAAGCAACGGCTGAGGCTCTTCCCAGGCCTCTGGGTCTTCGCTTGCAGACTGAATCTTGTTTCTGGGAGGGACGTGTAGCGATGTGGGGGAGTGTAATGTTGCGTTGCACCGACTGAAAACACAACACACACAAGATAGGATTAATATTAGTATGACCTACAAAGTACCAGGGCTTTTTGTTGATCAGCTTCTTATGTTTGTGGCACTGATGGTGATCCGCAGAAGGAGTAACTACCACCACCGCCGCCGCCGCCTCCGCTACCACCGCCGCTGCCGCCACAAGCACCACCACCACCACCACGATGACATGACGACGCGATGACTATACAGCAGGTGCTCGTGATGTCACATTCCAACAAGAAGTATGGAAAAGACATGAGAAGAAGAACAGAACCGGTCTGATCATAGGCGGACAGTGCACAGCAATCTAGTTAATGCTCAGAACAGGGCTTGGCGACATTGTCTAGCATAGAAGTGTAGACAGTATAGGGAAGTTCAAGCAATACTTTTGTGTGCACCAATCTTTGTTCAGGCCACTGTAGTATTGCCCGCGTCAAAGCCCCTGACCTCCTACTCCCAAAAGACAAACGCGTTCAGGCCGATCCGCCTCGCAAAGAGATGTCACCTGCGACAGCTCTCCGCGTGCCACCTGGCAAACAAACGTAAACAGACAAACAAAGGGCTTAGACAACCAAAGTCCTCGACCCTGCACCATGATGAGCGTACACTCTCCCGAATACAACCATACATGAGTAGTACATTTCGTAAATCCAACTATTGGGCCCTGTGGACTTTAATTAGGGTATGTTCACCACGGCACCCAGAACCCTTTCAACACATCAACTTCTTTGGTCTTTAAGAACCTTATAAGCAAAGCCCTATGTCAGATCCCAAGGTCCTAACCCGACTCCAAACAGTATGAATAATGGCCCGTCTACCTTAAACTATGAATCAAACGCTTCCGACACCCTACAAGGACCCTGTTCTAATCATTCAGGCCCCAACTGCATACCCTACAACTACAGCCCTATCGTACCCTTCTAGAAGCCTGAAAGGAACCCTGACAACTTGATCTTTTAAAGGAACCCTGAACATTAAAACCTGTTTTCACTTGTTATCTCATGCAGAGTCAACATGGGAGCTTGGGGTTCTCTCTGTTCATGAGGGCCCTGGTGTTAACACTACTGGGTGTTAGGGATTGCGTGGGGTTTGAGGCTGAGGGACTTCTCGGAGAGTAGGATCTACGATAATGCTCTTTCCGTCGCGCACGTCATGTGGGGTGCACAGTCGTGTTCCTTTCATATTATCTGTGTTAAATAAAGACCAAGTATACTATACTGAACTTAGAACCCTAGCAACAATTACAATTCTAGCTGTTTCTTAGGGATTATAATAACCAAAAATTAAAAAATATTTCTAAGGACCCCTAAGAAAGACCAAGTATAGAACAGCTGGGCTCTTCCTTAACCCTCGATAACCTCAATACAATTGTTTGGACTTGCAGACAAGAACTCATAATAAGTTGAACCCTCAAGCTTAGCCTTGTGTTCAGGGCTCAGTGACAGCCCCAGAAGGCTTAATTCTACCTACTCAAACTCTGATGCGCTGAGAATCCTCTCCCTCACTCCAAATTCTGCCATCCGCCCAACTCGGCCTTTCCCGTGGCGGTCAGGGGCAGCGATGCTGTGAGAATGAAGCGCTGGGGGCGCATAGCCCGAGGCACCTGCGGAAGGGTTTAGGCTTTTCAGGGCGCCAACAAATAGAAACTCTAAACCCTAAACCCCAAACCCTAAACCCCTAAACCCTAAACCCCTGAACCCACATACAAACCTCGGGTCCCTAACCTATGACCCTGCCATCTAGAGCTAGAGGAGATCGAAACTGATCAGGAGGGCGAGCTGACTTTCAATCTTAGTTGCTGAGTTCACAAGCCAGGGTCCTTAGGGTTCCTTTAAAGGGTTCTTATAAGGGGTCTACAAGGGGTTACTCTAAGGGCTACTATACCCTTAGTTGCTGAGTTCATAAGCCCCCAAAACTGTACACTTTCAGTTTTATTGTGGGTAATATTCTCACAAGAGTGTAAAGTGTATCCACTCAGCTACTAAGCAATGCTTCGTGAACCATGATTGAACATTGGCTCTCACACGGAATTCGGAACTCTCAGAAGCATACATTTCAACTGGTTCATCTACTGAGGGTCAGAAGGAGTCAATATGGCATGTCCAGGAAGTATCATGGTCTCGACGGATGTGAAGATGATCTAATCCGTACAACAAGAACATGCCGTAGGGTAGAACACCTTTGCGCAGGTGTAGGTATATGTATATGTACATGCATATGTAGATGGACACGTATACGTGTACGTTTTGGTGTACGTATATGTATATGTCTGTACAAACATACTGTACAATGCATATGCCAATGGAATGGGAATCGTGGAAGCTTGGATGTGAGGTCACCATGATGACGTCTTCTACAGGCTTCTACCACTATAATAACTGTACACATGTGCGGACAAAGGGAGAGAGAAGTGCCTTCTTCTCGGATAGATAGCGGAGCACATCGCCTCAATTGACTCAAGTGAAAAAGGCTTGTGGCTCAGGGAAATCGAGTCTATCAGGGTCTAGGTCCACGTTTGTGGCTTATAAGGTTTAGGGGTTACGGGTTTTAGGGTTTAGGGTTCTTCCGGGTTTATAGTTGTTGGTTCAGGGCTCGACTCTTTACCGACTTCCTTGCAGCTACCCGATTTCAGAGTCTGAGAGCATTGAGTCTTCCGACATTCTGGGTTTTCCCAGGTTTAAGGCTGGACAAACCGAAGCCCGATACCCTAAATTCTTAGAAGCTAGGGTCTTCTCAGTATGGTGACGAAGGTCACACCCTAGACTTAGGAGTGCATATCAAACCTTTCCTAAACCGCGCAGTGGCAGGCTCTGATGAAGCCTCATTTCAGCTAATTGGTGACAATACTAGGATTAAACCCAAAGGGTCAAGACGACGTTAGTAGGAGCCATAGGGAAGTTCCTCCATGGACACGACCTCTTTTTGTTATGCCCTTTCTCTATTAAATTAAACCACGGCCACGGCCGCTCAAACAACCACAAACCCTAAACTCCTTAAGAGCACAGTAACCCGCGATATTGCTGCAGAGCCTACAGGTCCTGCAGACCTTGCCGCTGGAGCTCCTTTTTCAACACAAGGATTAATTATTAAGTTCCTACACCCCTAAACCCTCAATCCTAAACCCTAAATGGCTTCGGATCCTCCCCATGGAGTTGGTTAGTTGACTACACTCGAGACCCGTTCAGGGTTTAGGGCTTCGGAAAGTTTAGGCCTTTAGACCCCAAAATCCCTAAAGCCTAACACCTGAACCATCGAAGCCCAATGACAAGGCAGAACTGAGGCCCCGGCAGAGGACTCTGCCTGCCGAAGCACTTCTCATCTCGGCAAACAGCGCAGCACAAGGCCTTGGTCCCAAAGCCTCCACGTAGCTATATAGTATATACTTATATAAAGTACCCATATGGGTGGTTGTCAAAATTAGGATCCCTTTTTGGGTCCTTACAACTAGCCATATACTTAAATATACCCTAAAGTACCCATATAGGAACCCCTTGAAGCCCTAAGTATATACTATATGGGTACATGGAGCCTTGAGGGGGTGAAGCTGCACTCGGATATCGGCTGGCATTCTGAATTCGACTTAGGTTTGAGGGTTTGGGGTTTAGGGTTCTGGGTTTAGGGTTTGAGGGTTTAGGGTTTATGGTTCTGGGTTTAGGGTTTAAGGGTTTCGCGTTGAGGTTCAAGTCTTGGAGTACATGGATCTTCGTGCCCTCTATAAAGGGGCGAGTTCCTTGTAGCACACACGCGTGAATGATTGGAACCCAGTTTTGCAGGTATAATATAGCATGAATACCTACAAACACATTGGAATGTTGTTGTGGCTGTTGTCGTTGTCGTGTTGCTGTTGCTGTCGTTGTCGTTGTGGTTATTGTTGTTGCATTGTTGCTGCTGCAAATTGCACAAGTATGTAGGTGCAGCTGAATTTTTAATCCTTAAACCCCATCCCATGCATGAATGGTGGGATTACGATACCCTTAACGCCCTGAACCCTAAGCGATACACCACGAAGACTGGGGGACCTGCACGCAGTAGGCCACCAGGCAACTCTCGAGGCAGCAAGCAGCCACGCTCGAGACCTAACGTGATCGGCTTCCGAAAACCGAAACACCAATTAGGGTTTAGGGGTTTATCGGCTTGGGTTTGTGTCTTAAAGGGGTTTGGGGTTTAGGGGGTTAGGAGGCAACAAATCGGGAAACCCAGAGACTTCCAACAACCCCACAAGCAAAACCCTTCACTGGGTTGCAGTTTACTTGGAGGGTCGGGGGACTTAGTAAGTAGGTACTAAGTAGACTTATAAGTACCCTAAAAGGGACGCTTATTGGGGTTATGGTACTTATAAGTCCCTAAAATAACCAGTTGACAAGTGTCCCGACCCTCCAAGCAGGGGCCTTTAAAAGTACTTATGGATAGGTACGCCTATAAATACCTTTTTGATCACAAATCCCTGACCCCCCACACCACCTTATGAGCTCTGAGCTCCTCCTCCTCCATCCGCCCCATCCTTGTATTACCCAGAGGCTCCATGTAACCATATAGTATATACTTATACCCTAAAGTACCCATGTAGGAATCCGTTTAGGGCCTAGGTATATACTATCTGGGTACATGGAGCCTTAGGGTTATTATGTGTACTGTTGAATAATATTTCTACTACTCCTACTACCACATACAAGTGCTATCGGTACCACAAGTACAGTGTACTGATTTTCTTACTACGCAAAGCAGAACCCTCCCCGACCCGGAAACAAGTTTGTTTCCTCACCTCCGCCCAAAAATTTGACCCAAGGTCAGGGTTGCTAGTATCACCCTTACATCAGGTGCCGAAACAGGCGCGTAAAGGCAAGTATCCTTCCTTAATATTTATGTGCGCCAACCTTACGTGAATGTGGCCCTTTGCCCCCCAGATGAGTTTTTGTTTACGTTTATGCGCGCTGATGTAGTCTCTTGGGCCGCTAATCCGAAGTTGACCTACTATTGTTCTTTCTCCACAATAACTGTTTAACCTTAAGATGGAGACCCTCCAAATAAAAGATATAGGGGTAAGTCTGGGCGACCTAGTACAGCCCGAAAGCCATGGGCCCTAAACCGTAAACCTTAATCTTACGTGCTGGGCCCTAGGTGCAACTCCCAAACCCTAAACTGGGACACGGTTAAGAAGGATAGGACGAACTTTCTATGTGCTCCCATCAACGTTACTACAAGGAAACTCAAGCCACTGAAGGCAAACAGGATCCCTCACATTGATACAGTAAATCTCTGAAGCGTCCGGAGCGACCCACGACCTGGCATACCGGAGCAAGAACGATTTATGCTTCGCGCCTGAACAGTTTCTGTGGGGTTCTGGGGCAACTTGTACATCTTTAAAACACGGCGACTAAGAGTGGCGACTATTGCAAACTGTTCGAAGTTTTATGGTGGCCTTGTAGCACACTGGCCACCCCTCGTGTGCCCTTATGACATATATACCCTTATACGACGGCTTTGGGATTAACGGACATCTTCCTCCAGCCGTCGGCTCCGGAGATTTCCACAAAACCACTCATATAGGCTCATATAGGGGCCTAGCGACTGAGAATAGGGCTCCTTTGAAGAAAGGGGTCTACAAGGCATAAGGATTACAGAACGGGGTACTATTGAGCGGGGCTTATTTTAGGAGCTTTGAAAATTAGACTAGGGATTTGGCGCAACATATACTATATTTCTACGAAAGAATCCTGGAGGATGTTGTAGCTAAGTTCTAAGGTCGTTAAACCTCAAAGGCCCTGAACCCTGAGCAGAGCAGAGAAGCCTGAAGAAGCAAAAGCGCTGTTGAGCCGTATGAGCTCAAGAGTTATGTAGGGTGCGGGGTCAGTTGAAGAATTTCAGAAAAGCCTTGGGTAGCCATGATAACTGCCTTCACCCCTTAACCCCTGCGAACATTAAAGTATATAGGCTGTCACTTTACGGGTATGTGGTTCGGTTTATGGGCTTGGTGTTCAAGGTATGCAGGGCCTATCTACTATTTGCTTAAGAAACCCCCAAAAAATAAAAATAATAATCCCTATATTACCCCCATAAGGAATATATGTTTTATTTTTTGGGGGTTCTTAAGCAAATAGTAGCTATGCGGGGGATGAAGGTGTACGACTTTGCAGGGCAAGGCCCCGGCCAGCTGTTCGGCGGCAGTCAGCAGCCAGTGTTCTACCTGTCCACACGTTTAGAGCAACTAGCAGGCCAGGACGGCTTAGGGTTGGAAGTTTGGGGTTTACCCTATACCCTGGCCCCTAGTTCCTGAAACGATACCCTAACCCTTTAGTTTGGATCCTTCGAAAATAATTAACGCCATTGTTAAGGAGTCCCTTCAAAGAGGTGCGTCAGCGCTAAACCCCGGATCCTGGCCCTCAGCTTCAAGCCCCAAAACCAAGACAGCAGCTCTAAACCCTAAACCCCAGTTGCTGTGTTGCCATGACCCGGTCTTTATAACATCGATACAACCTATAGTCTCCATTGTAGTTCGTTTTTGGGGTTACCTTTTAGGATCCTTAATATATAGCTGGTTAAACCAAAAAAAGGAACTACAATGGAGACTATAGGAAGCCCTAAACTGCGTAACCCGTAGAACAACTCTGCAGACTTCTTTCACAAAATCCCAAAGCCTACATTTGAGGCCTTCGACCCAACACAGCCACTGTTTTTTATAAGCGCTCGAAGAATATGAAGCTTTTTCTGCCATCAGTATGCAGCAACCATGCAATAACTTTAAGAGATGCTATTGGTAATGGTTCCGACCTCTACATCATCGACGATTTAAAGACAAGCTTTGGAATCAATTACACCGAACTAACCCTACAACCCTTACAAGGACGCTTGACTTCCAGGGTCTTTTAGGGTTCGAGATTTTAGAACGCTGGCAGCAGATGCAGCCACCTCCCCAAGTTCGATTCGATGGCCGCGGACCTTCACCTCGCGACGGCCCCGGTTAAAAGTCTGGGGTTTAGGGAATAAGATTTCGAGACGAGGGATTGGGGCTAAATTCGAGCTGGGGGATGAGGGCTACGAGTCTACGGATCAGGGTTTCGAGTTTTTCCACGGTCCCGGACTTTTTCAAGCTAGCTTGCCTGCTTGCCTGCCTTAGCTACGTAGCGAGAAACAGAGCCGCACAACGAGTCCGACTCATCTAGTTCCTCACTGCCAAACATGAACGAAGTTGCTGAACATCCCCCAGAACACCCACGCTCGGGCTCAGCCCCGTGACGAACACCTCTCCGGACCACACTTGAACGACCCTCTTTGTCATTCTCCTGGTGCCTTATGCGATTCTTTCGTAGAGAAACTGTAGTCGCCATAAAAGATTACGTGCCCGTTTATCTTCACCCTGGTCACCGTTTTGATCATCACTTGCAATTTCATCATCATTGGTGTTGTAATTTTCTATCGTCTTCGTTATCATGTTGCTAACAGTTTTTCATCAGTCGTCCATCAATCTATTGTTTCAACTTCCCACCGTTCGGGGGACAAGGGCAGGGGAAAGGGCAGCCGGAAATTCTGTTATTCTCGAAGAATGAGGAGAGCCTCAGGAAATCACCATATATACAACATAAGTTGTTTCTAATTTTTCATCGTATGGCAGAAGAGGTCTCTAGCCGTCCCTGCAAAGCAATACATAAGTGCTAACGAAACCATAACAAATTGACGATGAAGGGCGAAGAAGGAAAGCAATAACGAAACCCCGAATGATAACCGAATCATAACATGGACAACCCACTTCTGGCGTCCGCCCATGGGCCCTTACGCTATGAACTGGATCTCGGCAATTGAAATACTCGGAGCTTCGCAAGCAGCAAAGAACTTCGGAAAGGTGGTGCTGTGTCTCGAGAAGAGCTTGCCAGCGAGACCACGGCAGGTCCACTCCCAGTGGTTCCGATGTCACTGCTGTGTCGGGCTTGCCCTACACCCTAAACCCTAAACCCCAAACCCCTAAACCCTAAACCCTAAACCCCTAAACCCTAAACCCTAAGCAGTGTGGCTTGCAAGAGACTGCCTGCCTGCTGCTCTGCAAGGCGACCTTGCCGTTTGCCACCCGAGCCGGTGTGAAGCCACTTGGAGGGTCGGGGGACTTAGTAAGTAGGGGCTCCTTTAAAGGGGATTCTAAGGCTAAGGGTTCCTTTAAAGGGCTCTATAAGGGTACTATAGGGTTTAGGGTTCAGGGACTTAGTCAGTAGGTAGTAACTAGACTTATAAGTACCCGAAAAGGGACCCCAATTGGGGTTATGGTACTTAAGTCCTTAAAATACCCAGTTACTAATTCCCCCGACCCTCCAAGCAGAGGTACACTTGCAGCACCATCAAGGCTCCTCGCCTGATGCCTCCTTGTTCCAAGGTTGGCAACGAATTGGCTCAGGGGTTCGAGCTCCGTGAATGAGGTGTGGAGCTTAGGGATGATGGGTTTAGGGGTTTAGGGTTTAGGGGGCATGATGTAGGATATAGGGCTTAGTGTAATTGACGGGGTTCAAGGTCTAGGCTTAATTGGAGTTTACGGATTAGGATTAGGGCCTTAGGGGTTGTGGATGCAGTTTCCTCCAGAAGAATTGGCCCAAACAAGTTAAATCTTTTCTATGACGACCAGCTCCAAAAGTTCGTCCCTCAACCGTAAACTCTATCAGACATTCCCGAAGCCCGAAACTTACTTGGAGGGTCGGGGGACTAGGTAGGTAGTAAGTAGACTTAAAAGTACCCTAAAAGAGGCCCCAATTGGGGTTATGGTACTTGCAAGTCCCTAAAACAGCCAGTTACTAAGTCCCCCGACCCTCCAAGTATAACATCTTTTAACTACCCATGACCCTCCAAGTAGGTTCTTTGAATCCTGCAGGTCACCTGGTGATCCTTGCGGCCGAGAAGTTGCAAATCTCCATCCGGCCTGGAGAGTCAGACACTGAGGACCAGCAACCCCGAGTCATACGGTTGATGATACAAACCCTGCATTACCCATAATAAGGAATATACCATACTTCCCATAGTTTAGCGCCCTTAAGGTAATGCAGGACTGATACCATCAACAACAGAAGAACTCAAACGACCAGCAACCCCGAGAATAATTCTTAGAGGCCCACGGAACTTAGTAAGTAGGTTATAAGTAGAGTTATAAGTGCCTTAGATGGATTTACCCCATTATTACCCTACATATATCGGACTTACTACGTCCCCTGGGCCTCCAACTAGGAGCACTCAAACGCAAGCGGCATGCATGCACCGTCTCGGGAGTACTCCTACAGCTACGGCTACAGCTATAGCTAAGCTACTGCTGCTGCTGCTGCTGCTGCTGCTGCTACTTCAACTAGTTCTAATTCTCTACTTCTGCCACCGCTACTACCACTACTACTACTACTACTACTACTACGACGGCGACTACTACTACTGCTAAACCTCCTAGTCCTCCTACTCCTCCTACGCCTCTTGCTCCGCCTACTCCTCCTCTTCCTCCTCCTCCTCCTACTCGTCCTGCGCCTGCGCCTACTCCGACTCCTGCTCCTACTCTCACGCCGACGACGACTATTACCCCTGCGCCTGCGACTGTGGCTGTGACTAAGACTACTACGACAAAAGCTGCTACTGCTGTATGTGCTAATGTTCCACAACCCTCCAAGCCTCCAAGCTATCACCAATCCACTAACATCATTATTAGGGTGGTTGTCAAAATTATGGCCCCTTTTGGGTCCCTAATTTGGTACGGCACCTATTATTAAGGGTACCCAAAAAGGGACCCCAATTTTGACAACCACCCATTAGAAGCCTGTCTCTTGTAGCGATGCTTGCTACACAGGCTACTTCGAACGGCCATAAGTGCTCTCCTAGACCCAAGAGTAACCTGGGAATAAAAAGGGTGCCCTTTTTGATTTACGGGGGCATATAAGGGAACCTCAACCCTACGAAAAGGGAATGAGGGCTTATTCGAGGTCCCAGTCTCTTTTGGGAAACCAAGCTTAAAGCGTGCTCAAAGCTGCCGCCATGATGGGCTTCGGGGTTGAGATTTCTTCATTTATTGTAACTCCCAAAAGGTTAACTAGGCTGGCCCTTTAAATCCTCTGAAACATACCCGTAAATAGGTTCCTATTCAGCCCGAGAAGGGGAAATATAAAATATCTCAAAGGCACCTAGTTAAAGGTCACCTACTCTCTGCTACTAGATTATGATGTATGGGGTTGTATGGGTAGGAAACAAAGGCTCATCGGCGAGGATTTAAGGACAACGTGATTCTCGCACGATGTCTCAGCGCTTTTGCCGGTCTTGCTCGGGGTTGAGGGTTTAGGAATTTTAGGGTTTAGGGTTGTATGGGGTTTAGGGCTTCGGGTTTCGATTCTGATTGTGCAGGATTTCGGACCTGCGGGACTTCCTGGTGCGCTGGGGCTACACCATGTTGCGTTTCCCGAAACGACTGAGGCAGGTGGCAAACACTCCTTCAAAAACCATAACCCTAGCCCCTGAGTGCACTGCTAAGCTTTGGATCTTTAGCCACCTTTCCACGCTTGGTTCATGGGTAGTTGTAAGTGGGTTACTAGTATTATACCCCATGTTTAAGGGAATTTACAGGCGCCGGAAGGAGCTGCACAGTCCTGATTGGATCCCGATTCGTCTGGGCTCGTGGCAATTTCCGCACGAGGTCACCACCTCAGAAGTTAATAAAGGAGGCCGTAATAACTAAAATAAGGGCTTTGGGGTACATTTTAGTATAGATACGCACTTTACGCAACCCTTAGAAACCAGCAGTATATGTTCGGGCCCTTAAAATTGCCGCAAGGCTAACGTAGAGGCCTGACTAACCAAAACTAGGTTGTAGGGCACAGAAGATACAGTTACTCTCACGTATACTGCCTTCGAAGCCAATGACTGTGTTCGTTAAGAGCAAGTTTTCGGGTCCATATATGGGCCCCTTTGATGCATTGGGGCTTGGGGTCTGGATTTAGTGTTTCGGGTACTTGGGGGTTCATGAGTCCATGGGTAGTGTTAAGTGGGGGCAGAAGTCCCCCAGTATGGGTTGTAACTACAGATAACCTGCTTAGACCCCTCTTATAACCACCCGTGGGCACCGATCACAACCGGACATCAGAACTTCATAGGATTTGGGGTTTAGGGTTTAAGGGTTAGAGTAGGGTTTAGGGTAGAGGGAACGTGCAAGTTAGTTTAGGGAGCGAAAGACACAACGTGCAAAGCGCCTAGAAGCCACAACGTAGTGGAGTAAACCCCATAATTTGGACACCGGATTAAGGCCAAATAGTGCTGGGATTCCTTATACATTACTCTTAAGGACTTGAAGCTATTGGGTTTCCAACTTTCGGGCTTCTACTGTAGACGGAGACAGAGTCCCTTCGCCCTTAAGGCAGTGGTTTGGGACTCTCTGAAGTACAGCGTTTAGCCAACGAACTTCGTGAACCCAATCTTGGAGGTTCCTGGGTACATGAACCTCCCAGATTGAAAGGCAAGCTCTCAACAAAGAGACGGCCAATTTTCCATCCATGTGGCAAGCCCTTTGCCCGCGCGGGGTCACTCATCGGATGGCCATTTCCCAAATTCCGCCATAAACCCTGATTCTTCTCTGGTACTGACAAATTACGCTGTTGGAGCTGCGCACCAAAGCCGAAAAGATAAGAAGTATAGGTTTGGAAGTTACACATCCCACTAAACCCCAATCCATCCCAAACCCCAACCCCAAAAACTTGGCAAACAACCCGGCGGTAGAAATACAGCATGAGCACCAAGGGACGTGACTAAAACTGTGCAACATCTACCCCGCAATGCTTCCTGTAGATACACAAACAATTGGAATAAGGTTTTGCGGAACATTGTGCCATGATAACGACAAACCCCAATGACTAGTGCTTGTACTTAGCCAGGCTTCTATATTCAGCGAATTCCGGGTTCTGAGAGCTGCAACCTCACAAGTCCTAAGCAATAGCCGCAAGGTGCCTATACCCCGTGACAACCATAATAAAAACAATATTGTTAATATTCTCTTGGGTTTTTATGAACAAAAATACAAAAATCATTCCTAAGGAGACTATAGCTACGGTGTTCGGTCGCTGTTTTGTTCTATGCATCGGTGGAGCTTGACTCATAGGCCCCAACAAGGCACATAAACAAAAAATGGGGTAACGGATATCCCCCATAAACCCCCTTGTCATGAAGCCCAATCAGGTAGGGATATCCCTACAGCATGTTTATGCCTTATGGGCTTTTTGGGTCCCTGAGCTAAGGCCTTTGGCCAAGGATCACATGTATGGGAGTTTCCGAACTTGGGATCCCTTCTTTTGGGGTCCTTATAATCAGGATTGGATCCTACTATTTATTTTCGGAAACTCCCGTATAGGAAACCCCGAATGAAGATAACACACGGGCCTTAATAAGCAGAAATAGAGTTCTGGGTTCGATGGTCGTTGTCTACTTCTACATCGACTATGATAGGGTGCCAACCAATCATTACTCAGACCTCTAAGCTAGTTTACTCCAAAATCCGTATTGTGGCGAACCGTCGAGTTACGCAGTGCCATGTTTAGCGAACATCTTAACGCAAGCCAGCACGCTACCGAAGAAGCAACTACAAGTTAAAGGATATATCATACTGTCAGCAGAAACCATGCATAAGCCTCCAATTATACTCTCTGCACGAATACTGTATCGAGGTTGACCCTTAAACCCTAAACCCTAACATTCATGTGATCCGCTTGTAGACTTCTTAAAGACGTTCAACATACCCATAAATCGCACCTATTTGCATAATGCACCTCCTTAAACACATGTGCTACAGTGGGAAACGGGTTGTCGCGTTGCAGACTCACTGCCAGGGTTGCTTCCACGGGTCGGACCTGCACGGTTGGATGATGGCTTCAGCACTTCCGGGCCTTTAGGTCTCTGTGCTTCGGGCTTGGTGTCTTAGTACATGTTAGGATTTTGCGGTGGGAGCACGGGCAAATCGGTCTACTGTACATCGAAATATGGGGAATCTTTCTGCTGTAGGGTTCATGATATTGCGCTTTTGGAGGCAGGAGTTTCCGAAAATTTGGGGTACCTTAGTTGGGGGTCCTTATAATGAGGATCCTGGGTACTGTGTTAGAGTCCCCTGTTTTCGGAAACTCCCATTTAGGAACTTCATGAACATGAACAGCCAGTCGCACAAGTACATCGAAGACCCTGGCCTGTTCCATGACTGCCCGCTGTCTTGCCAAGAGTTGCCGCCAGCTCGCTCCTCTCGAGGGAGCCGATTTTTGGTCATTGAGAAATCATCTACTTGGAGGCTCATGGGTCGTTATAAGTGGGGTTATAAGTAGGGTAACAGTAACTATGATTAATTAATTGTAACCCATATTCGGAGACTCACAGTTATAACCCGAACTACCCATGAACCCCCAGGCATACCACACAAATGTATTGCTGAGTTTAAAGTTCAGGCTGGCTCCCAAGAGTGCGCTAGCATTGAGGGTGCTCTGCCGGTCCCTTGGGCGAGGTGGACTGATGATCCTACTGCTTGGGATGTATATTGGAGCTCCACTTGTGCTGAACTCACACAGTTTTTGAACATCTATAAGGATCCCGCTATGAGTTATCTATTTCTTCTGCAAGCAGGCCATTCCGCTTAGAATGCAGCTCCCACCAGGTCACTAGGCAAACTACTCCATCCTAACAAGAGGACCAGAACAACAGACTCCAAACCTCAATGCCAAGCCGCAACGGCAGAAGGCGTGTTGCTCTTGACGATTCCCTACCCAATGGCACATTAACAATCCTTAAAGAGTCGTGGGACTTCGTAACTAGGCTGGTGCACAAGACAACTATGCTTGTAAGTTATAAGTGTTTATACTTCCCAGTACGGTTCGTATATCTACTTACCGCGTCTCATGACCCTCTACGTATCCTTTTCTTGTGTTTGTCATCACGAAGACCCTCTTCAACATGTAGGTATGGCGCAAGATTTCTTCCGGAGACCTAGCCTGTCCACGATTTCCGCAAGTATATGAGGAGATGCAGGTCAGACTCATGTTCGCGCCACCAACATCCGGATTCGAGCACCTTCGGATTTGCGCCTCCATTTCGGAACCACTAGACTATAGATCGCCATGAGCCTTCATCAGCAAGAGAAACATGCGCGCTGTGCAGTGCAATATGAATTGATGCACACCGAGCCATGTTTTCTCCAGTGGTCCATCCCGACCTTACGCAAGCATTTCGCAGGTCCCATGGTAAAGTATGCGAATGTTTCACTAAGCAAGATGTGCGATTGCGTTTGCAAAAAGAGAACCTGTTGCCAGTATGCAAGGCAGGAACAGGACAAAGAAATGCGCTTACTGCAATCATGCTCCATGTGCGTTCGAGGGTATCACGTCGCCTGGAGCCTTGTGCCCCTCTGCAGGGGGCAAGCGCCATCGAAGACAACCATGCCGCGACTCTCCCAGGCGCGCACGACCCTTGACAACAGCATCTCCACAAACAGAAAAACCCGAAGCGCCAAAACTCCAATCCTAAAGCCTAAAACCCTCGACCCCAAAGCTGAGCCAGTGAAAGATACCCCGCAAGTCATAGGTTGGCACATGGGTGGTTGTCAAAATTAGGGTCCCGCTTTGGGTCCTTATTGTAAGACGGCACCTACTATTTAGGATACCCCAAAAGGGACCTTAATTTTGACAACCACCCACGTAAGCGAACCCTGAAGCTCAGCAACAGCACATCATAACGTAGTATGGGGGGCCTTAATAATCAGCATAGTGTTTTGGGGCCCATTATACTATAGTTATTCTCAGGAACCCCCGAAATAGTGTTGGTAATTATTTTGGCCCCTACCGTAAAATCTTACACATCCTACACAACACAACAAAGCAATGGGGCTTTTGGTGGAACGGTCCTGGTTCCACTGCGGCTGGTCTTGCCATGTGTCTCCTTGCGGTCACACAAGGTGTGTTCAGGCTTCTTGTGCGTCTTCCGATAACTAACTAGCACTGACTACGATCACGACGACGACGATGACGACTGCTGCTACTACTACTACTACTACTACGACGACTACTGCTACTACTGCTGCCACTACGATTCTGACTGCGACTACCAATACTAGTCGCAGTAGCAGGGTCGGAATAAGTACCGAAGTAATCGTAGGACAAATCGCATGAATATTCCCTGAGGGTCCACGTACTCATATAGTATAGAATATAGACATTGGCCTTAGAGTACTCCCTATATAGGTACATTGGGCCCAAAGCATATACTATTTGGGCACATGGACCCTTAGGGTTCTGCTCGACAGGGTGTGTCGTAGAGCACAAAAATGGTCCGAAGCGACTACTGCATACTGTTTTCCACCCCCCACCCTGACTGAAAGCCAGCTTTTCTGGATAACTAGTTAGATACGTGGCTAGGATCTTACAAGGAAGCCGGGCAGCCAAGCAACATAAACACATCGACGTGAGGGTTTACGCATGCACCAAGTTTCCTGCACGCCCGTCGGCATACCACTTCGCGAGGCCGTCGTCCTGGCTTGGCAACAGGGCATCTGCAGTTTGCATTTGAACAACGGAATGTGCTTTCTGGAACCTTGAGATGTTCCCTTTAAACGAACCCTCTTTTGATTGTTACTTAAACCCACCAGAACTTACTTTATTGTAGTGTCCCTATTGATTCCTCATTAAGGTTTATGATAAGAAGCTACAAGCAAGTAGGTTTTGGTAGGTTAAGGTAAGGCCCACATGGTATGGCCAACCCGCTCCTTCCAGGAGGAGTTGTCCTGCCACGAAGAGTCCTCGTGCCAGTCATCCCTTCGCCACGATGACGCCTCTGCAGGTGCCTGGGTTCAATGTTTGCTAAAGAGCCGCGACCCGCTTAATGAAGTAATGTATTGTAAATAATAGGAGCATTTTCTTTACAGTTGTCGTTACAAGGGCTGAAACACGCTTAACGAAGTAGTGTACTGCAAACAATGGGAGCATTTTCTTTACAGTTATCTTTACAAGGGCTCCTTCGTGGGTTCTAGATATTCGTATTTAGGGCTTCAGGGTTATACAGGCTTTGTTCCCCCAGCCCTAAACCCCCAAACCATAAAGCTTGAACCCTGTGGGTTGTATGAGTTTTAATAGAGCCAAAGGTTACAACTGTACTAATCAAACCGAAGAGACCAGACCTTTAGGGTTGAAGGGTTTAGGGCTAAGGGCTAAAGCTTTAAGGTTTGGGGTTTCAGGGCTCAAAGTTTAGGGCTCAGGGCTTTAAGGTTTAGGGCTCGAGGTCTAGGGCTTAAGGCTTCAAGGCTTAAGGTTTTAGGGTTTCAGGGCTCAAGGCTTAGGATAGCTAACAGCTGGGAGTCCGCGTTATTTGAATTTAAGATTCGGTGGTATTTTTTGGGAACTTCGGGTCAGGATCATTCGCGAGTTCAGGCCAGGGTGTTAGTTGGGGTTTGGCGGTGTAGGGTTGGGAGAACTGGCATCTAGGAGCCAAAGTAATTACCTAGTTTTAATATTAGGGGGGATTGTTGGGTTTGGGGTTAAGTAGGAGTTTAAGCTGCGATGAATTAATTAGTTGCCATCCCTCCCTCCCTTGTCTTTGCTGCATCAATCAGTCGCTGACTCGTTGTCTGCCTGGCTGCCGAAACAAAAGGAGGCCTGCACGACTGGCCTGGCTGCCTGGCTTAAACAAGCTATCTGGGTCTGCCTGTCTGTCGCCCTCAGGGGCGAACATCTGCAGCGTGATGTCTGTCTGTTTGTTCAGGATGGCTGTCTGCTTCTCGAGGAGCCTGACATGGGCAGGCTGGTCTGGCTGCCTAGATGATTATGTACTGTTGCCTCACCTGCCTCGATGCTTGGCTGGGTGTCTGTCTGCGGCGACACCTTGGGTTAATTTATTGCACCGACTCACTTAACTGATCAACTAATTACTGACTGTCTGCCGGTGCACCTGCCCTGCCTGGCTGTCCATCCCGAGACCGGCCATGCTGCCTGGCCACCAAGAACTTCGAATGAAAATTGGCGACTTCTCAGAGCTTGAAACCAGCTGGACGACTTCTCAGAGCATGAATCGAAACCAGCTCGAGTGGCGACTTCTCAGAGCTTGATAGGTGCAGATCAGCGACTTCTCAGAGCTTGATACGAGCAGATCAGTGACATCTCAGAGCTTGAAACAAGCAGATCAGCGACTTCTCAGAGCTTGAAACATGCAAATCCGCGACTTCTCAGAGCCTGAAACAATCAGATCAGCGACTTCTCAGAGCTTGGAACCACGTTGACTGGCCACTGTTCAGAGCTTGATACGAGCAGATCAGCGACTTCTCAGAGCTTGATACAAGCAGATCAGCGACTTCTCAGAGCTTGAAACATGCAAATCCGCGACTTCTCAGAGCTTGAAACAAGCAGATCAGCGACTTCTCAGAGCTTGGAACCACGTTGACTGGCCACTGTTCAGAGCTTGATACGAGCAGATCAGCGACTTTTCAGAGCTTGATATGAGCAGATCAGCGACTTCTCAGAGCTTGATGCGAGCAGATCAGCGACTTCTCAAAGCTTGAAACCACTTCGCTTGGCTATATGTCTCAGAGATTGAAACGAGCAGGTCGGCAACTTCTTCCATCAATGATTAACTTGTTCCTTCAAGTAATTGATTTAATTATTAATTGCATTTTGCATATAATTACTAAGGCAAAGTCCAGCAAGGCTTGCTGCCTAAGGAATGGCAGAGAAGGTCTTGCTTCGCTTGCATAATTAATTGGCCGGCCTCCCCGTCTGTAGGAATCCCCATGGGGCCGGTCTCTGCAGACCTCAAGCTGCCACAGGTGCAGCTAGAAAATGAGGAAGTTGGCGCACGACAGGCTTGTGAGCTGAGTGACTGGCTGTCAGTGACCGAGTGTTCGCAATCCCTCAACTGTCCAAAGACTTGAGGCACGGAAAGGTTTCAACTGCAGCAGTGGGGCGGCGGGTTGAGAGATTGGCTGCGGTGGCTGTTCCAATTCGGACAGCTTTCTAACTAAAACGACCTGAAGGTGCGAGAGCTGCAGCGTGCAGGCTGAAGGCCTGTGTGCTGAGCGACTGCCTGCTTCGCTCCTTCATCGCGGAAGCGAAGTCGGTTCATAAGGGCTACAGAGCCTGCCAGCAGAATCGAGGAAACCATTTCAACTCAGACCCTGCAAAGACTGCCGGAAAGCGTGAGAAAGAAGTGCTGAGCAACCCTTTGTCCTTGTCTGTCTGGTTGGGAGTTTGTCTTCGAACTACAGAGCCCGGCCGACAGCTGTCGGTCTGTGTCGGCGGCTGAAGAAAACTACTTTCAAAAACACAAGACTGCAAGGGTGAGACTCAGTGTCTGTCCGGGGCAGTCTGGAGCAGTCTGGCCTGCCGTCTGGGCCTCACTGCTTGCCTGTGCCCTTCTCCCAGGGCGGTCTGTAGCAGCCTATACAGACGTGCTCTGGGTGACTGGTCTGGCTGTCAGTACTGACTGGGCGGCTGCAGGAATAGACTCCACACCGCCTGCACGGCTGCAAGCAAAAGCCGTGCAGCCGGCAGCCGGCGTCCCTGTACTCCTTCGTGAGCCGAGTCGACCGGTCCTGTCTTAGCGGCAAGAACCGGTCGTACGGCGCCCAGCCTGGCAGTCGCCCTTTGTCCCCGACTAGGGAACAAAGGGCGAACGGGTCTCCACGGTAGTAGCCGATGCCGTGGATGCCTGTCTGCCCTGTGTGCTCTGTTTGACTGTCTGTTCCACCTGTCTGGCAGCCTTTGCCTGGCTGGCCTTTGCCTGGCTGGCCACCCTGCCAGTGCCAGTCTGTCCGGCCCTCGGACTGCCAGCCGTAGGAGCCCTTGCCTGGCTGGCCCTTGCAGCCCTTCTCTGCCTGGCCCTTCCACTTCCACTGCCAATGCTTGTCTGGCTGGCTCGTCCACTGCGGGCCCTTGCCTGCACTGGTTGTGGCTTCGCCATGTCTGTAGTCGTCCCACTGCCTGCTTGCCTGCTTGGAGAATCTCTCTGCCGCCTGACAGTCAGAGGAAGCTGCAGAGGCTGCCTCTGCCTGACTGTTTGGGCTCTTTGCTGCGTGAGAATCCGAGGAAGCTGTAGCGGCTGCCTTTGCCTGACTGTCTGAGAAAGCTGCCGCATTGGTCTCTGCCTGGCTTTCTGAGGGAGCTGCTGCAGCGGCGGGAGCTGCCTGGCGCTGTGAGAAATGGGTCGCTGTTGACTTCTCTGACTGTGCTGACGAAGTACTGTCAACCCGACTGACTCACACCCGGATGCACCGAACCCCCCTAATATTAAATTAGAATCCCAGAAATCGAATTTCACATAAGGGGGGGCGCGTTTAATATTAGGGGCAAGGGATTAATAATACAGAATCAATAAGGGTACCTGTTGTCCTGGTATTCAGCTGTAATAAGGGAACTCGTAATAAACAAAACGCAAAAAGCCACGACTGGGGAACCTAGCAGTATTCTTCAGAATATGGAAGTTTCCGAAAATCGGGGACTCTTAATAATTACCCTAGATAGTAGGATCCTTGTTATAGGGGCCCCAAAATAAGGTACCCCATAATTTCCAGAAACTGTGGCATCAGTTTGCCAGATGACAAGCGGCAGAATCCCAGGCCTGCGCCGTCGCCTGTGGCCAGGTTTCTTCCTCCCTTGCCGGAGTCCACGTGGAAGGCGCAGATGCAAGGCCTTAATGCACACAGAGAGCCCAATACCCCTTGATTAAGGACTGTACCTCAAATTATGGGTGCTTCATATTATGCTAGAATATTAAGACTGACTTCAAACGAACACCCAGTACACACTGTAACATTGAGTTTAACAAAGGACCAGCCATGGCAGTCCTCACGAAATAGACGGGCCCTATACCTCACTCCGTCATTTGATCGGAATTCCTGAAAGTACCCTGACCGATCTGGAAGTACCCCGATCGACCTGCTGCCTCATAATTAAGGCACTTCTAAAAACTACAAGCCTGCGACTAGCCCCTAAACCCTCCAACCCCGAAACCCTGAACCCCTAAATCCTAACCCAAAACCCCCAAAACCCCCAAAACCCCCTAAAGCCCCTAAACCCCCAAACCCCCCAAACCTAAAACCTCGAAGGAACCCTTGAAGGAAACCGTAAATCCTGATCTGAACCTTAAACCCCTAAATCCTAAACCCCTAAACCTGAACTACGGTTGATGATACAAATCCTGCATTACCCATTATAAGGAATAAACCATTATTCCCATACTTTGGGGTCCTTAAGGTCATGCAGGATGTATATCATCAACAGTAGGATTCCCAACAACCTCGGAATAAAAAAGGGGCTCCCTTTTTGGTATTGGGTAACTTTATAAGGAACCTAGGACTACAAAAAGGGAATAAGGGTAGTACTGGGCATCCTAGTAAAGCCCCCAAAAGCCTCTAAACCTTTGAAGGAACCCTTAAAGGAAACCTTTAAGGAACCCCTTAAGGAACCCTTTAAGGTACCATTGAAGGAACCCTACAACCCCCCAAAAACCTTTAAACCCTGATCCTTTCGTTTCCAGGGGCTGAGAATCTCCGGCGGGACCGGGCTCTCGAAGCCTCGCGCGAGTTCATCCAAGACCTGCCCAAGGCGCAGGGACTTAAGGTTCAGGCCCAGAAGCTCCAAAAGCCCATAATAAAGGAAGATACCTTAAACTATAATAGGAATCCTAAAATGATACAAGGTATGTTCCTTAATTAAGGGGTTTTGGAGTCTCTGGGGTTTAGGGTTCAGGGTTTAGGGTTACAGGAGCATCCTTGGGGGATTGTGGGTCTTACTTGGAGGGTCGGGGGACTTAGAGACCGGTTTTTTTTAGGGACTTATAAGTACCATAAGCCCAATTAAGGGTCCCTTTTAGGGTACTTATAAGTCTACTTACCAAGTCCCCCGACCCTCCAAGTCGTAACCAAAGAGCTTCTCTGAACCCCGAGCTTTCCTACAAAGTTTCGAGGACACAGCCCAGTACTATAGGGGCCAGAATAATTAGAATAGGGATCCGTTGAAAGGGATCCTTAAAGAGTTCTATAAGGAATCTATAATCGGGTTCTATACTAGGGGATTGATTTACTACAAAGGTTTCGGGGTATATGATACTATAATAAGGAGCCCCCAAAATGGTATAGGTAAGTGTTCCGGCCCCTATGGGCCAAGAAACGACAATGGCACATCCCAACTTGATCCTGCTACGTCGCAGAGAAGGACATTGGTTGGAGCGGGAAAGGAGTATGTGTGAGTGTACATATACACACGGCTACTTCAGACAACCCAAAGATACAAAGTCCAAACTAACAGAATACTGCCAAGCTATGTCACCCCCGCCCACCAAAAAATGCTTTAAGCAGAGTTTTCGAGAGCCAAGTAACCAAGTAAAACTGCAAGAAGGCCTACAATGGGACAAGCAAATGATGGAGCAACTCTGCCCAGAGAGCCGGAAACCACAGTTATGCGGCATATTCCTTAAACTAGTACAAGAGTCCGAGTTTACGCTTTGGGATGGTTGAAGGCTGCTTATATTTCGGAGGGGATGATCCTTGAGGGACTCCTTCGTTAAGGCCATGAAGTGGTATGGGAGTCGATCGAAGGCTGCAAAAAACCCGTTCAAGAGTCTTTTGCGAATTGAGGTCTAGGCCTGTTCTAGGGTGTGCTGCGACTCACCTTCTTTTGGCAGTGCATTTTGCAGGACCTTCGGAAGTGGCGGGTATAGGGTTTTAGGATGTACCCTAAACTATGATGCACGTCTCATATGATTAGCATGTATCCATTTTCCTGCTACTGTCCCGAATGATGCATCAAGTGCAGCTGATCTGGTAATTAGAAAAGGGTTTGGGGGTGCATTATGAATATAATGAGGCACCACCAAATAGTATAGGTAATTATGAAGGCGTCTACATTAGTCGTCTTCTGCTACTGCCTCGTCTGCTCGTCCAGTTTGTCTAGATTCAAACAGGGGCCACGCTCCCCCGACATACAGATTCTCCTGAACCCACAGTGACATTTCTCTCTGCGCACCTCGTGGGTGCTCTCGGTACGATCCTCCGCAAAGTTCTCCTGAGATCTCCGTTTCAAACACCCCAACCCCTAAACCCTGTCAGCCCGAACCAACAAAAAGACTAAACACCTTATACCCTCTGAGCCCTAAGCTCTGAACCCTTAAACCCCAAACCCCCTCAGCGCCAAACCTAACATCGAGTTCAGAGCCCCGCAGTATGCGCATCGAAATCAATATGAAAGACTGGTGTCTCCATTCCCCCTAAGAAAAACCCAAGTTTAGGGTTTAGGGGGTTAGAGTGTAGGAACGGTTATTGATACAAAAAACCTAACAACAAGAGTTCCAAGCGAGCAGGAGCCTCCAAGGTGTTCTAAAAGCGATCGATGCTGTAAGGTTCATGGTTTCTGGTGTGTTTGGGGGCTTCGGGCGGGTACATTAAAGAGTCCCTAAACCCTAAACCCTATAAGACTGAACCACGATAAGATTGCTGTTCAGACCCTCTAGGTTCCTCATTCTCTCTTAATAATAGTAAGGATATCCTTTACCTGGAAATCAGTTTCAATATAAAGGAACCCTAAAACCAAAAGGGCCAAAGGGTACTAGTCGGGAACCAGGAAAGCCTGAATGCCCCCAACCCTTCAACAAACTCAGAGCCCCCTGATGATCTTGAATCCTTCCCTATACCCTAAATCCACCACAGTAGAAGCCCAAAAGTTGGAAACCCGATAGCCTCAATCCATAAGGGTAATGCATAGGGAATCCCAGCACTATATGGCCTTTATCCAGCTTCCAACTTTATGGGGTTATCTGTAGATCGCCGATCCCTGGGCTGAAAAACTAAACCCTAAATTCCCGACCCCGGATCCCCTGCTTGGAAGGTCGGACCATAACCCCAATTAGGGTCCCTTTTAGGGCACTTATAAGTCTACTGACTACCTACTTACTAAGTCCCCCCGACCCTCCAAGTAGAGAGCCACTTAACTCCGCCAAAAAAACCGAGAACTCGCTGCCCAACCTTCACAAGCCCTATAAAGCACTATGGTCACCTATACGACCCAACAAAAAACCTGGTGGAATTAAGCAAAACCAAATCGGAACCCTGAAATTTTACAACACCCGATACAAGATTTGCGAAAGCCCCACAAAACCATCATAAACAAAAATAAAAGAGTCCATTAAACACTAAACACCTGAACATCCCGAATATCTTCTCTGATGCTAAGACACATTGCGGCCCAGTACATCACTAAACCCCGAAAGCCCTTTGGACCAAAGCTCCTGGGACACGAAGGTCACGATCTCTGTGCTTGGACCCAAGCGGCTGTTGCCTGCCCAAGCTTCCTAGTTCATACTTGCAGCGTCCGGGGGACGTATCAGCATCATAACCCCAATTAGGGTCCCTACAACAAGGCTGGAATGGGCTTGACATGGCTGATAGGGTGTAGCATGTCGTAGGGCTTTATACCATAGGTTTCGAAGAGTTTTCGGCGCGGTGTAGTGGCGCTTAGTGGCCAAGTTACGAGGACGGGAAGGTTTACAAAGCACTTAGATCGCTGTAAGCCGCTACGTGGAGGGTCGGGGGACGTAGTAACTGGCTATTTTAAGGACTTATAAGTACCATAACCCCAATTAGGGTCCCTTTTAGGGTACTGAGAAGTCTACTTACTACCTACTTACTAAGTCCCCCGACCCTCCAAGTATCACACCCTATATTGCCAACGCCACCTCAAGGATACCACACGGAACACCAGCTTGAGAATGACCCCGTTGAAACGAGCCCTCATGAAGAAGCTCCGCTGCAACCTTGATCATGTGGGGATTGTGGTTTATCGTGTAGAACTCGTTTGGGATTTTAACCCTGAGCCCTGAAACCCTAAGCCCGTAGAGGAAACCTGGAGTCCCTGAACCACACAGACGCGGGGCTTCCCAGCTTCCCAAAGGAAGATTTTAAGCTGTTCCTGCCATTCACTCGAAAACAACTCTTAAGTTCTCAACCCAAAACCTGGGTTCTTGTTAAGGGATCTAATTATAGTAAACAATATGCATTTGTTTGAACTGTATTCCTTAAGAAGAACCCCAACACTCTCGAAACCTGAAAGCCCTAAATATCCAATCAAAGCCCTTCTCAATCCTCAAGAGCCCCGCACCCTGAACCCTAAACTCCAAAGCTCTAAACCCTAAAGCGCTCAACCCCACGCCCTAATCCTCAAGAGCCCTACAAACAAGCCCCAAACACACAAACAACGTGTCCGCACCGAGCCTTTGCCAAAGCGTTTGACCAGCTTCCTCAGAACGGGTTTCTTCAACTAGGTTCCCGAGAAGCCCCTCAACGATAAGGGCGCAACTGGTTTGGTTTCAATAAGGGGAGCCGAGAATAAAACATGCAAAAGGGTACTATTCCCTAAACCCTAAACCCTAAACCTAGTAAAAGGGTTCATAAACATGAGTGGGGATCCTATAAGGGTTCGTTTAGGTGTTTAGGCTTTAAAATTCTCTGTAAACAGTAAGCTTTCTACTCGCGTGCTAATAATAAGGGTTCTCTGGGTCGTTAGGCTTGACGGCGCTTCGTAAGTAAGGTCTTCAGTAGGGTTTAGGGCTTTGGATTTAGGTCTTGCGGGGTATCTGTCGTTGTGGTTCTAGGTAAGTATCGTGCAGGTACCTTCAATTTGTAGCCCTAGCAGCTAAGTCCCATGATCCCTTAGGCCATGGAATCCGTAAAGGATCCGTCTCAGGAACCATTGAAGGAATCCCAAACGTACCTTATCCATAAGCACTACGTATGCCTCACGATCTTGTAAGATGGTGTGAACTCTCTTGCTTGACCAGTTTTCCAGGGGACGTACTGTTGATGATATAAATCCAGCATTACCTGAAGGACCCTAAACTATGGGAAATATTTATTATGGTATATTCCTTGAAATGGGTAATGCAGGATCTTTACCATCAGCCGTAGAGGTTAGGGAGGTTTCGGCTTTGGGGTCAGGGCCAGACGATTCTGGGCCAAGGGATTTAACGGCCCACCCTTTTGTGTGTATATCTATATCTATATCTATATATATATATATATATACATATATATATATATATACACATGAGTGTGTATATGTGTCTATCTACGTTTATAAGCTCCAGCTAGTTAATTCAGTAGCTATGCGACTGCTGCGTCACGGGTGCCTGGCAGGGCCGCACGACAGAAAAAGTCGGAGACCTCAAACCCAAATCCCTGAACTACCTGAAGCTGAGGCGCCGGGGCGTTCAACCCCAACCCTTGACAGTACTTGGAGGATCATGGGTAGTTATAAGTGGGGGATAGTGCGGGTGTACAGAAAAAGCCAGAAAGTTGGAACATCTGTGTCCTCATGGTCTTAAGGGAAAGTATAAGGGATCCTAGCACCAATCCTCCTAAAGCCATGTCCCAACTTTCTGGCTTCTACTATAGATAGGGCAACTATAGTTATATGGGTTAGGGGACTTGTAACCCCGCTTATAACTACCCATGAACCTCCAAGTAGTCCCGACTGAGGGTTCATTTTTCCGGAGGCAAGAGGGTCTTGGCGGGGTGCGTCCGGAGACTGAACTGTCAACCCCACAGGTGTTCAACAGTTTAGGGCTAAGCCTAAACGCCAAACGATCGTCACCGCCTAAATAGCATGGTTTACAACGTTTCCGGTCTGCAGGTTACTACTTGGAGGGTCGGGGGACTTAGTAACTTATAACCCCCTATAACTGGTTATAATTGGGGTAACTATACTTATAACCCATCATATTAGGGGACTTATACCCCTATACTTATAACTGCCCATGAACCTTCAAGTAGTGCTCGGTCTAAAGCCAAGATGTGGGTTCTTTAGTACAAATTTGTAGTAGAAGAGTGCCGTTTACTTGGAGGAGCAGAGGACTTAGTAAGTATAGGTTATAAGTTGGGTTTTAATTGGGGAACCTCATTTCGGGTACTTATAACTCTACGTATAACCCACTTACTGAAACCCCTGCCGCTCCAAGTAGGATTTAGGGTTTGGGCTACTCCAGTTGATGATGCCTTTTGGGTAGCTGCATGGGGTTAGCTTGATTGCTCGGGGTTGTTAGTTCAGGATATAGGGTTAAAGTTTCAGGGTTCCTATGCAGCCCAGTTTCTCGACGTCCCACGGAATGTCAAAGTTCACGATGCACGTGGCGAAAGAGATGTCCTCAAACTCAACCAGATCCTAAACCCCAGAACCGCCACGCTAAATTCGTAACACCATCTCCGGAGACTCGAATATCCCGATACTGTACCAACAGCTGCCAAGGGATTCGCAATAGGAAGCAGGGTTGGCTTCCTAATTCAAAGCTTTTGCAGTAAAGGCGGTATCGGCCCTGGTAAGTTCACATCAATATCGTAGCCCCCGCCATACTTGGAGGATCATGGGTAGATAAAGTGCGGCTATAACTATAGTTACTATATACCCTACTTATAACCCCACTTAACTACCCATGAACCTTCAAGTACAGGCAGAATCCCCGTAGAGTCCTTGCGCTTCGCACCCTTCTCGGTGCAGGCGACAACCTCGAAGGAGGAGAACGGGAGGCTTGTTCAAGTGCAAACTCAGAGTTATACAAGGTTCGATACGGGTTACTCGAAAACGCTGTAAAAGGCTTTTACAAGGGTTTTGAGAGAGCCCAATGCTAGGCAAATCCCCTCGTGTACGGCACGTATCTTGAAATGTCGGAGTCTTAAAAGTAAAATCTAGGAGTGTCAGTAGGTTCTTTTTGCGTTTCGTGACCAATTTGGTGTTGAGGGTTACGGGTTAGTGACGGTATGGGGGTCTATCTCGTGCTAGTGATTTTGATGATGGCGGCGGTGTTCATGCGCCCCGAAACCCTAAATCTCGAAACCCAAACCCCGAACCCGCAACTCTACCTGGACCCGAAAGAACCTAGTTACCTTCTTGAGGACTCATACTTGGAGGGTCGAGGGACTTAGAAACTGGCTCTTTCAGGGACTTATAAGTACGATAACCCCAACTAGGGTCCCTTTTAGGGTACTTAGAAGTCTACTTACTACCTACTTACTAAATCCCCCGACCCTCCAGGTAGGTTATTTGGGGCAAGGTTTGGGGGTTCAGGTGCGTCTGTGGGCCAGAGGACCAGCTTCTCCGCCTTGCTGAAGGACGACCAGATCCTGGGATCCCAGAGACACCAACACCCCTTAATTGAGGAATAGACTCGAAATCACATTGGGCATCCTATTACAATTCAAGGCATATTTCTGAATCAATGGGTTTTGGAATCTCTATGACCATATCCTGGGATAGCTAGATTGGGTACTGCCCCATCACCCTGTAACAGTCTACACATTGAGGGCCATGCATAACTACATGATCGAAACTGTCTACGTGCTACAGAACGGGCGCGGTACCGTTGATCATCTCCCTGAAGCCCTAAACTCCAAACACCCGGAAACATCATCCAAAGCCCGAAACGCTACACGCCCTAACGAGGATCACGGTATGTCAGGAAAGCTGAAGAGGTCAGTGCAGACTTAGCTTTCCTGGACTGAAGTAACCACAGAGAGAAAAAAGTGTAGACTTTTATTTCATAACGGTTCCCCTTTAAGGAACAGGTACCCCGAAAAAGTATTCAAGTATGGCACTCCAAACCCAGGTTGCCAGTGTGAAGTCAAATGCCTACACCGAAAGAAGAAACGATGCAAGTGCAGGCATAGTCTAAAAAGCATATGGCTCACCAACTCAAGCACGAATCATCAACAAACGCACACTTTTGCATGGACGATAGGAAATCAGAAAGCCCTCCGAACCCGAGGAGGGTGGAGACTCCGATATTGCTGCTTTAACCACACCCACACCGTCACGTCAAACCAAGACGGACAAAACAACAGATTTGTGCAAGCGCGTCCTGTCTCAAATGGGCACTTGGAGGGTCGGGGGACTTAGTAAGTAGGTAGTAAGTAGACTTATAAGTACCCTAAAGGGGACCCGAATTGGGGTTATGGTACTTGTAAGTCCTTAAAATAACCAGTTACTAAGTCCCCCGACCCTCCAACCAGGTCACCACAAGAACTGAAAATCAACTCTCAAAGGATTCCTAGTGTCCTAGTGACTCCGGTATACCTTGATACTTTAATCCCTATGGATCTCCAACCGGTCACTAAAACGCCAAGGAACATCCTTTGATTAAGCCCTACTTGGAGGTTCATGGGTAGTTATAACTGGGGTTACAAGTAGGGTAACTATACTTATAACCCATATTAGGGGACTTATATCCCCCTTATAACTACCAATGAGCCTCCAAGTAGACCCTAAACCCTATACCCTTATAGAATCCCCATAGGTCCCTTTAAAGGGGCCCTTAAAGGAGCCCTTAGAACTCCCCATCAACCTCCACGCTAACCCGAGGAGCTCTTGATGCTTGGCTGCCACTTGCGCATTGCTATCGCTTCCGTGCACCTTTGTGGGCTGTGCCACCCAGAGACTCCAAAACCCCTTAATTAAGGAATCTACCTTAAAATATAATAGGAGCCCTAACAATTAAGGGGTTTTGGAGGCTCCGGGCAGCCCTACGACGGGGGGGGTCATGCTACGCAGAGACTCCAAATCAGCCGAATCAAGGAATATACCTACAAGTAAGATGATCCTTACTGAGCGCTACAACTCCCTAAGGGTCCATGTACCCAAATAGCATATACTTTGGGCCCAATGTACCTATATAGTGAGTACTTTAAGGCCAATGTATATACTATATTACTACATGGACCCTTAGGGACATTCTTCATTTTGAGGTAACCAGGGAGAAACAAGTATAGACTTTTATTGCATAATGGTTCGTTTCAGGAGCAGGTACCCAAAAATATATATTCAAGTATGCAAAGCCAGGACTAGTCTTTCATCCCCAAACGCTACGGAATGGTTTAGTCGTTCGGGGTGTACGCTGAATGTCTATACTTTCTGCATGGCTAGTTCTCCTGCAGCCCCCGAACCCCACAACTTGCAATCTAATCCCTAATGCCGACCCAAAGTGCCTGACAACGGCAAATAAAAAGGTCAAAGTGCGTCAGCTACAAAATTCACACGGCCGAGAAAACATTCACGCACAGGCGCTCAATGTTGCCTCCTCAGACTCAGGTGCTTACTGGACTGACAGATTGTTACATCAGGCACCGTAAATGTTACTTACAAACCCAAAAAAGACCGAATCGCTGAATACGGACACTACTAGCTCCCATGACATGAGTCCTATGCAGAATCTTACATCGATCCTCCTCAACCATTCCATCAACAACATCGATGGAGACTCTTATGTTAAACCGACTTGAAAAGGTCAGCAATTCCTTCTGGAAGATCCTCAACAAATGCGAAAACACAATCGAAAAGCATACCCCGAAAGCTCGAAGTATGTGTACTCGACTACGATGCAATCATTGCAAGCAGTGATGTTGAAGCACCTTGCACTTACTGCTCGTTCGAGGATAGAAAAACGTGAGGGTTTCATCTTATGGTCAGTCTCATGTTTCCCTTAATTATGGGGCCTCTGAAAAGGGGCACTAAGCAACTGCACACCCTTTGAAACACTATGAAACTCTATTGAAACCTATACAGCTCGAATGGAACCGGCAGAGCCCTTTTTTAGAACTCTGAAACTAACATATACTAGCCCTTAGATGAACCCCCTAAGGAGCCTTAAAAGGACGGCTACTACCCAAAACCGTACGAAGCCCCACCCACCCTCGCAAGTCCCCCCGAAACCATAAACCCTGCATCCTGAGCCCTAAACCCTAAACCCCAAGCCCTAAACCCTACACCCTAAATCCAAAGCCCTGAACCCGAAGCCCTGAGCCCTAAACCCCAAACCCAAAGCCTTAAACCCCAAACCCTTAAAGGAACCCTAAGCCCTAACCCCTGAGCAAATTCGCTGAAGCCAAGCTACGCCCTCTAGCCACGAGTCGCCGTCGACGTAGGCCTCGATCGCCCGGACGTGCATCACACCTTGGTGTTTAGGGATTAAGGGTTTAGGGTTTGGGGGTTTAGGGTTTAGGGGTTTGGGGATTAGGGTTTAAGGGCCTAGTGGTTAGGGTTTAGGGGTTTAGGATTTAGGGATTACCTGCACCCCAAAAGTATGTAGAATAAGAGCCTTTCAAAAATATTGGGCCAATATTGTGCATACCTTTGGGCGTTTAGGGATTAGGGCTTTGTGCTTATAGGGTGTTTTTTTCCCTGACCCCCGAAAACCCTTCAATAGAGCCCTAATGGCCCTTCATAGTGGGTATTTGGGGTATGTTAAAGGGTAGTTGGGGGTCTAGGTAGGGCTTTTGGGTTCAGGGCTTGGGGATTTGGGGGGGGTTTAAGGGCTCAGGGCCTTAGGGGTATGGGGTTGAGGGTTTTAGGGTGAGGGTCTAGGGCTGGAACGTGGGAGAGAACTCCATGGGGCTCAGACAGAGGCATTTTCTTCCGAGAAGTAGGGTGCACAAGCGGTGCAGAAGGCTACTTGGAGGGTCGGGGGACTTAGTAAGTAGGTAGTAAGTGGACTTATAAGTACCCTCAAAAGGGACCCTAATTGGGGGTATCGTACTTATAAGCCTAAAGTAACCAGTTACTAAGTCCCGCGACCCTCCAAGCACTCTACACCCTAAACCCTATACCCTTATAGAATCGATATAGATCCCTTTAAAGGGGCCCTTGAGGAACCTGGTATGTTTCTAAGTCCCCCGACCCTCCAAGTAGGGGCTTCTGCGCGTCCCTGTTGCAGGCAAGCAGCTGTGAGCGAAGACCTGGGGCCACTGCAGGGTTTGAAGCCCAGGGTTTCGGCTTAGTGTGTAGGGGGGTTCAGCTTTTAGGGTCGAGGGTTTAGGGTCTAGGGTTTAGGATTTCGGGCTTAGGGGGTTTAGTCAGTTTAGGGTGTTGGGCTCGGAGAACTGCCGCAATTTGTTGAACCTGGAGGCTGCGGGAAAACGTGGAGGCGTTAAAGGCTTCCTTTACAGGGCTTCTTTGAAGGATTAAATATATGCTGTTTTTGAACCTGAACATTGCGGGGTATACTGCCTCAACATTTTGGGCTCTTTAGCTTCTTCTGTGCTCGCAGCGCTTTGGATACACATGGGCACTATGGGGAAACGGGTATGCTGCGCCCCGAAGGACATTGAAACTCCGATCGGCTCTTGTTTTCGATGCCAGGAAGAGAGCTAGAGACAGACAGACAGACAGACAGACAGACAGAAGAGAAAGTGCCAGAGACAGGCAGAGCGGCAATGCGAGACAGGGAGAGAATAAGCGCTGATGTATGAAGCCCTATAGAACCCTTAAAGAAATCCCCATAACCCTACTATAACTACCCATGAGCCCTAAACCCTAAACCCATGAACCCTAAACCCTAAACCCTACCCCATAAGAGCCCCAACAGTTGAACAGTTTGGCTGCTCCTGGGCTCGTAGCTAATCAAAACTAAGTAAAATAATGGCCCGACACCTCTACATACTTTTGGGGTCCAGGTAGCTACGACTTGCTGCTTCCATCTCGTCCTCCGCAGGAAGTCTTTCACCACGGATACCCTCGGCAGGGTTTAGGGTTCACAGGTTTAGGGTTTAGGGGTTTAAGGTTTACGGTTTAGGTTTTAAGGCTGAGAGACATGCATCGTTTAGGGTTTAAGATGGTTTAGGCTTTCAGCTCGATTCGCCAGCAGAACTCTTAGTCTAGCTGATTCCTCTAACTAGGTAATGAGCAAAAGCAGCTGTTGGGTTAAGGAACCTTGCGTAATGACGGGTCTGAATTGTCCAAAGCTTAGCAAGCCTTAAACCACAAGCATGGGGGACTTGAACTTTCTCGCACGGGTGGCAAGGACAGCGACATGCAGCATCGAATCATGCTAGTCAAGAGTGTGGTTTGGTGGTAATCAATCTTGCTTCCCAATACGTCGAACCAGCTTCACAAACATCCCAAACGCCTGACATGGCTCCTTGCTCCATCTCTGACTATCTGCCCAACACTTACTGCAAGCCATCAACCAAGCCTGTATAACTTCAAACCTACCACAGGACAATGACCAACAACGAACTTTGTTCACAGGTAGCCTACCACTTAAAACCGAATACTACAGGGGTCTTAACAGTTGGAAAGGGGTTGTGGGGGAGACCTAGTAAAAAAACAATACAGTGTTTCAAAAAAAACGGCAACTCTACTTGAAATGCTGTTACATACAACCCAAATCAATCTACTTGTAGCCTTTCTTACTGAGTCCCATGACCCGCCAAGCACAACAACCCTTAACCCTAAATCCCCACAGATCCCTTATAGAACCGCTTAGTCGGGCCCTTTTAGGAAACCTAAATCCCCATTATAGATCCCTGAAAGAAATCCAAGTAGAACCCTGCACCTTCAAACCTAAATCCCAACAGATCCCTTGCCATAGTAGCCCTTATAGACCCCTTTGGAAAGGAACCCTTTCCTAATTGTTAAGGCTGATACATTATAGCACCCTTGTAATAACCCTTAAAGAAGCCCCTTCAAAGGACCCCTTTAAAGGAACCCTATTCTGATTGTTAAGGCCCCTATATTAGAACCCTCGACCTTCAAGGTGACCGAATGAGAGACTCGAGGCAGCTTCTCCAATTTCTCGTCCCATCGGACCACTTCCTTTTAGGGTTTGGGTTTTAGGGTTTGGGTTTAGGGTTCAGGGTTTGGGGTTTAGGGCAAAGTTTGCAGGGTCTGGTTCTTGGCACTGGCACAGGCTCCGTTAAAGCCTCGACCTTGAACCATAAGACCATCTAACACTCACACCTGGGACCCTGACATGTAGGCATAAAGGTAGAAAAACATGAGTTTTAGGTTTTATATAAGAGTTTATTTGTATTTAAGTATGACAGTTATATTAAATTATATGTTGATATTATATATATATAGGGTCGAGGGGTTCATCCCTAAATATCCTGGAAACCTGAAGTCTTCTTTGGAAGATATTTAGAGTCTCGGGTTTTAGGTGTAGGGTTTGGTGCTTTTTTTGTAAGCACCTTTTCCCGCCTGCCTATCTGTCTAGGTCAGAGAAAGGCCGGTTGGCCAGGCGTTGGGCAGGCAGCTAGGCTTGTGTGTCGAACCCTCGTGACTCGGCAATGTGCTGGATCTCGATCATTTCCCTGACCCCACGTCCATGCTCGCGGTCGATATCATCCGTGCTTACTGACCCTTGCCTCCATTGACGACATAGCTGCCGAAACTCCTCCATTGTAATGTCCGTCATGCGGTAGGACGCGGCCGTGCACCCCTGCGAACCCTCGACTCGGTCCTCCTCCATCTGCGGCAGAGTGGAGGCCACTTCCACCGGTGGCCCAAATGGACCCGTCGCCGTGCTAGCTTCTTTCCCTCTACTCCCTTCCTCCCTCTCAGGTCTGCAGCCCAATGAGCTTGTCATAGGGGGAGATGAAGGTTTCTGGCACATTCGTCGATGCCAGATCGATGTCATACACTGCGAGAAAAGCCCTAGTCGAGAATGTTTTCGTGAATGACGAAATGGCAACGTGCCTGGACATTGGCGATCTGTAGCTTCCCTCCTTCATCAGCGCTGGACACCATCAGGGATCCGATCAAGGCCTCGATATCCATGAGCAGGCTCGGCGTAGTGGCTGTGGACGAGCGATTGATCTTGCAACGCCCAGAAACTTTTGAGGGCCCCGGCTTCAGATGGAACTGAGAATCCGCCTAGAAGGGCGCAAGCCACAAACCTCGCTTGCCGCGTGGAGTCATAGGCCGCCTTGCTGCGGTCCTCAGAGACCTGGTCACTTAGCCGCCGGCCCGCTGTCATGAGCCCAATCCGGCTCTTGTCGGGGATGACCCTCACCAAGACAGGCTGTCCCTTGAATGCCCCCTTGGTGTAGAAAGGAAGCCCCAGCCCCTTTTCCATCATGTACTCGGCCATCCCGCGGAAGGTCTGGAGTGTTGCCCCAATGAAAGGCAGCTCCACGGAGTAGAGGTCGCCCAAGGCGTCAAGAGTTGACCCCTCCGGAAGCTGGACCACCTTGCCATCAACCACCCTCTTGGCTGGTGCAAGGGTCTGGGGCAAGAACTTTGTGGCCTCGGCGGCTGTGACTCCGAGATCTGGTGGCGTCTTGAGAAGTAAGTGCTTTCCTGGACTCCGCCCCGGCGCCCGCCTTACCTCGGGAGCTCTTGATAACGTCAGCCGCCTCGCGGATTCCAGGTACACTGACTCCTATCATCGTCGCAGCACTTGTCTGCTCCACGTGTCCTTCAATCCCAGAGGGAATGCCACATTGCATCATTGCTCCAACTCCATGGAGATGCACTGGCATGGTGTGGGTGCGCTCCGCCGTCAGCTCACACAACACAAGCTTCTCAGCAAGGACAGGCTCGACAAGCGAATCGACCGCGGGGAGGCCGTTGACCATCCGAAAAAGTGAATGAACGACCCATGAACCAAGCAAGTCTCCTGTCCTGTCTGAGCACGAAGTGTCCGTCTTGAGAACCTCAATGATGTTTCGATCTGGCTTCAAGAGATTGAAAGCTGGGTGGATCGATGCACTGGCCCCAACCGCCTGCTTGGCCCAACGAAGCGCCACCTCAGCCTTGATCAAGTCGTCAAGACACTTGACAATCTTCCGGTGGCTCTCCTTGTCAGCCTCGCTGGAATCCTCTGCGGGCTTGGTCAGTGGCTCCTCGCAACTCCCAAGAAGGTTGGCCACGGCGTCGATATCAGGCGGGAACTCAGAGGCAGCCTCGCGCTCGGCGATGGCGACGAGGCAGGTTTAGGGGTTCGTGTTTTGTGTTTCATGCTTTGGTTTTAGGCTTTAAGGTTTTGCGGTTTAGGTTTAGGACTCAGCCAGGTTTCAGGGACCAGGGTTCTGAAGGTTTTTTTGCAAGGGATACGACTACCTGTGGCTCCGAAACCCTACTATCTTGAGGGTTCTATATGTTTGTAAGATTTGCGGTTACAGGCGAGGATCGCGAAGGAGGTATACTGCTACACGTAGTTGTTGTGACCCTACTATAAACACACCCCAGATGCAAACCCTCTTGAACATCGTCACCAATCTTGACACACAATAGCCATGCACCAATATTAAAACCCATCGATGCCAGATCAACAGACCTGAACCTAAGAGGACTAGTTTCAAACATGGTCGGGGTAAGGGATTTCCAGTCACTGTAAGCTGTTTCTTGTCATGGATACTGCTGATGATTTGGACATCATGAAGCACTATACACCCTAGAACCTGAACTCTGAAGTCAATCCTTTATGCACCGTAAATAAAGACAAAAATCCAAAATCCTAGCTGGGGGGTTGTCAAATTATGGTCCTTTTTGGGGTCCCTATTGTAGTACGGCACGTAATATTTAGGGTACCCAAAAAGGGACCATAATTTTGACAACCACCCCTTTACGCACCGTAAAGACAAAAATCCAAAATCCAATGGTTGATGATACAATCCTGCATTACCCATAATAAGGAATATGCCATAATTCCCATAGTTTAGGGTCCTTAAGGTCATGCAGGATTTATATCATCAACAGTAGCTCTGCTTCATGGCAGGGTGCCCAGGAATGCTGGATGTGACGGCCACACTCTTGCACCTTGTCTGCTCATATGTGGGTGGTTGTCAAAATTAAGATCCTTTTGGGGTTATTATAATAGGGACCCAGAAAGGGACCATTATTTTGACAACCACCCATATGTACAAAACGGCTAGACACCCATCTCGGGTTCTTTAATGGTTCCTTTGGAGGTTCCTTAAAGGGCTACTTGGAGGTTCATGGGCTGTTATAAATGAGGTTATAAGTTCCCTAATATGGGTTACAACTAGAGTTTTCCGACGTATAACTTCACTTAGAACCACCCATAAACATCCAAGTAACGGTATATTACAATCTTCCTGTCCAAGCCCTTTTCCTACTGAGGGTGACCCCAAAACAAAAGGTGTAGAGGGACATTCTTGGGCAATCTAGATGCATAGGGGTTTTATGACAGCCAGTTTACGTGAGAGAGGTGCTCGAAACTTTACTTGAAGCTTGCGCAGAAAACTTTCATTCGACCTCTCTGTCATCCGTAATTACTGTGCAGGTATGGTTGTACCACTGCCTAGAAGGCAAGTTACCCATGCCATGGTTAGCATACTGCTGCTTAGTGCTGCGTGTATACATCATTTGTCAAGCCAGGGGCCTTGCGTAGACCGCCCTTTCAAAAACGGTGATGAGAGGCTGGGTTTCGGGCTTCGTGTTCTTGTCAGGAAACCCTCAGGAATCGTATTTCTAGTACCTAGCCGTCTGCCTAAACACTAAACTCCCTACAGCCTACACCCCTAAAGCCCTAACCTAAAACCCTCATGTCTTGGTAAAGCATAAATTACAAATGTTTTGGCGATTGCGTGGTGCAGTAGGCGACCGTGGTCACATGGAAAGAATCCTATTCCAGGATCCCTTTCTACTGCCACTCAAGGAAACACAAGGACACACGGTTTAGGGTATAGGGTGCTGGGTTTGTATAGGTTCAAGGACGTCGCCAGACCGAAATCGGTCTCCACAAAACCGGAAAAGACAACATGAGCCTTGCTCCCGCACCCAGAACCCGAAGCCCTCTAAACTCCCAAACGACGGACGCTGCTTCAGATACGTGGCTTCAATGGTCAACGGCCCCGAAACCTGCATCATCATGGGACAGGGCCAGAGAAGCGACTGCTACTTTTGTTATTACTACTACTACTACTACTACTACTACTACTACTACTACTACTACTACTACTACTACTACTACGATTACTACTACTACTACTACTGCTACTACTACTACTACTACTACTACTACTACTACTACTACTACTACTACTACTACTACTACTCATACTACTACAACAACCACTACTACTACTACTACTACTACTACTACTACTACTACTACTACTACTACTACTACTACTACTACTACTACTACTACTAAAACTACTACCACTACTACTACTACTACTACCACCACCACTACTACTACTGCTATCGACAGAGAAGTCTGAATCGTTAGACAGGGATCTTGCGTGCATCGTGCCAGAGATATTTTCTGTTTGGGACCCGAACATTAAATAGAACACAGCGACGAAGTACCCTTGTATTCAAAATGGCTTCGCAAGGTCACAGCCGCGAAAGTCCGATCATGCGGTCTCTTGTAACTCGAAGCCCTACGCCTCAGGGTCCAAGTGTTTCGAAGTGGGCGGTGAGAAACATAGGGTTCCATAGTGGTTTCACTGTCTTTAAAAGCAACAGAGCAGGTTTCGTAGGACTCACACCATCTTTGCCCAAAGCCCAAAAGTCCTAAACTGTTTAAACCCCTACTATAGGGGCCTTGATAATTAGAATAGGGTCTTGGGGCCCACTATACTGTAAATACAATAAGAGGAACCCTAAAACAGTATTGGTAGTTATTAACCCTAAGGGTGCATGTAACCAAATAGTATCTACTTTGGGCCCAATGTACCTATATAGTGAGTACTTTAAGGCCAATGTAAATGCTATATGAGTACATGGACCCTTAGGGTAAGGCCCCTATAGCAAACCTGAGTCATCCTTCCCTAAACCCTAAACCTTAAAACACTGAAAAGGAGCCCTTCCTTCCCCCAACGCCCCAACACTTAGGAAGGGCTCCACCAGTTGCATCTGTTCAGGGTGACTGAACCTGTAGCCGAAAAGACCTACCGTTTTAACCTTTTAAGTAAGTATATAGAGAACCCTAAAACGGTATTGGTCTTTTCGACCACTTGCGACTGCGGTTCTAGACTGTAGGTTGTTTCGGGTTCGACGGCATAGTATGGGGGCCTCAATACTTGCGAATACTATTTTAAGGTTCCTTATTCTATTCTATTATATATATATATAGAGAGAGAGAGCATAATGGGCCCCGAAACCGTATTCAAATCAGTAAGGCCCCTACATTAGCTGATTCACGGCTATCTGGACGGAAGCCTTCATCGTAGCTGAAGACAGATGATTTCCCGAGAACCGTCCCCAGAACTCCCCCAAACTATCTACCCGAAACCCTCTATAAGCCTTAGATCGACCATGAAGCCTACCCAGAGACTCCAAAACCCCTTAATTAAGGAATATGCCTTAAATTATAATGGGAGCCTTAATATGATTTAAGGAATATTCCTTAATTAAGGGGTTTTGGAGGCTCGGGGTAATGCTTGCTTATAAGAACCTTTCCTGGGGTGGTAAGTATTCATATCCATAGTTACCTTCTGTATAATCTATATGCCTGGTTACTAAGTCCTACGATCCTTCAAAAACTCTATTCCCTGCCAGAGAGCAGAGGAGGACACCGGAATGAAGAGAAGTTCGCTCTTCAAGTCATGGAGCCTGCATTCAGAGGTCCATAGAGGGCAGAGTCTAGGGTTTGCGGTTTAGAGAGGTGAGTAGAAGGTACTATAGGGTTCAGGGCAGAGGGTCTATTTCGGACTTCGAGTCTTAGAGTGCCAGATCATTACGAGCTTCGGGTTTAAGGGATACAGAGGGCTATGGTCTCGTGTCAGTATACAAGTCATCAAGGGATGTACGGGATGTAGTGCTTTGAGGTTCAAGGCAATTATAAGTATAGGCTTGAACTGCGATACCGCATTGGGTGTCGTTGTTGCTGCTTATAGGGTCTAGCTTGGGATCTTTAACTCTCTGCTTTTACAGGTACGCCACAAAAAAGTTCGCCGGTGCCGGAACATGCACCGCTTGCCAGTCTTAGGAAGCTTTGTATTTTCCGTTCGTTGAAGACTCTCGTCCCGAATGGTCTTTGGGTGCCCACGAGAAACTGACTCAGTCCAGAGCGCCGGCATCGGTACATTTGCTGTTAAACTGGAAGCAGTTGCACCAATCGTGGCGACCTCATGTAGGACCGCTGTTGGCTTTGTGATCTTCTGAACCGAGACTGCGTGAAACCCTGCTTTCCTAAACCCTAGAATCCCAAACCACACGTTTGTCCGGCGGATTTAGGGTCTAGGGATGACAAGGGTTTAGGAATCATTGTTTTTTTAGGGTTGACGCTGCAACCTCAGAATCTGACATAACCACAGCCGAGGTATATAGAGGCGAACCCAACTTCTATCTTCAAGCCCCAAAGGCTATGCCCCACTTTGAGGATCAAGAGACTTAGTAAGTAGGTTGCAAACAGCATTAACAGGACCCTATGTAACCCGGGATACCCAGTATGACTCTGCCTACCACTTACAAAGCCCTGTCTGACCGCCTTTCGCTGGAGCAACCGAAGATCATCCTCAGCGGTACCAGCAGCTCAGAGTATATAGTACGGTCTTCATAATTTGAACAGGGTTCAAAGTTGCATGTAGTTTTCGGATAGTTGGATGCATGGGATTTCATGGCTCGAACAAATCTCCTGGGGGACATTGTTGCACAAGATGTATGGGGCTTGTGTTGTACGGGGATGTCGCTGCTACTGTTGATGATATAAATCAATAAATCCTGCATTACCTTAACTACCCTAAACTATGGGAACTATGGTATATTCCCTATTATGGGTAATGAATCCTATCATCAACCGTATGTATTCAGACCTCTGGATGCTTGGGATCTTGAAGGGTTTCCAAGGAAGCTCACTGGAGTCAATACCCGAATACACTGTTGGAAAGTGTAGATGGTTCCTCATCTGGATTGAAACGAGTTCTTCTTTTCGGGAACCTATCAAAACCAATAGCACCGTACACAAACCCGTAAGCCGTTCCTTCCCATATTAAACCCGCATTCGCGAGTACAGTTGAACATCATTTGGAAAGTTTGTACGAGGGTTCCTATTGTGATGTAAAGAAATATGTCCGCCTCTGCAAAGGCTTTTCGGATCGTTGGACTCTGGGTACTGTTGGAGCCTGAATATTTAATTCGCTGAAGTCTAACTCATGGTAGCAATAAAACTCCACTAACATACAGCTGCACAGCAAGACCCTCACCTGATTCTTCCTTATGGTAAACCTTACAGAAGCACCCTTAAAAAAACCCAAGATTAGCGCTAGGGCCTTGAGTTTGGGGTTTCGGGCTCAGGGCCAACTCAAGGATATGGGGATTTAGTAAACTCAGCGCTTTACCATGGTCTGCTATAGTCACAGGGCAAAAGGAGGGACAATTCATGGGGATCCCTACCCTATAACGGGCTGTATAATGGGTATATATATATATAATCTATATTTAGGTTAAATACCCAGGGGTCCTTATTAAGGGTCCCCTGTTGACGGGCTTCATAGAGTTTTGCAACGCGTTGACAGGCGCCTATAGAGGTTCTGCAGTGAAATTCTTTCGTTGTCTAAGGTAGGTAACCACATGTTCCCTACAACTTGACAAAGAGATACCATCAAACAGCAGCCCAGCTGCGTGTGCCGCTGATCCGCCCTGGGTGGCGAGCGCAGGTGCGAAAAGACAAGTGGTTGAGTTGGAAGTAGAAGCCAGAAAGTTGGAATAGGATTATCCTCCTCCTCCGTAATGAGGTACCCTAATACCAAAAGTAAAGGGGATCAAAGGTTTAATCGCCCTCATTTTGGGTGCGCTTGCGTGGCTTTATGCGCTGAAGGGGCTACTTGAAGGTTCATGGGCAGTTAGAAGTGGGGTTATAAGTCACCTAATACGGGTTATTTTTAGAGTCATATACCCCACTTATAGCGCCACTTCTAACTACTCATGAACCTCCAAGTATTGAGGCCTTATGGGGACTGTTTACTGGGGTAATGGGCTTTGGATGTTCGGGGCTTTGGGCTTTAGGTTTTGGGGCAGGGTATGTTTGCAAGGTTTACGAGATGACAAGTATGGACTCTGATGATAACGGTTGTTGACAAAGATCCTGCATTACCCATAATGAGGAATACACCATAATTCCCAGAGTTTAGGGATGCAGGATTTATTTCATCAACAGTAAGTCCACGCTCCAAGGGTTTCGAATCGAAGTACCCTAAACCGTAAATCCCTTTTCAGAAGGGGCTTCCTGGAAACCCAATTTGTCGTTGCCTACAAAGCCTGTTGGTCTGTAAAGCTCTGGGTTTAGGAATCAGGGGTTATTGATTCTGTGCTTTGTCCCCTGATAGGCCGCGTGGTCCTAAACTCCACACCCCAAAACTCCATACCGAGGCTCGCATCCCCCGAATCCCCCGTGAACCCGATGCAAGCCTCATACTATGCCTTCTGAAACACGTACACAGTCCTTAACAAGGACCACACCCTAAAGCCTTAAACCCAAACCCTGCACCCTAAACCCAAACACTAAACCTTAAACCCTAAACCAAACCCTAAACCAGACCCCAGACCCCCTAGGCCCGAAACTATGAGCCTACAAGCCTGCACCCATAACTTAGCAAGACCAGAAATCCAAGCTTAGGCTCTTCGGCAGACCCTGGCGGACGACTTTCCGGAGGTGGTTGTGTAGGCCCATGTCTAACCTTGCAGGGATTACGTAGAGTTTCGGGGGGGAGGGGGCGGCTTGGTTTAGGGTTTGGGGCTGTGTGGTTTAGGGTTTGGGGGCTTGTGGCTTTGCGGTTCAGCGTTTGTGGCTTCAGGGGTTTAGGGGTTTAGAGGGTACCAAAATGGCTGTGAGGATAAGGGCTTGTGCTTCCCAAGAGCAGCTTAAATTTTCAAAGGAGCTATAATTATCAGGTACTGGGGTACCCGGGCTTAGGATGTAGGGTGGTACTGGGGGGAGCGCATGATTATTCGGTACTTGGACCTTCTAAAGCCTAAGCACCCCGCCAAGATCTAAACCCCTAAAGAGGCATCTCAGTTAGACCCAACCCAACTCCCACTTGAAGGTTCGTGGGTATTTAAAAGAAGGGTTATAAGTCCCCTAATATGGGTTATAAATATAACTGCTCTACTTATAACCCCACTTATAACTACCAATGCACCTCCAAGCACATTCCACTGCCACAGAGTCGCATGGTGCTCGCACCGTGTAGGATCAGGCCAAAGCAGTCCTTGAGGTCCACATGGTCCTTGTCTTCAGTAGCGGATAGGTTGTACAAACTGTACCTCCACATATATACCGTATATATATATATATATATATATATATGTATGTATATGTATTTCTGTATGTATGTACACTGTATACATACATACATACATACATACATACATATATATATATATATATATATATGTGTGTGTGTGTGTGTGTTCGCGTACATGCTGTAGGGAGGGCGAGAGAGAGAGAGAGAGAGAGAGAGAGAGAGAGAGAGAGAGAGAGAGAGAGAGAGAGAGAGAGAGAGAGAGAGAGAGAGAGAGAGAGAGAGAGAGAGAGAGAGAGAGAGAGAGAGCGAGAACGAGAACGAGAACGAGAACGAGAGCGAGAGCGAGAGGGAGAGAACAGAGAAAAAACAGAGTGCCTAGCCCTCTGAGACGGGTCATTCAGCAGATGCAGTGGTTTGGTAGGTACAGGGACAAGCCCGACGAGTTTCTATGACTTCTAGCGTTTAGGGTTGATCCCGAAAAACTTCTGCAAGAAATGAACCCACCAAGGTAGCCGAATCGACCATTAAGTGAACCCAAACGACCTTAAGCTGGACTTCAGCCCGCGAGCCCGAACACCCAAAAGCCTAAAGAGTCCACACTACTACCTGTTGAGAGTTCTGCAGACTCAAGGCCTCAGAGGCCTCCCTCGACAGGCCTCGGAGCTCAGTGGGCACGTCCTCCAAGGTCAAAGCCGGATACTTCTTCGACGTGGTGCAGCGAGAGCACTGCTTGGCAGGGATCGTCACTTTCTGGTTCGTGAGACGGCTTTTCGCAAGGAAAGCGCTGTTCGCGGTAATGAAGAGACTGTAGGCCGAGTCAGCAGGCCGCCGCGGCGCGCCGACGGTGGTCGGGCGCCAGCGAAAGCGCAGCATGGTGGTGTGGACACGGTAGCCAGTGTTGTACTTCGCCTGTTCCATGCCCACGAAGACCTGCATTGCCAATAACAAGGAATATACCAGGATTCCCACAGTTTAGGGTCCTTAAGGTAATGCAGGATGTATATCATCAACAGTATGTAGCCCCTCGGAAGTGAGTTTTGGGCCACAGGTAGTGCTAGCCCTGGACCCCAATTATGAATCAGGATTTGGGGGACCCTTGTAAGAGTGTCAGACGTGTGAAGAAGGGTGCCCGTTTAAGGGGTCTCCCTGTTACTGCCCAGGACTTAGGACCAACAGTCGAAAGAGCCTAAACCCTAAACCCCCAAACCCTTAACCCCGAAACCCTGTTTAAACCCTAAGCCCCTAAACCCTATTTAACCCCCAAACCCTAAATCCCTCCCCCAAGCCCTAAACCCTAAACTCACTGGCCCAAAACCCAAAGATACAAAAGTTGAAACTTTCTGAATCGACTACCCCCCCAAAGTTGAAAAGTTGAGTTTACAGCCAATAAGTAAAACAGAGCCTAAAGCTCCCAAATACTAAACCCCTAAACCCGTAAACCCTACTCAAACCCTAAACCCTGCACTCCTAAATCCAATTTAAACCCTAACCATCCCTAAACCCTAAACCCCCAAACTTTTCAGACTGAAACCCCTAAACCCCTAAGAAAGAGCCTAAACCCTATGTAAATCCTAAACTAAACATCCCTAAACCCTACTGAAACCCCTAAACCCCTAAGAAAGAGCCTAAAGATCCCCCGGTTCCCTCCCGGCACCCTCCGGGGTGCCGGCCATCGAGTCCAGAATCTCCCTGGGCGCGCAGCAGGAGCGGAGTCGGTAAAGTTTGGGGTTTAGGGTTTAGGAGTTTAGGATCCCTTGATTAGGGAATATACCTTAAATTAGAGTAGGATCCTTAATTGGATTTAAGGAATATTCCTTAATTAAGGGATATTGGGGAGTTAAGAGGATGAAGTTGATCAGGGGTCTTCTTGAAACCGGTTTAGGGTTAGGGTTTAGGGGGTTTAGGGTTTAGTTGAAGGGTCGGGGGACTTGGTAAGTAGGTGGTAAGTAGGCTTAAAAGTACCCTAAAAGGGACCCTAATTGGGGTTATGGTACTTGTAAGTCCCTAAAATAACCTGTTACTTAGTCCCCCGACCCTCCAAGTAGGGTTTAGGGGTTTAGGAGTTTAGGGTTCGGGAGTTTAGGGTTTAGGGGTTTAGGAGTTTAGGGTTTAGGAGTTTAGGAGTTTAGGGCCTAGGAGTTTAGGGTTTAGGAGCTTAGGGGTTTAGGGTTTAGGAGTTTAGGGTTTTTTGGTGTTCATTTTGGGTTTCGGGTTTTGGGCTTTGGGCTTACGAGGTCTAAGGAGTATGTAAAGGTGCCTTAAATCAGGATCACGGGACCTAGCAGCCAGGAACACAAATAATGAGGTGACTGAAATTACAATCGTACCTATGACCACATTTAAACTACGTATACCCTCACCTACTGAGTCCCACGATCCTCCCGGGAATCCTGCTAAGGCCATGATGATTCTCAACGCTGAGAAAAACTGGCTGAGGGAGGTCTCAAGCTGTGTCTCATACACAGGGGTCAATGTCTAGGTGGGGTTTCGGGGTTGAAGTTTAAGGTTTCGAGCTTTTTTGTGCTTGTTGGGGTTTGAGGCTTCAGGGTTGTACGTGGGTTCGATGTACGTGTAGCTAGACCCCGAGTTTAGGGTTTACCTGTAGCCAAAAATCCAACCTCTGCAGGAACTATATGTAGACACCATTATCAGCAACCCTTGGAGCTACCGACCCCGGCATTAAATGTCCCAACAGCCTACTTGGAGGGTCGGGGGACTTAGTAAGTAGGTAGTAAGTAGGCTTATAAGTACCCTAAAAGGGACCCTAATTGGGGTTATGGTACTTATAAGTCCCTAAAATAACCAGTTACTAAGTTTCCCGACCCTCCAAGTATTCGCCTACCTTGCAGGGCCCATCCCTGGGTTTCCGCTGCCGCGTTTAGAAAGTAGCTACTTGGGAGATCAGGACCAGGGACGGAGTAAACAGACTTCTAGCAAGGTTGGCCCCTTAAAGCCTTTATAAGGTCAAATAAACCAAAACACAACGTATACCGAAGGCCTACTTGGATATGAAAGGCAACCATAGCGAGTGAGTGAAATGTAGGTGACTGTAGGTGTAACCCGTCGCAAGGTGCCTAAAACAGTACTTACATGGGAGCTTGCGAAAATGGGGGACCCTAATGTAGTACCATAAATAGTAGGGTCCTTAATTTTATGGACCCCAAAATCAGGCACCCCTAATTTTCGAAAACTCCCAAATAACTACACACGCACCCTCATGCTGGATTAGGAGTTAGGATTAGAGGGCCCCAGGGGATATAGACCCTCTCTATAAGGTCCCTGTCAAGTGTAGGGGTCTCCCTGATACTATTTAGGATGGATTTGATAGGGCCCCCAAAAAGGCACATGAGCAACAAAATAGGATAGGGATAATGAAGCCCAATAAGGTAGGGATATCCCCATAAAAAGCTTATGCTGATGTGCTTTTTGGGTCCCTAACTACTTGATACCCTAAACCCTAAACCCTTATAGAGCCCTTACTTATACTAACTCTTAATTAAAGAAATCCTTCTGGTACCCTTAAAGGAACCCGTGCTTTTTGGGTCCCTAATTTGAGGGTGTCGAAATCCACGGCTCAGGCTGAGGACTTTGGGAGTTCGGACGAAATCCCAGACCCCCGCTCAGGTCTGCAGCCCAATGAGCTTGTCATAGGGGGCGATGAAGGTTTCTGGCACATTCGTCGATGCCAGATCGATGTCATACACTGCGAGAAAAGCCCTAGTCGAGAATGTTTTCGTGAATGACGAAATGGCAACGTGCCTGGACATTTTGGCGATCTCTAGCTTCCCTCCTTCATCAGCGCTGGACACCATCAGGGATCCGATCAAGGCCTCGATATCCTTGAGCAGGCTCGGCGTAGTGGCTGTGGACGAGCGATTGATCTGCAACGCCCAGAAACTTTTGAGGGCCCTGGCTTCAGATGGAACTGAGAATCCGCCTAGAAGGGCGCAAGCCACAGCCCTCGCCTGCCGCGTGGAGTCATAGGCCGCCTTGCTGCGGTCCTCAGAGACCTGGTCACTTAGCCGCCGGCCCGCTGTCATGAGCCCAATCTGCTCTTGTCGGGGATGACCCTCACCAAGACAGGCTGTCCCTTGAATGCCCCCTTGGTGTAGAAAGGAGGCCCCAGCCCCTTTTCCATCATGTACTCGGCCATCCCGCGGAAGGTCTGGAGTGTTGCCCCAATGAAAGGCAGCTCCACGGAGTAGAGGTCGCCCAAGGCGTCGAGAGTTGACCCCTCATAGTAGTTCTAGATCCTCCCGGGGGTCTGGGATGTCCCTGGATGCGGTGCCAGCCGGAGGATATCGTACGTGCCTTACTTAGAACAGGGTTTCAAGTCCCTTTCAAGGGATTTTCAACGGGGTCTATAAGGGATCTATAGTAGGGTTCTATAGTATGCGCATTAATAGTGTGGGCAGGGCTTTGAGGTTCACTGTGGCATAGATACGTGCAGCCTACACAGGGCCATTACTCATTACGATTTAAATTTGGTTCGACCTCTATGTGAGCTCCGCTGGGCATGTCAGAGACCACGTGCGACAAATCAGTTATGCTAATCATTACAGCGTAAGGATGTGTGCTGCAGCACGAAGATGATAGACGTCCACGTGCAGGGAACCCGGCCATGTAAAAGCCACACTGCAGGACAAAGCCTAGCCCATACCCTATATTCCAAACCTCCCCGGACTCAAAACACCTTACAAACACAGAACCCTTAACCCGAGACCCTAAACCCTGAACCCCAAACTTTCAAACCCTAAGACCCTAAATCCTCTGAACCCTAAACCTAAATCCCCCAAACCCTAAACCCTAAATCCTCCTTAAGTTTATTAAAGCCTAAACTCTAAATCCTCCCTAAAGCCTAAACCCTAAACCCCGAAATTGCAAGGCCCTGGCTCAGGGGTGGCGACGAGCATCAAACCGCCAGAGCCCTGCCCACTGGCGCTGACGCGCAAGCCTGGGTTTCTGAGTCAGGTTAGGTTTAGGGGTTTAGGGTTTATACTTCGGTTCTTGTTTGCCTTGAATTGAAGGTTTAGGTTTTAAGGTTTGAGTGACTGCTTGGAGGCCCAGGAGACTTAGTAAGCCGGTTATAAGTAGCGTGTGATAATTGGGGTAACTCCTTTTAGGGTACTTATAACGCTACTTATAGCCTACTTACTAAGCCCACTCGGCCTCTAAGTGGTTCAGGTTGCATTCAGTGGTTGAGACGCAAGGTTTCAGGGCATCTAAGGGGTTTGGGGTTTTGGAGATTAAGGATAAAGGGCTTAGGGAGTTAGAGCTTAGGGATTTCGGATTTACTATCATAACATGTGGGTAGTTCTCTAAATTAATGTCCCTTTTAGGCTCCTTTTTATTGAGGGTGTCGTATTATTTTGGGGGAGCTGCAAAGGAGGGTTCGGTTGTAGTGTTTGGAGTTCTGAGCTTGAGATATGGTGCCGAAAGATTGCATGATTGATGGTTCGCTCTGAACCCTAAACCTCTAAGTCGCAAGTCCGTCAACACACTTTCACCCTTGGTTTCAGGTCCACACCCTAAACCCTAAACTCTAAGCCAGTCCATGTCGCACTGTAGGTCGGTGCCTTCTGTTAACTCCTCTGCCAGCTCCACGGCCTTCTCTGTGCCAAGAGGTCCCACGGAGCTCAACTTCATCCGATGAGTTTGGGATTCGAGGCGCTTTTTAACTGGATATTGGGCCATGCACATGTATGTTAATATGTACATGTATATATACATACTTATTTGATATATGTATGCATGTGTATTTTTTGCTTTGTAAAATATGCACATTCGCACAACTATCTGTGACTTAGTTTGTCTGCTTTTGAGGTGCCAAACGGCACAACTGACCCTTCAGACAAGGGTTGAGTCCGCTAAGGAAGCCGTGAAAGTAGAAAGGACTTCAAATGGTTTCCTGTTAGAGATTTCACCGGATCTTGCAGGGCTCTTAAGTGAGGAGGCACCTTCCCATGATCTGAGCGGTTTTCTTGCTTGAAAGTGTGTTGCCCGCTTGGCTGCGGCTGGAGTAAACAATCCATGGCATTTCAAACCAGTAGCTCTAGTGGTAGTAAGTACTGGTACCAGTGGCAGCAGCGGTGATAGTAGTACTGGGAGTGCCAGCAAGATAGGTTCGACGAGTTCACGGGACACCAAAACACAGAAAGAATTGGATTGACAAAAACCCTGAGCAAGTAAGATCAAGTGAGCGTGCTGGCGTCTGATGCCCTTGCAACTCGAAACCTTCGCCCCTAAACCCGATTCTAGACTCGTTGAACCATTTTGCTGTAGTTGTCCACACAACGTCTTCTCCATCTGGGAGTTTCCGAAAATGAGGGTACCTTGTGTTGGTGCCCTTACAATAAGGATGCGGCTATTTAGGGTACTACATTAGGGTCCCCTACGGTTGGTGTTATAAATCCTGCATCACCCTTAATCGGGAATATACAATAATTCCCATAGTTTAGGGTAGTTAAGGTAATGCAGGATGTATATCACCAACAGTGTTTTCGGAACCCGCGTCTCATCCTCCTGGGCAGCTGCTTCGAGGATCACGTGACTGGATAGACAGGACTACAAGATGACGATCATGCTTGAAAAGTTAGGGCCTCAAAAAAGCACATACGCAAACAAAAAGTAGGATAGGGATGTCCCATACAAATCCCCTTATGTGGGAAGCCCAATAAGGTAGGGATGTCCTTGTGACATGCTTACGCTTATGTCTTTTTTGGGGGTTCCTAGAAAGATCAAACACAGGTGGATGCAGCCCGGGTTTAGGTGCTCCGTGCCCTCTTAGAAGTTCCCTAAACCCTAAACCCTAACTTAGTACCAAAAACAGTAATTATTCAAGCATGGTACTCCAAACCCAGGACTACATGAAAGCATGGTTAAAGGTTGCAGGGCGCCAGTTACAAGCTTAGAGCGGGCGGCCTCGCTGCAGGCCGCTTTTGTGGCGCACAGCACAAGGGCATCCGGACCTCTTGGGTGTTATTGCCTACTTGCCGGGTATCACGGGGAGCTGAAGGTTAACCTTTCTTGGTTATGTAGGGATTGCATAGGGGCTATACTACCCAAAATAAGGTTAAAGGTTACCTACCCTACTAGGATTGGGTTTTGAGTGTTTTCGGGTTTAGGCTTCAGGGCCTATCGCCTAGATAGACCTTCTTGGAACCGACAAGTCTATGGCAGGCTCTAGAGAGAGGGTGGTTTCGGGTCTTGGCGTTACGATAATCTTCGGTACATCCGGTAGGACCTCTTGCTAGAGGGTCACGACTTATAACCTAAACCCCCCTACAAAGGCCCCAAACCCTGAAACCACCTTGAAGAGTGCGGCAAACCCGACACCCAGCACTTGAAGGCCCAACAACACCGCTAAGCCCTTCACGGTCCTACAAAACCCCAGAAACCCTTTTCAAACCCAAGACGAAAACCCACCCAGCCCCTTTCAAACCTTATTAACAAAACCCGAATCCACCAAGCCTATACCCTGAACCCTTATCATACCCCCGTATTTTGCTGTCCCTTATAGGAATCCACATAATTCCTTTACAGATGCCTTTCAAGCCACATAATTGAAAAAAATCTCCGAAGTGTTCCGCCGAACCCCAAACCCAAAACCCGAACCAACCCCATACTTGGAGGGTCGGGGGACTTAGTAAGTAGGGGCTCCTTCAAAGGGGATTATAAGGGTTCCTTTAAAGGGCTCTATAAGGGTACTATAGGGTTTAGGGTTCAGGGACTTAGTAAGTAGGCAGTAAGTAGACTTATAAGTACCCTAAAAGGGACCCTGATTAGGGTTATGGTATTTATAAGTCCCAAAAATAACCAGTTACTAAGTCCCCCGACCCTCCAAGCAAACCTACTACTTGTCACCCTAAACCCTTATAGAGCCCTTATACTAACCCCTAACTGAAGGAATCCTTATGGTACCTCTAAAGGGACCCCTACTCCCCGAAGTGTTCCGCCGAGCTGCAAAGGCCCTTTCGAGGCTCACTTGTCACCCTGCGTTCTCGCATGGTCACCGCCTCTCCCAAAGCGCGCTAAGTCCCTAAAAGGGAACCCTGAAGGATTCCGTTAAGGGAACCCTACAGGGTAAGGGATCTATAAGGGTTTCTTTTAAAGGGCATCCCCTGAAAGGAACCCTTAGAGTACCTTTATAAGAGTTCCTTTAAAGGCTCCCTTATGGGGGATACTTCCCCGCCGCTGCGAGGGTATTGTACAAGGCTTCTTTAATCCCTTAACCCTGGGATCCCTAAATACCTACTATATGCCCTCTGTAGACTCTTAAGGGTCCCTAGAGCTCCCTCAAGAAGGCCTAAGGGTCCATATTCGGAGCCCAACCCCAAAACTAACCCTAAACCCCTAAACCCTTACTTGGAGGGTCGGGGGACTTAGTAAGTAGGTGGTAAGTAGACTTATACGTACCCTAAAAGGGATCCTTATTGGGGTTATGGTACTTATAAGTCCCTAAAAGAACCAGTTACTAAATCCCCCGACTCTCCAAGTAGAAACAACGACCCTCGACAGGCGCCGGCATAGTTGATTCCTACTTGGAGGTTCATGGGTAGCTATAAGGCCTCCTCCTTTAAGGGCCCCTTGAAAGGGATCTATTGGGATTCTATAAGGGTATAGGGTTTAGGGTTCATGGGTATTTACAAATGGGGTTTATAAGTAAGGTAACTGTACTTATAACTCATATTCGGGGAAACATAGCACCAATTACAACTACACATGAACCTCCAAGTACGGTTTAGGGGTTAAGGATTACGGGAGGAGTTTTAAGCGTTGCCACCAGGGTGGCTTCCCAAAGGGTCCTAAGCATCTATATGGGGGGATACCTACCCAAAACATACCCAGAGATTCCAAAACCCCTTGAGGAACATACCTTAAATTGAATTATAGAAGGACCCCTAGTGTAAGTTAAGGAGTATTCCTCAAATAAGGGGTTTTGGAGTCTCTGGGTAACAGTAATTCTCTCTGAGGGGCTGAGTACGCTGGCCCCCAGAAAGTTAACCTTTTCGTTTATTGTAGGATTACAAAAAACCCAAAAGGTTAAAGGCTACCTACCCCGCGTCTAAATGCCAAATACTTTCTGCTTTTAGCGTCCTAAGCATCTCTACAGGGAGATAGCTGCCCAACATTATAGTATTTCCTACTATATACTTTCTACTATACAGGTACTTAGGACCCTCTGGGTTTGCGAAACTGGAGCCGGGCTTTAGCACATAGGGCTTCTAGGGCTTGTCGGGTTTGTGGGATTTACATGGCAGGGGCATATATGGGTTATAGGGTTTCAGGATTTACATAGGGTTGTTTTAGGGTTTAGAGTTTGGGGTTTAGGGTTTGCGGTCTGAGGCTGGATAAAGGTTTTTCTTGTAGAAATCCTGGAACAGCTATCACTTGTTTAACGAGGCTTCCACACTTATATTGGATTTTCCCACGTCTTCTAGCTGTGCTGAGTTTAATTGGGAACTTGGAGTGATTGCGTCCTGTGGAATTCGAACAAGGCGTCTTCAGAGTGTTCGTTAAGCGGGCAAGCCTTACATCCACAAGCCCTAACCCATAAAGCCGAAAACCCTGGTGCCCTAGTTCCTATTAACTTAACCGTTAACCCTAAAAGAAAAAACCCTGAACTCCTGCAAGACCACGCGAAAAAAACGACAACATAGACAAAACAATACACACCCGACACCGGCCAGCATCGACACCAGCGCCGCTGCCAGTTGGCCAAAACCGGCCTCTACATTGGGATTTCATGCGCTAGCTTGCAGGATCATGGGACGTCGTGAATAGCTAGGGCTACAACAACAACAACAACGGTGGCTATGCTTCGAATTACCTGCGTGATCCTCCAAGCGGGAGTCTTACAGTGACGATCCAATTCGATACAATGTAGCGCAAGTGCTTTGATACTTCGAGCGGGCTTGGACATCAGCTATTTTCGAGGCGGAGTACCCGGGCCCAAGAAAGGTCAACCTTTGCAATTCTGGTAGGAGTATATAAACCCCAAAAAGTTAGAGGTTACCTACGCAGCTACTAACTCATAATGGGAAAAAAGTTAAGCTTATCAATTATGGTAGGAGTATAGGTAGCTACTAACTTATGATGGGGAATCCTATGGAGTGATGTTGCTTTTTCAAGCTACCATATTTCCTTGGGTTCCCTCCGCTGTGAAACTCCTACGGAAAATCACATTGATAGTAGCTCGGGACAGGATTTAGGGCTGTCAGGGTCTAGGGTTGTCAAGCTCGAGGATTTGGGGTTGAACTTTTAACTTCTCGATTTTCAGGATTTCGGGCTTGGGGGGCTGCAGGATTGTCATCTGCGTTTTAAGCCTTCAGAGGCGTAGGGTTTAGGATGTTTGCTCGCTGTTTTTATTGATGGTCGCGGCCAAGCGTTCGTTGAAGTCTCGAGGGTACGGTACCGAAAAGACATACCAGGGGTATGACTAGTTCATAATGTACCGTTGTCACTTGCATGTAGTAAAAAAAACAGAACTGATATAGACCGACACTTAAGCCCCTAAGCATCACAACCCAAATGCGAAAACTAATCGACTGAATGAAAAAAATAGGATTCATGTTAAAGCTTCGTACAGAGTGGCCTTGCCAAAGTTGATTAGGGTTTCGGGGTATACTGTGCTACAATTTGACGCGGACTATAATCGACTACCATCACTAAGTATCCCGACGCCACCAAGCACATCTAGGTCTACCTGGAACCGAACACTTCCTCAAGCTCCTTATCCTGTACGTAGGCGCTAGAGCAAACCTGCACCCGAACCCTAACACCCTAGACCCTAAACCTTTAAACCCACAACGCCAAACCCTAAGCCCCTGAATCCCTAAACCCCCAAACAAAACCACAGACCCTGAAGCCCTTGTAGGAACCCTCATTAAAAGGAGCCCAGAGACTCCAAAACCCCTTAATTCAGGCATTTTCCTTCCATTATGATAGGAGCCCTCATATTTGATATGAGGGCTCCTATTATAATTGAAGATATATTCCTTAATTCATATGGGCCCCCCAGTTCTGCAGCGCGAGACTCACGCCCGAACCCCCAATGCTTTACAACTTATAACCCCAAGAGGTTACGGTTTAGGGTTTAGAGTTTAGGGTTCAGGGTTTGGGTCTAGGGTTATAGGTTAAGGGTTCAGGGTTTGGGGTGTAGGATTTAGCTGAATCCCAAAGAGCCCAAAGGACCAGTATAGTAGGTATTTTGGCAACAAAATTGTTTTCCATAGTTACCATTACTTGCACCCATTGGGAATGATCCTAAATCCTAAACCCCAAACCCTAAACCCCTAAATCTTGGCTGAATGATCCCCAAACACTTCGCCCCCCCCCCCCAGAGACTCCTTGGAGGCCTCAAAAGGTGGGATGAAGGTAGGTGGGATATTCCCAAATAAGAGTCCTTATATAAGGGATCCTTAATCCTACCTAAACCCTAAACCCAAAACCCTAAACAAACCCTAAACCCAAAACCCTAAACGCTTCGCCCCCCCAGAGACTCCGGGGATCCAGCCGGGGCAGCGCAAAGGAGGTCCCGCTGGCACAGGCCAATCACAATCTGAGAGCAAAGGGTAGAGAGTTGAACGTTTAGGGTCTAAGGGTTTAAGGGTTAAGGGGTTAAGGGTTTAGGGCTTAGGGTGTAGGGTTAGGTTTAGGGTTTTAGGGTTTAGGGGTTTAAGGGTTTAGGGTTTGGGGGTTTTAGGGTTTAGGGGATCGCAATCTGAAAGCAAGGGACCCAGGGACTCCAAAACCCTTTAATCAATCATAGTCCCTAAGGCTCCATGTGCCCATACAGTATATACTTCGGGCTTAAAGGGGTTCCTATGTGGGTACTTTCGGGTATAAGTATATACTATATGGCTACATGGAGCCTTTGGGGGTCTTGCTCGTCTTGCTCCCAGGACAGTCGGTCGCCAACGGCGACCCGCACTCCACAACCATGTCAGACCTCCCTTTCTCCAGCTGAAGCGCGCCGTCTGTAAGGTGACGGTCACGGACTGCTGGAGCGCCATCGTGCATAATGTAGGAGCCTGATTAAGAAACCCTGGCCTTATAACTCCCAAAAAAGTAGGATTCATATAAGGAACCCAGATAAAGACCCAAGGACTCTCAATCACGTTCCTACATATTACACCGGTTGAAGCTACGTTGTCTCCCTCTCAATCAGTCTGGTCACAGACGAAGACGTGGGCAAAGCGGGCCTAGGATAATGTCACGAGTTCCTTAACTTCGGGCGGTTCTTTAAAGGTGCTGGTCTGGGGTTCCTTTACTGTAAACTACTAGTGCTACTAATCGCTACTATCAGGTCGACTAGAATTTGGGTTTACCTGGAGATCGAAAATCACGTAGAATCAAGGGGATGGGACCATGGGAACTGCAATCTTGTAGGGTTTGGGGTTAACCTTACATTTGCTATAACATGGGTCCTCATGATACTAATTGGTAAGGATCCTAGTGCTTTGGGGTCAAAGTACTACAGCACCCACAGTATACCAGTGCTAAGCCCTAAACCCAACACCCTGACAGAATTCTTGAAAGCCCCGTTTGTTTAAGGAATATTCCTAAATCAAGGTCGCACTGGGCTGTCTGGGTATAAGTCCCCTTATATTGGCTGCCATTATAGTTGCCTTGTTATGACCCTCTTTTATCACCCCGAAACGCTAAACCTTTAAACCTCGATAAACCTTATTCCCAAATCCCTAAACCTCTACAGTAAACCCCACTACCTTCTTACTAAGTTCCATGATACTTTCAGGAACCTAAACTCCACCCTATAGATCCCTTAAAGGATGCCCTTAACGGAGCTCGTTAAAGGAACCCTATACTTGCTAAGTCCCATGATCCTTTCAGTACTCAAGGGGTATACTGGACTTTGAAGTAACCAGGGAGAAAATGTATAGACTTTTATTTCATAATGGTTCCTTAATTAAGGAACAGGTACCAAAAAACGTATTCAAGTATGGTACTCCAAACCTAGGTTATCGGGCTCTCCGGGTTCCTAAACTACCCAAACTACCCTAAACCCCTAAACCCTAAAACCCGAAACCCTAACACCCTAAACCAAAACCCCAAACCCCTAAACCCCTAAACCCCTAAAACCCTAAAACCCTAAACCCCTAAACCCCTAAACCCCCCCAAACCCTAAACCCTCTGCCGCCCAAGGGGCCACAAACTTCTGGAGGTCGCTGAGCGGCTCGGAGAGGCAGTGGCTAATTCCTTGGGCTCTTTTTGGGTTCCTTCAAGGGCTCCCTCAGGGGTTCCTTTGAGGATTTAAGGTTGAGGGTTTAGGTTTAGTGGCTAATTCCTGGGGCTCTTTTTTGGGTCTCTTCAAGGGCTCCCTCAAGGGGTTCCTTTGAGCATTCCTGGGACTCATTTATGGCTTCCTTTGAGGGTTCCTCCAAGGGCTCCTTTAAGGATTTAAGGTTTAGGTTTAGTGGCTAATTCCTTGGGCTCTGTTTTGGCTTCCTTTGGGGGTTGTTCCAAGGGCTCCTTTAAGGATTTAAGGTTTAGGTTTAGTGGCTAATTCTTGGGGCTCTCTTATGAGGTCCAGGGTTCAGGGTCTGGGGGACTTATAGCGTTTAGGGTTTTAGGTTTAGGTGCAGGCTTGGGGTTTAGGCCTTATAGGGCTTGAGGCTTGGGGTCTAGGGCTGAGGGTCTAGGGTCCAGGGTTTAGGGGGCTTATAAGGTTTAGGGTTTTGAGCTTGTCGTTTCGAACCGTTTCTTGGTCACTTTGTTCTCTTTCTGCTGTTGGCTTTTGAAACATTTAGATATTTGCTTGGCATTATGTTTTGAGCTTTGTTGTCGGAAGGGAGCTGTTCTTCGCCGCATGGTTTTGGAATACATAAGGCATCGAGTTGGCGCTTTGGGTTGTTGTAGTGGGCTAGGAAACCAACCAGTCGCCGAAGTGGGGCAAGGGAGCATTTGCATTGATACTAACACTTGGAGGGTCGGGGGACTTAGTAAGTAGGTAGTAAGTAGACTTATAAGTACCCTAAAAGGGACCCTAATTGGGGTTATGGTACTTATAAGTCCCTAAAATAGCAAGTTACTAAGTCCCCCGACCCTCCAAGCACGTCCTTTTTGCGACTGCTACTCGCTACTGCTGTTGCTGCTGCTGCTACTACAGACAGCCACTGCTCCAACTATTGCTACTGCGACTGCTATACTAGTGCTACCACAACAATAACTTCCTACTACCTACCTTCTGCCTAGTGCAATATCAGCAACTGTACCAACCCGTATGATGGCTAATCGTACCAGCAATGCTTTAGGTGTCAAGGCACGTCCGATGTTCTGCTGGAGAGCATCAGGTACGCCTCGGCCCCAAACACGATACGATTTCCCACGCGCAAAGCCCAAAACCTAAACCCGAAACCCTGCATGTACTTTTTTCGGTTAGGTCTTCGAAGGTTAGCATCTAGGCAACGTAAACCTTCGGAGCAATAGGAATCTTCGGAACACAAAACCCCAAACTTTATGGCAAAACGATTTCGACCGTGTAACTCTACTTGCAAACTACTTACAAAGCCCCATGATCCTCCAAGATACCAACTAGCAAGACTATGCCATATCCATCTCTAGCCGTCTTGCCGTTCGCATTGTTGTGATCGGTGTGCAACAAAAGTTGCTCCCATTCCTCGAAAGGTGGACGAGTTTGTAGTGGCATCGGAACAGCCCTTGCAACTGGGCGGCACCAGAGGTCTACATAGTATGCTTGGAGGGTCGGGGGACTTAGGGACTTATAAGTACCATAACCCCAATAAGGATCCCTTTTAGGGTACTTATACGTCTACATACTACCCACTTACTAAGTCCCCCGACCCTCCAAGTGAGGGCCTATATCATTCCGAAGACTGTTTTGAGCTCCTTCCTGAAAGTGCACTATAATATGCCCCCACAGCCCTATTCCAATTGAGGCCCCTACATTAATTCCTCCGTCAATGGGGGCTGCCTTTCTGGGCTCAAAACCATGTGCCCATCTTTTTCTGCCGAAGACACGACAATAGCCAAGGAGAGAATCGAAAATCTCCTGTTGAGCTGAGCTTCGCTACTGTAGCTTGGGGCTTGCCTTCTGGGGTTCGGAAACATCTGCATGATGTATTAAACAAGGCACCAACTCAGAAAAGTACTCTTACGAAAATTTCCAAAACTATTGGAAGCCTTCAGTAGTAGCTTCGGGCAGCAGGACTAGGCCAACGACTATGCTAGGTTTTCGAAATCCACCTGAGCCCCAAAACCTCAAGCACAGATCTTGCTCTTGTGACGTATTATTACCAGGGTTCCCACACGCCTAGAACCTAAAGGCGAAACCCCGAGACTAGGATGCTGAATATCTTACTCAGGGGCTGGGTACCCTAGCCCAGACGAGGTAAACAATTCTCGTAGGATTATATAAACCCCGAACAGTTAAAGGTTACCCACTCAGCTACTATGTTGACAGAATCCTAAAAGTTCTGTGGCCTGAACCCTACTTGGAGGATCGGGGGACTTAGTAAGTGGGTAGTATGTAGACTTATAAGTACCCTAAAAGAGACCCTAATTCGGGGTAATGGTAGTTTTACGTCCCTGAAATAACCAGTTACTAAGTCCCCGACCCTCCAAGTAAGGCCCTTTCTCAAGGAAAGGATTCTGGGGTATAGCATACTAACAACATGTAGGAGCTATAGAGGGCTAACCTTGAAACAAATTCTCGACCCCCCTACATTAGCAAACCTTAATGCCTAAACCCCAAAAGCCCCATACCCTAAAAAGCTCCGAAACCCCTTTACCCCGAAACCTGAAACCCCAACCCAAGCCCTATACCCCAAAACTCCGAAACTTCTTTACCTCGAAACCCTAAACCCCTAAACCCCTAAAACCCTAAACCCTAAACTCTGAAACTTCAACCTTGAGTCCCCAAGACCTTAAGATTGAGATCCTACATCCTTTGGATTAGTTACAACAACTGCTGTTTCCATTTGCCTTATTCGTACTTTCACTATAGTCATATACAGTCATCATGATCATCTTCATCAATACTATTACGGTTCTTCTTCCTCTACAAGGGGTAGTACTGTTTGCATTGTCAATGCTACTGTCATTTTGTACTTCTTTTCAATTCAACAGTACCAGCCTAGCCTTTACTAATGCTAACGTTGGTATTAAGACTGTTCAGAACTTAAAGACTCGCACACAATCAAAATCGTGCGACTGGGCCTTCGGTGTGGAGAAGCTCTTCGTCTGCTCCACTAGTACATCTGCGTGTGTCCTTGGCAAAGGTGCTTGGGGGAGGGTCGTATTTAGGGAATACAGATAACTACGAAAACGAAATGAGAGAGCAGATGAACTGCGATCATCTGCTATCTACCAAGAGGGTCAGTACATACTAGTAAGACTGTGGAACCAGGTGCCCAGAACCATAGTAAAGGATGATCATTGGGGACCTAATTCCAGAATTGTAACCTGTTCTGGGCTATACGAATTTTGGAAGCTTGAACAGATCTGGCGAAGCATGATTAACTACAAATGAGCCGATATTGGCTGGCCTACGAACTGCTATCAAGATCTATCAAGTCAACTGCTATCTAACCGTACTTTGGAAACCCTGAACCCTCAAACCTTGAACAAGCATCGGGCATCGGGTCCGAGTCGTAGGAAGTAAAGTTTTATGGGCGTGGGAAGGTTTTAGGGGTCTGGGGTTTGGGGTGTATAGATATAGACTCATTGTACCCCAACGGCTTATATTCTACTTATGTCGTGCTGTGTCCAACTTCTATCGCCATTAAAGATCGGTGCAACTTCATCCGTCAGCGGCGGAAAGGCCAGGTACCGGTAGGCAACTGAGTGCTACGTAGCAGTCGCAAGATGTGAATTTTGGTCTCCCTGCTGTCCTCAATGGGAACGCCTAAATCCTGAGAGTTAGAACTCTAAGCAAAAGCTAAACCGAAGAAGATGCAAAATCATGCCCAATCCCTGTTCCTGCTTTCCAGAGATTGGATTGAACACTAGGAAAACCTCGCAAAGCTCGTACATGCCCTTTACAAAACCGTTGTAAGACGCTGTAAACCTCACAGAAACCTACAACACGTTCTAAGCCCTAATGAAAGTAAACCTCACATAAACCTACAACATGCCCTAAACTAAGTAAACCTAAACTTTAAACCGAAAACTCATGACTGAAGCCCTGCAACCCGTAGGCACGTAAGCCTAACCATTGAACTCTTAGGACGGGACCCGTCTAGCTTGCAGCTGCACCACGGAGGTTTCCAAGTGGACATGGCCGGTGCGTCTGCTGCTGGTACCAAAATATACTTGGTCTAGAGGCTTTAATACGAAGGGTTTTAAGTTCTTCGCGCCCTGTTTGGGGGCGGGGGTATTATTAATACATATATGGCTATATGATATAGCTTAACAGTGCACGTTGTTTTTGGCCTTGTTTAAGTGTCCTATAAGGTTACGTTTGCAGTGTACAAATGAGGGCCCAAGATCTGGATGTTGAGGTGTTTATTGTGTGGAGTTAAACACCACTGTTTCTCGGATAGAGCGAATAAACGGGCCAAAACCAATAATTTTGTATGCATCATGAAGGGGTGTAAACCCTAAACCCCTACACTATACTGAAGGGGTCATAGCCGGCTATTTTGCAACATGTGGGTTCCAGGTGAGACTTCGGCTCCAAGTCGTGCCTGACAGGATGGCAACGTATGCTGCGATGGTGACTCGCGCAAGCTCCGGGGGTTAGGGTTCAGAGGTGAAAACTTTGTTTAGTACAGGTTTGTGGGTTCGAGGGTTCTGGGGTTCAAGCTCTCAGCACGAGCCATTGCTTAACTTTGCAAGTTCGAATGACTGGCTGGCTAAACCTTAATACAACCTATACATTTGCCAACTGCCGCGCGTCCTCGACCCAAGGGGTCCACGGCGTGCTGCGCGGAAGCGAAAACCCCACCCCAAGGCTGCCCAGCCTCCAATCTAATTCCGTGCGGTACGTTTCCAACACGACAAGGTGTTTGGCATGTGGATGAGTCCAACTAATCGAAAGCGTTGTGGAAATTGCATCTGGTCACCACATGGGGGAATGCAGAGAAGCAAAAACGACAAATATTCGATCAAACGTGTTGCTGGAAAGCCTTGGTTTTTGGCCCACCGGATTGTTGAAGGCTTTCAACAGTCACGAGCCGCGAACTTTGGGAAGTAATGTTTTGTGGTTCGAGAATTAGATATAATATGAGGGATGCCAAGCTTCAATGTTTATGGCATTGCAGGATGCTAACGAGCTGACCAACGCATCTGTTTTAGCTCGGCTGACAGCTTTAGGATTTTAGGGATTTTCGACTCTAAGAAGTTACAGGGTTGTGGGAAGTTAGGATTTTGAGATTTTGGAGATTAGATTTCGGGATTTCTGGTTTCCGGTGGAACCCACAAAAAACAAAGCATGCACATGGCAAAGCCCTCTTTCCGGCCCCCTGGCTTTCTAGGAGTTAAAACGTGTAGGCTTGTTTATATTCGCTTTTCGGAACATAAATATTTAAGGGCTTATGGGCTCATGGATTGAAGCTGAAAGGGTTCAGGATTTGAGGATTGGCAAAAAAGACTTCGCGACAGGGTGGTTTCATGGGGCTGTCGGGTTATGTAGGATCTCCGCGGCGTTAAGATTTCGGGATTTTTGTGGAGGATTTGAAGGGCTTCTAAGCTGTCTGAGGATTTGGCATTTCAGGGTTTAGCGGTATTTTCATTTAGGCCCAGGGGTGGTTTGGAGTTTGGAACTTGGGTTTTTCGGTTCTTGGTGCTTTCGGATTTCAGAGTTTTAGCTGTGTTTTTTTGATTTGGGTTTGCGGGGGTCAAAAAGTGTATACATGACGTTTACGGTCAATGAACCCTTTCATGCCGTAAAAAAAGCGGTGCGGCACTCGACACTAACTCTTCTTCGTCCTAGAGACAGGATCCACCGCGTTCAGCCAGACTGTCACTGCGCTGATCTCGGTGGCCGTTGTCAAAGGCTCGGCCGGCTCGCTTCGGCCCGCAAGCTGGCCAGCTTAACGGGGCCTCGCTCGAGTCGGTTTAGGGTCTAGGGTGTATAGGGGTTTAAGGGCCTAGGGTCAACGCATGCGCCACTGCTTTCATCTCCGTCGCTTCGGATGGCTTGCTTCAACCCCCTAAACCGTGTGCTAAAAACCCTACAAAACCTGAAACCATAAACAGTCGGGCATAGCATCTTCCACTTCACTCGCTCCCGTAATGTCCATGAAAACTCCAGCTAATTTCTTAACCCTGTAAGCCGCTAGCCTAGTAAAGCCTGAGCCCATAACCCCCCAAGCCACAAAACACCCAATTCGCTCTGAGAAGCACAAAGTGTATCAATCATCCCAACGAGAGAGCCAAAGTTGCATGAAAGCCAGGCTTTATGTTTCGTAGATAATGCAGAGGCCTTGTCAGATTAGGGCTTTGGGGGATAACGGACAACGCAGTATAATTCTAAGGACTCTTTGGGATTGCGACCACAATTTAAGTGCGAAAAAGCTTTTCGGGACCAACATATAGTGTAATTATGAGGATGTCAAGACAAGACTATTTTTTTGATTGGAATACGGCTTTGGTGATAATCGAGTACATTCACCAGGACTGTGAATGAAGACTACTACCAGTATTCCGACCCTTGTAGCAGAACCCCGATAGAATGCACATGGAACTCTTATAGGCAACCGCAACGCCTTATAGAAGCTCTGTAGTACCCTCATACTTGGAGGTTCATGGGTAGTTATACGTGGGGTTATAAGTAGGGTAACTGCAGTTATAACCCGTATTAGGAGACTGATAACCCCACTTATAACCACCCATGAACCTCCAAGTAGAACCCGTATATTGCCAGCATTCCAGTCTGCTGGCTTCGGTTTCCAAGCTCAGTTGCATAATGAGACCCAAGAGTAACCTAGGAATAAAAAGGGTGCGCTTTTTGGTTTAAAGGGGTCCAAAAGTGAACCTGAACCTTTAAAACAGGGAATAACGACCTACTCTGGGTCCTAGATAACGAGAGGACGAGGTTTCTACAACAAGGTTCTAGGGTTTGGTGGTTGAAGGATTTCAGTAGGGCTTTAGCGGTTTAGATGCTTGGAGTTTGGGCACAAGTTTTGCAGCAAGGGTGATGAATGGCCAAGCACTGCCGATAGCCAGCACTAAAAAGCTGCTGAAATCGTAATCACTGCCGCTATGCAAAGCAACAGTAACAGTTGCAACAACAATGAACATGATAGCAGTGCGAAACAACACCGGTAAAAAACTGTCAACTATAACTGCTAAGGTCTGACTGATTTAGGCTCGGAGGTATCATAAACTTTTTCTTTTCCCGTAACTGACGCTCCTGACGGGAAATCTTGTGGCGAAAAGCCGGCTCTACTCGCCGGATTCTGTTCATGAGTCGCCTGGAGCTTGAGCGATCGCTTTCCGGATTTCTCACGGGTGAGGTTTAGGTTGAGGGTTTAGGGGTTTAGGGTTCCGGGTACTAATGTTGATGGAGACTTCCCGAATGTGGAGCATTATGGAGTTGTGATCTAAAACACAGTTGGCACATGATTAAGACCCTTTGTGAAATTAGCAAGGTCCCAATGGCCTGCCTGGAGAGCCCAACCGAAAAGCTCGCTAGTCAAGCGCGCAACTTTACAAACGTAGGTAAACATGGGTGCCCAAAGACTCCAACATCCTTGAATCAAGGATTCCACCTTCAGGCGGAGTCTGTTTACTGACTTTTCCCTGGACGCAGGCTGTTGGAGTCTCTGGCTGGCCTGGAAGTAGTTCGCCCTACGGCCTTCCCCAAGGCAGCACGGCATCGTGTAGTTGAAAGCCTTCTAGAAGGAACAAAACCTTCAGAGACCAAGCGGACCTGGAGAAGCAGAATTGAAAGCCTACTTCACAGTATTACAGAAACCCCCAAATCAGCGACTTCTTACATGACCTGAATAAAGAAAGCCTAAACCCTAAACGCTCAGAAGCCAGGGTTCTGTGGTAAACCCTAACCCACAGAGTGTGGACTTGGCCTGGTTGTGCAATAAAACCAGCTGCCTTTCATTGGTAGTTGTAAGTATAGGGTCAGAAGTCCCTCAGGAAGGGTCATATATATATATATATATATATATATATATACAATTACCCTACTTACAATCCCACTTGCCCATGACCGCAGAAGTATGGACTCTCATTCTCTCTCTCTCTCTCTCTCCCTCTCTCTCGCTCCCTCTCTCTCTCTCTCTCTGTCTGTCTCTCTCTCTCTCTCTCTCTCTCTCTCTCTCTGGCATCCTAGTGTTCATTGAAGCCTTAGCGAAAGGGTGTTTCTTAATCAGGGGTCAACCTTGACCCCCAGGATGGAACGCTTCAAACTCTTACAGCATCCTGTAAAACCTAGCCTGTAGCCCCAAACCCTACGAAATAGTAGGCTATGACCCCGGGCACAACCCCTTAAACAGTATATAGGTGTTGGATCCCTGAAGTAAACCCTATTATCTCCCTACGTGAAACCCTACATATCCGCATATCCAGCCCTTTATGTCCCTACATAAGCCCTGTATATATCCGTACATTAAACCGTATGTATCCGCATGTTTAGGGCTCGAAAAAGCACATAAGCAAAACTAAGGATGGGGATATCCCATCTAAATCCCCTTATAATGAAGCCCAAAAGGGTAGGGATATCCCCCTATAAAATGCTTATGCTATCTTATGCTTATGTGCTTTTTGGGTCCCTAACAATACGAAGGCAGGTCCTCTGGTCCCAGTGAAAGCAAGCAAGAGTTAGTCGTGTCACTCCAACCGAAGCTCTCCTGCGCTCCCCCCAAAAAGGCGGGAAACGGTTTACGAGCTGAGGGTCGAGAGTTCAGGGTTCAGGGTTTTGTGGATGTTGTACGTGGAGGTTCATGGGTAGTTATAAGTAGGGTTACAAGTAGGGTAACTCTGCTCATAACCCGTATTAAGGGACTTAAAGCTCCACTTGTAACTACCCATGAACCTCCAAGTAGTATCAGCGTATTGTCAGGTCCAAAACGGGATCACACCCTAGTTAAATTCCGACTTATATACCTGCAAGGGACCCTGGGCTGTGCTGTGCCCCGTTGAGGGGATCGCACCACCTACCCTAAGGCTCCATGTACCCATATAGTATATACTTAGGGCTTAAAGGGGCTCCTATATGAGTACTTTAGGGCCTTAGAGGGTATAAGTATATGCTATATGGCTACATGAAGGCTTTGGGCTACTGCCCCAGGGTTAGTACTTGGAGGGTCGGGGGATTTAGTAACTGCTTATTTTAGGGACTTATAAGTACCATAACCCCAATTAGGGTCCCTTTTAGGGTACTTATAAGTCTACTTACTACCTACTTACTAAGTCCCCCGACCCTCCAAGTACAGGCTGAAACAACTGTCTGGCTTTTCGGGTGAGGTATACAAGCAAAAGCAATATCGTATGCTAGAAACAGACAAGTACAACATTGTGACACTAAACAACCTACTTGGAGGTTCATGGGTAGTTATAAGTGGAGTCATAAGTCCCCTAATATGGGTTATAAGTACAGCTACCCTACTTGTAGTTGTAGCCCCACCTATAACATGAACCTCCAAGTAGGACAAATCCACGGAAAGGTGGGGGAGGACAGGGGTTCAGACCGAAAAGATCACCCAACACCTTTGCTACTTAGAGGCCCAGGGGAAATAGAAAGTAGGCTATAAGTGGAGTTAGAAGTACCCTAAGTGGAGCTACCCCAATTATAGCCATACTTATAACCGACTTACTAAGTCCCCTGGGCCTCCAAGTATAGGGGCTGCAGTAAGCAGAATCGGGCTTTGGCTACGGCAGTATAAATGCAAAGGGTTACACGATACTGCTACTTATCAATCCGACCCCAAGAGTATAGTGCATATTTTTCATAAAGACCGCACCGCCATGCCGAACCACACTCAACGACAAATAGGAACACCCTGAACATTCATGCGTTTCGTCTTCAGGGAGCAGTTTTCGAAACTCTCATCCCGAAGCCCTAAATCCTAAACCCGCGACACTCATTCCTTCATCCTGTATCTGGATGCCTGCAGGGGGTGCATTCTAGCAACTGTCTGGGGACAATTAAGGGTCACTACTACAGATGATAAGACCTCGGAGTTATAGTAACCTCTAGGTTCCTGAGTAGGTCCATTATAATACAGGTACCCTTTTTCCTACTATTCTTAGAGCCCATTACAGGTGGGTAGTTCCTCTTCCATAGTACTCCCATAAGACCCCTTTACCTTATAGGAGTGGTATGGAAGGCTTATGGGAGACTACCCACCTTAAAACTACCCACCTGTAAATGGCTTAGATATTCGGTTTTGACAAGAGGACACCAAACTAAAACGGACAAAAAGGTACCACTCAAGAACCTAGACCCAATCCTTTTGACATCATCCCCCTCGGTACTACCACCTTAGTCATCTGGTCCTGGCCGTCATTGTGCCAGCGAGCGGCGCAGCTTTGAAAAGACTATGCCTGACAGCATCGACAGCAAACGACGTTTTTTTCCGTGGAGCCCAGGACAGGGGCCCTCATTATCGAGGCTGTGCTTTTTCAGTGGTTTTGTATGCTTGCAATATACTACGGAGCCCGAAAAAGATCCTTAATTTAGGGTTCCTAGGTTCCTGCGTAGCCCCTTCATAATAAGGGAACCCCTTTTCCTGCTGTTGGGTTGTTAACAAGGGAGCCCGAAAAAAAGGGCAAAAAGGTATCACTCAGGAACCTAGTGCCCTCCTAAACCCTAAGCCCTAAACCTGAAGCACCAAAGCCCAAAACCCTATAAGTCCTACACCCGAAACTCTGAGCCCTAAACCCTAAGTACCAAGTCCGAAACCCTAAGGCCTAAACCCTAAACCAGGAGTTCAGGTTCTCAGGCCAAGTAGAGTTTGGATCCTCTATAGAGGATAGAATCGGATTTTCAGGGCTCCTTACTACAACTGTCGTATAAGATACCACCCCAACCCTAGTCCATGTACGAAGGCCCATAGATTAGAAGCTTATAGAAACGGGTGTCTTTAGCGGCTCAGGCTCACTTTTATTCTCAAAATGTTGCGCAAGGTGCGTTTAAGGGCATTGCATACAGGCTTTCTGAGAGATGCTGCATCTATGTTGAATCCATTTCATACCGCCTGCATGGGCTTGTGCATTTTTGCTTGGATTAGGTCTGGAGGATCAGGGCGCTTAGCAAGAAGGGCGATACTCGAGATACCCTGAAATCCCGAAACCCTAAACCCTGAACCCCGAAACCCCAACCCGCAAACCCCAAACCAAACCCTAAACCCTAAGCCCCGAACTTCGTGCAACCCGGGACGCATAGCTTAAACCCCAAACCAAACCCTAAACCCCAAAACTTCTTGCAACCCGGGACTTATTCGGTGTCCTTATTGGCGCTTGGCATGGACGACTGTACGGGTGCACCGACAACCACTGGTGCCGCCACCTGCCCGCATGGAACCCGTTGTTCCCACTTGGAGGCTCATGGGTAACTATAAGCGGGTGGTTGTCAAAATTATGGTCCCTTTTCGGGAACCCTAAATATTAGGTGCCGTACGATATTAGGGACCCAAAAAGGTGCCATAATTTTGACAACCATCCAAGTGGGGTTCAGGGTTTGAGGCTTCTGGTACTGGGTTCATGGGTAATTAAATAAGTAGGGTAACTCTCATGCATAACCTTTCAGAAAGGAATATACCTTACAGTATAGTAGCGTTATAGGGTTCTCGGTATTGTTGTTTAAGAAAAATTCAAGGGGTATTGAGCTCTCTGGGAAGGCTTCGAGGGTTCAACATTAGCCACAAGTAACCTGCGTCTTTATAAGGGCTTACACACGTAGACTATGATAAGGATCCCTAAAAGATAGGTATTGCGGAATCCAGGTAAGGCATTGGATTTGGGCTTAGCACTTGGGAGTCTCCGAAAATAGGGGACCCTAATATAGTACCTTAAATAGTAGGATCCGTATCATACGGACCCCCAACCTAAAAGGGTCCATGGACTCATATCGTAAATACCCTGAGGGTCCCCTTACGGGTTCCTTTATGGCCTCTTTTAAGGGTTTGTTTAAGGGTTCCATAAGGGTTCTATAGGGTTCAGGGTATAAGGGTCCATGTACCCAAATAGTATGCATTGGCCTTAAAGTACTCCCTCTATAGGTACATTGGGCCCAAGGTATATACTATTTGGGTACATTGACCCTTAGGGATCCTGCTGCGTCTGCATGAGTAACTTTTTTCGGATCCCAAAAGACGAACACAGTTAGTGAAAGCTGCCCATCTGCTTCTAATATGCGTCAACTACTGCAACGGCGACAGCATAGACTGATACACTTGTTTTGATGAGCTGGCTCTTGTAATAAGGAAGCCATGCGACAGCCAATCTTCATGTCTCTTCTTCAATGGCAGCGCCCAACACGGGTTCATACTTTCTAGGATGGACCAAACGCATAGGGCAACAAAGCTCAGAGTTCTCACATTGGCTATCTCAGTCATTGCTGTGAAAAAACCATGGTTGCTGCTGGTAGCCCTTCAAACAGGCTCCAGCTAGGTTCTTCAGCAGGCCCTCAAAAATGAGGGTAATCAGGATACACCAGAAAGAATCGTGCAAAAAGGGCACTATTGGGAAACCAGGTCTATCGTCTATACATTCCGGGATTGAAAACAATGGCTCCAGAAGATCATGCCTGCAACACCTGTCCGGGAAGTGCTCCTTGTGGAACCTGACAGACGGATGGTTGCTTCAGGTTTCAGGCTGAAAATGTGGGTCTGGCTGAGTTACTACTATTGCCATTCCCGTAGGCCCCTTATTGCAATTACACCACGCCCTAGGGGCTCGTAGTACCTACTTTGGGGCCTAGGCTATTTGGATCCCTAGGCATAGTGTACTCCCAGGCCCTACTTGGAGGTTCATGGGCAGTTGTAAGTGGGTTTTGAATAGGTTATAAGTTACCCCACGTACAAATCCCAATTCTAACTGGCCATGAACCTCCAAGTAGGCCCTCAACCCTATAGAATCCCTAAAGATCCCATTAAAGGGACCCTTTAAAGGGACCCTTATAACTGCCCCATGAACCTAGAAGTATTCTGATTATCAAGGCCCGCGACATCCGATCGCTGCGGGATTCTGCAGTGTGTATGATTAATTCAGCCGGAGGATTCCAAAACCATCTCGACCATCCCTGCGACAAGAAACACAGCAAGTCTTCAAATTCCCTGATCCTTGGGCCACTCATCACCTTGTCATCACTGGACGCTTTAGGCTCTAAACGGAACCTTACGCCTGGGTTCGCAAGTCTTAAAACTTTGGACGTTGAGCCCCCATTTCGGAGCTCAGAACTCTTTTACAGTATGCAAGGTCTTCGGAATTAGACTCACAACAAAGGCCAAAGGCTAAAGGATCAGGCTGCAGCGCTGTCGGGAATGGGGTAGCGGGCAGTCTCGTGCTGCCGGGATAGGTACCAGCTCGCCAAGCCCAGAAGAATCAATCTTTGGGGCGAGGGCAACAGAACCCTAAAACCTAAATCCTGTATCAGGTTTTGCTGGACCAAAAACCTGTACAGCGATTTTGGGGTTCCCTGTGCATTCTGACGGGCTTCTTCTGTTCGCCCAAAGCCCTAACTGGAAGTTTAAAGTTGAGGGTTTGCCGACACGGCCTGACAGAGACTATGTTTCTGGACCAGCCCGTGCAGATTTTGCATGTTGTCCTTTGCCCAGGGGTGCGAACGTGTACGCGGCTAGTCCCCGATGCGGTCTTGCTTGAAAAAGGCCAACTGACCCTGATGAAAGCACGCTTGAGGTTGAGACGTCCCGCGGTGGGGCAAGTCTTACGCAAACGAAACTCCGCGATGAATACCACGGCGGCCTTAATAGTCAGAACAAGCCTTTGGGGCATGTTATAGTAGATTTATCAGGAAAGAATTACTCCGACCCCTGTATAGTACATGTATGGCAGGATGGAGAAACTGAATGTACTACGAGTGTCGCTGCCCGAAACATGACCACTACTGCTTTCGGGCTCCTTATTACAAGCAAAATTAGTATATGGGAGTTTCCGAAAATAGGGGTACATTATTTTGGGGTCCCCTATTGTCGGAAACTCCCATATCCCTCTGAAGACCCTATTCTAACTATTCAGGTCCCTAATAGCCTGCATGGCAGCATCTCCCGCCTGGACTTGCATCATGCCTCCACCGGGACCTCCCAGGCAGGCACAGGTTGCCACTTCCAAGACAAACAGCACCCCAAGACTCCGTGCTCAGGAGCCCAGTGCGAAGAGACCTTAATGTAGATAAAGGCTTAGTAGATTAGCCAAAAGATAAGCTTACCTTCTCGGACCACTAAACCCTAGAACCTTAAACACTAAATACTGGCTCAAGTAGTACATAGTAGCTCCGGTGACAAACCCCACTTGGCCCCTGCCCCGTATCCCCGAACCAACTCCTCAGAACTTTCGTTTAACATAGGGCCTTAACAATTACAATAAGGCGAATAAGGGTCTCTTTAAGAGGTCTGTAAAGCAAACGCTGGGGATTAAGGGTTAAAGAGTAAAGGTTTTTCTTATAGTGCTTCAGGATGTAGAGGCCTTCATGATTAAAATATGGGCCCCTTTACAGGGATCCTTTAAAAGCGTGTCCTTGAAAAGGTTCTTTAGAAGGGTTCTATAAGGGCTACTATGGGGGTTACTCTAAGGCTTTAAGGCTTTAAGGGAACTATCTTATAACTCACAACCTCTCTCTACTCTGAAAAGCTAACCCTGGTCCCCGGTTCCCTCCTGACTGAGTTGTGGACTTAGTTGCTGAGTTCATAAGCCCAAAAAAGTGTACACTTTCAGTTTATAGTGTGTAGTATTATCCCAAAAAGTGTAAAGTAGATCCACTCAGCACTCGGCATTATACTGTAATTATAATAAAGGAACACCAAATTAAGGCCATCCTAAACCCTAACCCCTATAGATGAAAGTGTATCCACTCAGCTACTAAGTGGACATCATCGATGGCCGGCTCCATTTTGGTGCTTTCGGAAGGTTGGGTCCCTCTTGCCCGACCAGTCGACAATTACGCCGTCGGTGCAGCGATGTGCCGACGCACAAGGCCATCCTTGTGCTGCGGCATCTCTTATTCGGAACCTGGGAACTTCTTGTGAGCTTTGCGGCTCTGTGTCTGAGCCAACACCACTCCCGCAGACAAGCGCATCTCTGGAGACCATGGTACCCAGAGCCTCCAAAACCCCTTAATTAAGGAATATACCTTAAATTATAACAGGAGCCCTAATATGATTTAAGGTATACTCCTTAATTAAGGCGCGTGCGCCTAAAAAAAACTACCCTGAAGACAAAACCTACAGAGGAGCGGCCGAGGGAAGTGTACAAAAGTGTGGCAGGCGCAGCAAAATCGCACGTTTTGACCTTCCCCAGCGGTATTGTGGCAGAAGCAAAAACGCTAGGCGACCATCAGTGCTATCATCATCGATGTCAACATCGCTATCATCCTCACAGCCACCATCGATATCACCATCATCTTCATCATTCTCATCATCATCGTTATCATCATCGTCATCAATGTGTTGAGCAGTGGGCTTTTTGTGTGCTGGGAAAAGCCGGCCTGAATTTATTCTCCGGACCTGGGCTGCAAAGCTAGTCTTACGGCAGAAGGCGAAAACACTGGTGGGGCCGATGACTTTGAAGGTCGCGGCAAGTTTGTTGAGGTTTGTGGGTGGAAAAGGTATGGGGCAAAAGGTCTTTGCACAGTCACCTTTGCCAGATCGCTAGGTCATCATCATTGCTACCACGGTTGTTATCATCATCGTCATCATCATCGTTATCATCATCGCCATCGCCATCGATATCATCGTGACCATCGTAATTTTCATCATCGTTGTCTTCCTCGTCGTCAACATTTCGAGCGGTAGTTTTTTTTAGGCGTGCAAGCCTTAATTAAGGGGTTTTGGAGGCTCTGGGTAAGCCAAACCACCAAAATCGCCTTGGGCCTAGACCTTAAACTCCTATAAATCCTAAACCCAAATCCTAATCCCAAAGCTACACCTTAAACCCTAAACTCGAAGCCCAAACCCAGAGGGGCCCCAGACCTTCCGAGCCCTGAACATCCTTCGATATCCTTTCTGAACCATTAACCCTGACCTCGCGAGAGCCAAAAAGGCCCCTCAAGCAAGGAATATATCTTGAGTTCATACATACTATTTTGGAGTTCCTTTAAAGGGTTCCTTCAAGGGGTCTATCAGGGATCTATAAGCTTGTTCTATGGTATAGGGGCCTTCATAACTTAATCAGGCATTGAAAGTATGGTTTTAAATCTTTTCCTTGATTTTAAGGGTCTTAGACTATACGCAGAGAAAACGCGTTGTGGGAGTTTCCGAAAACTAGGGTACTTTTTTCGGGGGTCCTTATCATAAGGATCCTAGTATTTAGGGTACTATATTAGGGTACCCTATTTTCGCCTTAAACCCCAAATCCTAAACCCTAAGCCTCTAAACCCTAAAACCCTAACCCCTAAACCCTCGACCTTAACCCATTGTAGTATCGTTTTGGAGCCCTTTAAAGGAACCCTCATAATCCCCTCGAAAGGAACCCTATACCCTAAACCTTTAGATCCTAAACCTCAAACCCTAAAACCCGAACCCCCAAAACCCTGTCCTAGACCTTAACCCCTGAACCCTAAATCCTGGACCTTAACCACTGAACCCTAAATCCTAGACCTTAACCCCTGAACCCTGAACCCCTGAAACCACACAAAACCCAAACCCTAACCCCTAAACCCTAGACCTTCACCCCTGAACCCTAAACCCCTAAAACCACACCACACAAACCCATTGTAGTATCCTTATAAAGCCCTTCAAGGAACCCTCACAATCCCCGTTAAAGGAACCCTCATAATCCCCTTTAAAGGAACTCTGAAACCTAAAACCCACAAAACCCAGGAGTGGCCTTGGACCTGGAACATCTGTCCGGGCCCGAAGCCTTCGGGTACGATCCTGGGAGGCTTTAGGGGGTAAGGGGTTTAGGGTTTAGGTTTCAGGGTTTAGGGTTTAGGTTTCGGGGTTCAGGATTAGGGATTGCGGCTTGGGGGTTTAGGGGTTTTAGGGCCTCCTTTAAAGGGGAGAATCTGAGGGTTCCTTGAAAGGGCTCTATAAGGATATTGCTGTGGGTTTGGGTTTGGGTTTAGGGGTTTAGGGGTTTAGGGGTGTAGAGTTTAGGTTTTAAGGTTTAAGGTTTAGGGGTTTAGGGGTATAGAGTTTAGGTTTTAAGGTTTAAGGTCTAGCTCAGCCCTGGGCCAGAATAGACGAGTGCATAATTGCATCGCTTGTGCACATCCGAAACCGCACCTCCCTGTCGGACAATGCACGGTGTTTGTCCGCTGCATAGGCGGCCAACGAACCTCAGGCTGCTGATATCATCCTGCACTGTTTTGCGTGTCTTGGTTTGTCTTGCCTTTGTCCTGCCTTTGTCCTGAAGAGCAGCTCGTAGCGTCGAGTCAACAGCTCCGGGGCACCCTACCCCCTCCCCCTACTCCCCTAAGGGTCCCTATGAAAACATGCATCAAGCTCAAGACTTGAACGCTTGAGAAATCACGGGCGAGTCGAGACCTTTTGCAGTACGACTGTCAGGTCGCATAAATAATGTTACGGATCAGGGCTGAGGGTTTGCAGTGGAAGCCCAGAAGTTGGAAACCCCATAGCCTCAATCCTGAAGAGCAATGTATAGGGAATCACAGCACTATTTGGCCTTAATCCGGTTTCCAACTTTATAGGGTTGACTGTAGGGACATCTATTGCCTACTTGGAGGGTCGGGGGACTTAGTAACTAGATATTTTAGGGGCTTATAAGTACCATAACCCCAATTAGGGTCCGTTTTAGGATACTTATAAGTCTACCTACTACCTACTTAATAGGTCCCCCAAAGACCCTCCAAGTAATCCCTAAACCGGTTTCAAGAAGACACTAGAAGCTGCCCCCACCCTGTAATAGTGGCTATAAGGATTATATTATGGCCCTATTCTATTCCTATTATACCACTATTACAGAGTGGGGGCAGCTTCTAATCTATTGGTTTCAATCAAAGGTAAAAGGAGTGACCCTTAATAAGGACCCCTAGGTATATACCCTTAATTTTGCTATTCCATACCCATTATAAGCCCCATTATAGGGTAGGGGTCCCCATTAAGGGTCCCTCCTTTTCCCCTTTGATAAACCGGTTTCAAGAAGACCCCTGATCAACTTCATCCCGGCCTCGGCAACCTGCGATACGATGCCCCGGAAACCCCTAAGCCTTAGGTACGGCCCCCATACAGTAAGAGTCTATAATAGGGCTACTATTCAGGTCCTAATATATCTATATTATGGATATTAGACTTCTTTTGAGTCTATTTTCCTTAAAGGGTTTAGGATTCCCTCAAGGGTTTAGGGTTCCTTACAGGGTTTAGGATTCCTTTAAGGGTTTAGGGATTAGGGTAATAGGGGGTGGAGGTTGGGTAGTAACAGTCTATGATAGGGCTACTTTATAAGGTCCTAATATATCTATATTATGAATATTAGTCAACTATTACTGAGTGGGGGCCGTGCCCAACCTAAGCCCTGAAACCCTAATAAACAACACCCGGAACAAACCAACAACCCAAAAAAACCCAAAACACTAAACACCCTAGAAACTCTAAGCCCTGAACCCCCAATAAACAGCACGCCGAAAACAAAAACCAAACCCCAAAAACCCTTAGCCCTGAAACCCCAATAAACGACACACCTACACCCCCAACGATCCTAAAACCGCAAAGCCGCACAGATCCTAAACCCAGGCTTTAAATCCTAAACACCCTTAAAAACCCGAAGTCCTTCACCGCGTAGACCCTAAACCCAACTGGGTGGTTGTCGAAATTATTGTCCCTTCTTGGGTCCCTATTATAATACGGCACTTATTATTTAGGGTACCCAAAAAGGGACCATAATTCTAACAACCACCCAAACCCTAAACCCTAGACCCTAAACCCAACTAAAATCCAAGGCGCACTTGCATGAGGGAAGGGTCCGAGCCTTCTGAGCAGCAGCCGATCGGCTTTTGGGCTTTTGGGCTTTAGGCTTTGATCAGAAGTTTAGGGCTTAGGGTTTAAATCGGGTTCAGGGTTTGGGGTTTAAAGGGTTTAGGGTTCAGGGTTGAAAGGGTTTAGGGTCAAAAGTTTAGGGTTTAGGGCTTAAGGTTTAGGGTTTAGGGTCTAGGGTTTAAAGGGTTTAGGGTGTAGGGGTTTAAAAGGTTTAGGGTGTAGGGGTTTAAAGGGTTTAGGGTCTAGAGGGTAAAGGGTTTAGGGTTTAAAGGGTTTAGTGTTTAGGGTTCACTATCGTCTCTAAGAGCTCTGTAAGGGTTCTGTACTGTGTAGCCCCATGATAATAAGGGTACCTTAGGGTTCCTTTACGGGTACTTTAGGACCTCTCTAAGGGTTCTAGAAGGGTCTAAGGTTCCTGTCGGTGGCTAAGTTCCTTAATGAGAACCCATAGTTTAGGTCCTTACTTGGAGGTTCATGGGTAGTTATAAGTGGGGCTATACATAGGGTAACTATAGTTATAACGCATACTAGGGGGCTTATAACCCCACTTATAACTACCCATGAACCTCCATGTAAGGTAATGCAGGATTTACATCATCAATCATCAACCGTAGGCGGTACTAAAATAGAGTTCCCTTCGAGGGTCCTGCAGCTAGGTTCCTGAGTAGCCCCTTGATAATAAGGTACTCTTTTTCCTACTATTCGGTTCTTATATGGAGACCCTAAAAAGGGCAAAGTGGTACTAGTCATGAACCTAGGCGGAAGCAGCAGATCAACACATAATATGAAGTAGTGCCTAACAGCATGAGGAGCAACAGCAACATCACCGGCAATGGCAGCAGACAGCAGCAGTCGCCAGTAGTACTGCGCCGCTCTAAGGGGTATTTCCTTAATTCAATGATATTGGAGTCTCTGGGAACCCTGGTTTCTGACCCAAGCCTTGCGCCACGATAGGAGCCCCTTACTTACTATAGAATAGGGTTTTGGGGTACATTATACAAAAATTATTGCAAGGAGCCCCCAAAATAGTATAGGTAACTGTTAAGGCCCCCACACTAAACCCCTCCATAATAGCACTTAGAGTAATGCTTACAGACACCTTTGCAAGCAAGGAACTGATAGAAACCCTAAAACCTGATGGACCCCTCTAAAGGTACCTTAAACGGGAACCCTACTCCAATTGAACCCACCATAATACCCCTCATAGTAACCCTTATAGAGCTCTTATAGTAGCCCTAAAGGACGCCTCTAAAGTTTCTGACCCTGGCCTTGCGCCACGATAGGAGCAGCCTGCTTCTGGGGCAGCACGGCGTTCGGACCGAAGATCTGCGCCAGGGTTGTTTCAGGGGTTCCCAGAGAGCCCAAGGGATCCCTTATACCTCGGGCTCCTTTACGGCATCCACAAGGGATCTATAGTGTTCAGGGCCTGTGTTTAGGGGACCCCAATAGCCTTGTAATTTCGGAATATACCTGAAATTGTAGTAGGAACCACAATATGATCGGAGGTACTGTCCTTGATCAATGCAGGGGTATTGGGCTCTGGGTTTTTTTGGGGTTGGCTGAAGGGTTGTACTGGGGTTTAGCAAGCTTGAGGTCGCCTTGACGTGTTTACTGTTTCTAGGTTTTAGGGCCGTTTCGGGATTCTTTTGGGTTAGCTTTCCTAGGGCTTGTCGGGTGCTTTTTGCTTCTAGTGTGTTGAGGGTGTTTTAGGGTTTGGGGCCACGGGAATTCGCAGTTTAAGGCCCTGTAAGCATGCCCAAAACCCTGAGTTTTAAACCCAAATCCCGAAGCCTTCAAAAAACTTAAGCATGTAGGAGTCGATGGCTTCGGGCTAAGAATTCTTTTAACGAATCCTCCAGTCACTGTATTGAAACCCTACGTAGTTGCTGAGTTCATAATCCCAAAAAGTGTACGTGTCAGAGGTCTACAAGAGATAATACCTATATCCTCCATTGTAGTTCCTTTTTATTTTTTGGTTTAACCAGTTATATACTTTGGATCCTATTATAAGGTAACCCCAAAAAGGAACTCCAATGGAGACTATAGGTATTCTTCCAAAAAGTGCAATGTACTCACCCAGCTAAAGCTAAGAAAGCTTGCTGCAAAAGTTAGTCTTAGGGGAAGAAGGGTTTGGGGCTTTCGGTCCAAGCTGTTGTAAGAGTGGGCTTCAGGGAATGGCAATTTTACGCTTTCGGATGTCAAGTGTACCTTACACTACCATATCCTATTTCTTGCAGGAAAACTCCTTGCCCAGGACCATAACCACCCGAGAGCTTTGAACTTTCAGGTTCCGCATTTTCGAAGATGGAGCTAGTACCCAAGCACGTAAGTTTAAACCAGCGATCTAATCCATGCTCCGGGAGAGTGCTTTGCGGTTTGACAAAGCTCGTGAGTTTCGTCATGAAGTCCGGAGAGGCCGTGCTCAGTAGCACTCGTGGCCACTTCAAGCATATTGTCGATTTTCGCATTCCCATGCTTGTCTGTGCTTAGCTGCTAGTACCCAGCTTGCCCTCAAGGTCGACAGAATGAATCCAAGACATGCACCATTGGTTTGTCGAGAGACTACGTACCACAGCACACAAATGTGGAATTTATAGCGACCGGAGACAAAGTAGGTTTCGGTAGGTTCTGGCCGGAGTTGATTACCAGTGGCATTCGAGTCTGGGTGTGGAGGTGTGTGAGCTTATGGCTTATGGCTTGTGCTGGACAGCTTAGAAGTTGGTTTTTAGGCGTTGTTTGTAGTGTTGGGCTTCGCACTTCGGGATGTTAGGTCGGTTAGGTTACACCTTAAATTCCGTCGGCCTTATCTACCCCCACACTGGCCTTGTAAACCCAATATACAGATAGATAGGTAGGTAGATAGATAGATAGATATGTAGACAGACAGGCAGAGAGGGAGAGAGAGACAGACTATATAGACCCCCTTTAGAACCCTTGTAGAACCCATATAGATCCCAAACCCTGCGAGCCTTTCTGCTGCTGCTGCTCTTCGTATTTCCGCTTTCTCTCTATAATAAAAATCGACTAGTCCGCTCGTCTGTAGTTGTTCTTAAACAGACCCTATATGTAAACCCCGAGCCATGTGGAACCCGCAAGAAAAAACTTACAACCCGTAAAGGAACCCTGAATAGGAATCGTAGGAGTCGGAGTATAGGGTAGGAGTAGTAGGAGTAGTAGGAGTAGTAGGAGTAGTAGGAGTAGTAGGAGTAGTAAGAGCAGTACTTAATAGTGTAATGTTGACGGCCGCTCATACATTCATACATACATACATACATACACACATACATGCACACATCCATACCTACATACATACATGCATACATAAATGCACACATGATTACATACATAAATACATACATACATACATACCTACATATACATACCTACAATCACACATAAATACATACATACATACATACGTGTATACTTACATACACACACCTACAAATACACAAATACAAACATACATACATACATACATATATATATATATGTATGTAACAGAGAGAGAGAGAGAGAGAGATAATTGCATGGGGTTTGATAAGCAGAACAGCGGTTCCGTGTAATTATGTAACAAAAACAAAGCCTTCAAGCTTCTATATACGACAACATCAACCTCAAACCCGAACACTTCAATAAATGAAACCCTGAACCGGCTTATCCGCAACGTCCTGCCTCTGTCATCTTCGCCTGGGTGGGTGGGTACTCCACGCCGTCGTTCCGGGCGAGCTGATCCAGCTGAACGCCCAGCCTTGTTTACTGGACCTAAGAGTAACTTAGGAATAAAAAGGGCGCCCTTTTTGGTTTGAAGGGGGACTTAGTAACTGGTTATTTTAGGGATTTGTAAGTACCATAACCCCAATTAGGGTCCCTTCTTGGGGTTACTTATAAGCCCAGATTCTCAGGCTTGAGCCCCAAAGCCTGGAGCTACTTTGCTGGAAAGGAATCCTAGACCGGTTTACGGCTTTACTTGGAGGGTCGGGGGACTTAGTAAGTAGGGGCTCCTTTAGAAGGGTTCCTTTAAAGGGCTGTTATAAGGGTACTATAGGGTTTAGGGTTCAGGGACTTAGTAAGTAGGTAGTCGATTCTCGGAGCGACGACAGAGCTGGATGTCCGAGACTCGGCATCCAAAGCACCGTCGGCTCTTCCAGGGATGGCCGGGACTGATGTGCGAGAGCAGAGCCTGCCGACTCCGGATGGCCCTCCGCGTCTCTTTCACGGAGAGACCTGGGGCGGCCCGTCGCCGTGAACCTGACAGTCGGCTTCAGGTTGAACCGGCCGCGCCGGGAAGAGCGGCAACCACCGCACACGTTGTGAGGCGGCCGCCGAAAGGTGCGGCCTCCGCACCTTTGGCACGGCCACCCCGCCATGACATCCCCAAGTAGTGGGGCTCAGACTGCTTAGAACCACTCAATTATAGGGCTTATCGCTCCTGAGTTTTGGGGGCTTCGAACCTGGTGCTATGAGATTCTATCCGATCTCAGGCTTCAGAGACATGGGTCACTCGCGTAGGGTTCCGTTGAGGGTTGCTTTGCAGGGTTTCTCGAAGGGGTATGGTAAGTGTTCCGTTTAGAATCCTTTTAGGGCTTCTTTGCAGGGTTTCTAAACTTGGCTTATGCAAGTACTTCTGAACCCCTCCTAAAAGTTAAACTTTTAGCCTCCTTATTATGGCTCATATAGAAACCCCAAAACTCAAAGTCCTAAGAGCCTAACAGAAGAACACCAAGTAAATGATGTACAGTATTATGATAAGGGTTTAATGTAGGGTATGGTGTGCAGTCGAACAAGCCGTTTTCGGAAGAAACGCAGACAATCCCACAACCCCGCCGCAACCCTGTCAGAAACTCTAGATCTTGGAAAAAAACAACCCGAGAGCCCACTACCCCTTCAATAAGGCAAAACGAGGCTGTCCTAGGCCTCGACTACGCAGAGAGGAGCTACAAAAGGGGCCTTATAATTATAGAATAGGGTTTCGGGGCCAGCTATACTTTTCTATAATAAGGAGCCCCCACAATAATTTACAGGTAATTATGAAGGCCTCTACATTAGCTCGTACTCGCTGCATCGCGAAGCAGAAACACAGCGTTACACACTGAAACAGCTGTCATGCAGAGCTTACGAGTTTTGGGAACCCTCAAAATCAAGTCTTACGCAATTCCTGGGCCCAACATCGACCCTACCTAAGGAACCTACCCTTTTAGGGCCCCCTAATAAAATTCCTTTATATAAGTCCCTAAAAAGGTCGGTTCCTTGGGGTCCAAGTAAACCCATAACCGTCGGCTTGCGTTTGGTTTGCTCCTGCAGCCAAACCACTTGATCATCTCGATCATCAGATTTTCCTGCCCGGTTCTAGGCGCCGCGAAGTGCCCAGAGACTCCAATATCCCTTAATTAAGGAATACCCGAAGAACCTACCTTTTTAGGGCTCCTTATTATGATTTCCTTATACACGTCCTTAAAACGGTAGGTTCTTCAGGGTTAAGGTATTTCTGAAATCATATTAGGGATCCTCCTTTTATTTTAATGTATATTCCCTTAAGTAAAGGGTGTTGGAGTCTATTCTGTGCCCGGACCGTGACAGTCATAACACTTACGTGGCAGCAGTAGTAGCGACCATCGGCAGCAATAGAAGAAGTAGGAGTACGGGTGGATGTAGGGGTAGGGATAGGAGTAGAAGCAGGATTACGACTGAGAGTAGTCAGGAGCAGGAGACAGAGGAATTAAGGATATATAGGAGTAGGAGCAGCGCCACTACCACTACTGCTACCAATACGACTACGACTGCGACCACTACCAGTTGTAGTCGTGGTGGTAGTTTCAGTAATACATAATGCTTTTTGTCGTTGACTATTCTTGTTGCTGCTCTTGCTGCCACTGTGGTGGTGATGGTGGAGGCGGTGATGCTTTCTTTCACTCATACTGGTAGCACGAGCAGCAGCAACAGCAGCAGTAAACCGAAAGCCCGGAAGCGGCCGGCCTGCATCCTCACTTGGGCGATGTTGCCACGTGAAACCTGCAACCAGAGTTGTACTGACATGGTTGCATAGAGGTCGCTTTCTTCATGAAAAAGGGGCCTGAGCAATTCCAACAGGGTTTTTTGGGGTATGATATATTATAACTAATCACAACACAACAAGGAACCCCTAAAATAGTATTGGAAGTTATTTCGGCTCGTATATGATGTGCATTCTTGCACTTGGAAACCGCCGATATGCAAAGGAAGACATCAAGGGAGCTGTGCGATGCTTCACCACACCATACGTTCTACCAGCATAGCCAATAGTCTCAGGGTGTCATGAAGTCACATAACGTGCTGGTTCTGACTCAGGAATGAATTTTTATAATCCAAGAACGCTGGGATCTCTGTGTCGAGGGTCAGGGTTTAGGGCACCTTATGGTTAGCCTGAAGCACAAGAGCAAGGGCTCAGGAAGCAGCTTGAGCCTCAACACTTCGAGTGCGGATTTGGGGCAAGTAATAGCCAAAGCACTTTCGCTTATTTGCGGTTTAAGGGGCCCCTTTTCGACTGCAGATTCGAAGGCCTCATTTGAGGAGAGCTCTTTAAGCATTTTCGGTTTAGGGTTCAGGGATTAGAGTTTAGGCTCATCAGGAACCAAAAGGACTCAGATGGATAAGGACTACGCCAAACAAGAAGCCTAAATCCCTTGTTATAGAATCCCTAGACCCTTATTATAGAAACCCTAAACCCGTGTTATAGAAACACTAAGCCCTTGTTATCGTATAAAAACCTAAACCCGTATTATAGAAACACTAAACCCTTGTGGTATCGTAAAGAAATAAACCCTTATTAATTATAGGAAACCCTCAGCCGTACCTGTACAAGCGACCCAAACGAGAGCCTTACGGTTCTGCAGGTCCTCTGAGATCTTGTCCGTGAGCTGGCGGAGCGTTGACAAATCTTTCGAGGTTTCTTCAGAGTGCTGGAGCCAAGCCTGAAACCATAAACCTAGCCTTCTACAGTCTCATGTGGGAGTTTCCGAAAATAGGGACCCTAATATAGTACCCTACATAGTAGGATCCTTCGTATAAGGCCCTTCAAGGTAAGGTACCCCCAATTCTCGGAAACTAAACCCTAAACCCTGGTAGTAACCCTTTAAAGGAACTCTTATAGTACCCTTATAATAGGCCTTTAAAGGAACCCTTATGGTACGGCTTTTGCAGTTTGCGGATCGAAGGGGTCAAGTCTTTGGTGCTTCAGGGTTTAGGGCTGCAACAGCCCTGACTGACCCAGAGACTCCAATACCCGATAATTAAGGAACATACCGTAGCTTAAAATTCTAGGAGGATCCCTTATATGATTTAAGGTACATCCTCTTAATTCCCTTAGAATCCCTTATAGATCCCTTAAGGAGCCCTTTATGGAGCCCTTTAAGGTATATTCCTTAATTAAGGAATATTGTGAGCCCTCCTTGAGCACGAGCCGAGGGTGCGGTGAGATTTCGAGGCCTTGGGGGACGCCTTCTCAAGCCTTTGGGCAAACTGCTCTTTGTTTTAGGGTTTAGGGGTTTAGGGCTGCTCACCCAGCTGATTCGTGAAGTTAAACAGTTAGGACTGCTGCTTGTTTTAGGGTTTAAGGTTTAGGGTATTCTGCTGGGGCAGCTGATTCGTGCGGTTAGGGGTCGCGGATGGATTTTAATTTTGCTCGGATGATTACTCTCCTATGCAGGGCTTGCTGTTTGGTTGCACAGATTGACTCTGGGGTTTCGAATCGGAAAAACTGACTCTTTGATGAACTAAGTTCGTCGGCTGCTTTTGTGCCTTGTCGACTCTTGCAGAAACAGTCCTCTTCCAGCAACATTGCAACCATACTACTGGTGATAACTAGAATAAGGTTCTGGGTATATGATACATAGCACTCACTGGCCCAAAACCCAAGGAAATAAAAGTTGAAACTTTCAGAATCGACTACCTTATAAGGACCCCAAAAGTTGAAAAGTTAAGTTTGCAGCCAATAAGAATATGGAACCCCAAGGAATACGGTAACTAGGGGTCCAAACGCTCCGAAGCACGAGAGCCAAAGCCCAAGAACGGCACATCCGGCGAGACCTCGCCCGAAACTGCAAAGTCCACGTGACCTTCCAGCGCAGGGTCCAGCATGCCCAACCAGACCTTCAATCGAAGGCCCTGCCGAGTGGCGGCTGGATCGTCCTCTGCTGCAGCCAAAACTTCGGCTAGCACAGTCCTGCTGAGCGCAGTGCGGGGCAGATAGCGTCGGCCCGCCGTTCGATGCCATGCCGCCTGCGGAACGGCCACCAAGAAACTGCCCTCAAACTGGGCAATCACAACGATGGAGCAAGACAGGGACGGCCCTGTCTCGTCCTCAATCCGAAGCTCGCCGACCTGCGGTGAAGAGCCCTCCAACGAATGTTCCAGGAGCCTCTGGACGGCCGAGCGCTCCCCTGCGCCCTCACCGCCTTCAGACCCTGCTTGGCTGGCCATCCAGACTGAAAGCATATAAAGGTATACACTGTTTACTCGAGTTGTGATGAGGAGCCCTCAGGAATACTGTTGGTAATTGTTCCGACCCCCCCCCCATTTTACACCTATATTGCCCATACTTCTACGAATACGGACACAAACTTGCCATCTTCGGAGATACAAGCTCAAACTTGCAGCACGATGCCAACTGAAAATAGCACCAACAGATTAAAAGCTTGGCAGCGGGGAGTTAAACCGCAAACCCGAAATTCTAAGGGAGGTAACAAGCCGCCTGCTTGTCGCATCCGCACTTTGGCTGGATTGTGCCGCCGTCCTCCGCAGATTTCTATAGCTGCAACAGGGGTTCGTCTCAAGTGGCTGCTTCGGGTTGAACGTCGGGGCTTTGCAATTTTGAATAGAGATTGGGCGTGTTGGCTTATATTATAGGCGGACACGACTCACTGACTCTGAAGCCCACTATATCACTCGCGCCTGTCGTATAGATGGGCTATCGCGCTATACAATATCAAGCTGCTTCTCGGGGAGTGGGGTTGGGAAAAGTAGCCGTGTATAGGATATAGGGGCTAGAATAGACCCCAATCGGCCTTGGGGCAAACCTCTTTCCCTAGACTGTCTCTCCGCGTCCATAGACCCCTACCAGTACGAGTCCATCGTGGAGTTGGGTAGGGTCTATGTCCAGGCGTCTGTACTGATACTGGGAGATCCCTACCTATGGCCACCTCTGTCTGGATAGATGGGGACTACTACAGTGAGTAGTGGGCTGTAGCGATTCAGAGAGGGGTCTATGCGGATAGGGGCCTTTGCAAGAGTAGACAGGGTAGGTTCATGATAGGTAGTCTTAAGTGAGGTAACTTAAAGAGTCCCCTGATATCGGTTATAGTTGTAGTTGCCTTGCTTTTTAACACCACGTTTAACTAATCATGAACCTCCAAGCTTAACAAATATTTATCATGAGAGTTCTAGGATGAAAGTACACTACACTATATTTTGCACCTCCAACCAATGCAAAATGTATAGTTCGTGACAGCATGCCCATATAGCCCCTACATCGTCCAATAAGAAAGAAATGTAACCCCAACATCTCAAGATCGAGTTCTGATTCGCATAGCCCCTATATAATGCGAGGGTCCTTGACCCTGAAATCTTGAGCCCTCGCAAAACCTTGACAGAAGCCTGATAAATTCAGCAAAATTCCACAAAGAACCCCTTTACAGTAGCAGACAAGACGGCTCTGAAACCAATGGAGCCCTAAAACATAAAAGCAGAATCCTAACTGGATCCCCTGCACTTCAACAGGGTCCCAACAAAAAACAAACCAGCATTTTACAGATGGGGACATGGCGTGCAACACCGGAGTGTCCATGCTTGTGCTTACGCCCGTTTCTGGGCCCTAAATAAACTGATCCTCAATTTTCCAGGATCCAAACACCAGGGGTCTCTCGCAACCGAAAACCGTTCAAACTTGGGACCCAACACCGAAACTGCATGGGTACTTGAAACCCTTAAACCCGAATATAATCCCTAACCCTGTAGACCCTAAAACCCTACCTGGACCCCCAACTACCGGCTAGTATACCCAAATGCACACTATTAAGGGCCATTGGGGCTCTACTCAATGGCCCTGGAGGGGCCTGATAAACCCTAAACCTTCGAGGCACTTAGGAGTTTTTGGGTCCGTCTCCACATTGAAGCATTGGCCGCAGCAGATCGATTCGACGTCAACCTTGCTTTCTTAGGGTTAAAGGCTTCGGATTTGTACGATAAGGGTTCCTTTAAAGGGTCTGTAAGGGTTCTAGACGTTTAGGGTTTAGGGGTTAGGACTGTGAGTTGAAGGTTGTTGACCAATACAGGAACCACAGTAACGACTGCCGGTAGCATCTGGGGGCCTAAGGCAGGCGCTACTGTCTAGCCACTTGGGACCTCCCGGGCTTGGTTTCTGGCTCCGGGTGCCGGTAGGCTTTCCCAAAGGGCCCTCTGTACTGTTTGGGGGGATGCTTCCCCAAATCATAATAGTGATTCCTTATATAGAAACCCTACATTCCACTATATAGGTACTTTGGGCCTTCGGGTTTAAGGTTCCAGAAGCCACCGCAACACTCTGTAAAACCTTCTGCTACTTGTCCGGTATTCTATGGGAACTACAGTAAAGTAACCTTCGGGATTACAGTACCCCAAAATGTGTAAAGGTTACTTACTCTACTGCTGGGTCTAAAACTCTCTGCCAGCCCTGGCGCTTGAAACAAGTAACACTAAGATTTTTGCTGAGAACAGTTGGGGTTTCAGAGTTCAGGCTTCAGCATTTCCGGCTCAGAGTTCAGCTGCACATCTGAAGGTTTAGGGTTCGAGGGCTTACCCTAAGGGTCCATGTACTCATATAGTATATACATTGGCCTTAAAGGACTCCGTATATAGGTACATTGGGCCCAAAGTATATACTATTTGGGCACATGGACCCTTAAGGTTAGGGTTTTTGGGCTCAGGGTTTGGAGCTTCAGCCCCTCATCTGAGAATTTCGTTTTCAAAGCTGGCGGCATAGCAATGGCTCAACAAGCTTTCGGCACTTCGCGCTTAGGCGGCTGCCGAGCCCAGTTGGGCATACGGCATCCTCATCGTGCTCGTGGTGCAAAAGTCCTGTCTAGGAATGTTTAGGATTGTTCATGCCGGCAAACATTCAGGAAGCAGCGAAACATACCTCTGAGTTGGGGATGAACTCGTCATCTGACATCGCCCCTAGATGGCGAAGGGTCCCTCGTTTGTAGCGCCGTGCATGTGATTTATCGTCCCAGGCCCTAATCCCTCAGACGACAAACCTAAACCGAAAACCATGAACCCCACAAACCTAAACGCTACACCCCGGAGACCTGAACCCTACTTGGAGGGTCCAGGGACTTAGTAACTGGTTATGTTAAGGACTTATAAGTACCATAACCCCAATTAGGGTGTCGTTGAGGGTACTTATAAATGTACTTACTACCTACTTACTAAGTCCCCCGACTCTCCAAGTAAGCCCTCAACCCTAACTAGGCCCTGAGCGCGATCCAGAGAGCACAAGGGTCCATTTGATTAACGGGACCCTTGGGCTCTTTGGAACGCCCTTAAACCATAATACTAGGGCCCCTATAATCCCTATCACTTAAGGTCTCTCTTATAACCCCTGTAACTTAAGGTCTTCCCTAAAACCCTTGTAACTCCAGGTCTGTTCCTACTTAAAGGGCCCGCCCCTTGGGCTCTCTGGGGAACCAGAGTGAAAGCTTCAGGGTTTAGGGGATTGAAAACACGAAAACACAGGCAAGAAAACACATACTAATGTAGGAACCTGATTCAGAAACCTGGGCCTTTATTAGGCTTCCTTACATGAGCCCTACTGTTTTGGGGTTATAAGCCCAGGGTTTCTTAATCAGGTTCCTGCATGACACTATCTGGAGAGATGCCCTAAACTTCGCCCGTGCAGGCGGCTTCAAACATCAGCAAACCACACTACCCTGGCCACGGAAAGGATCTTCTTATCCAGCGCTACCGCTGTCGAGCATGATACAGCTATGAATGAACTGTATCATCGGATAATCCCGTCATGCAGTCAGTTAACATAAGTAACGAAATAGCTGAAACCTCCCAAAGCATAGACAACTGCATCAATACAAACTCAGCTACTATGCAACAAGAATCGCAAACCCTCACAACCCCTGACCCTACCAGTACCTAAGGGCTCTATTGAAGGGCATTGGGGGTATCCTGGTAATCCCAAAGCCTCAACCCCCAACCTGCAAACCGAAAAAAACCGATCGGACAACTCTTGACATTCATCGAACACCGCTATCTCAACAACCACTCTCGAGAAAAAGCCTCATCAGGACGCACAGAGAAGCCCTCGTACACCCCTGCGTACAACGAACATAACACCCTCATTGAAACCCTCTAAAACCTTAAGGGTCCATGTACCCAAATAGTATATACTTTGGGCCCAATGTACCTATATACGGAGTCCTTTAAGGCCAATGTATATATTATATGAGTACATGGACCCTTAGGGAAACCTTATACAACCACAGAGTTTCGCCCAGGTCCTTCTTGGTAAGAGTCACCTCTTCCTCTCCTTGGTTGGGCTCAGCGCTTGAGGATTTAGGTGTGGCTTCAGGGTTTTGGGGCTTGGGCTTCAGGCTTTAAGGGTTTTCGGTTCTTGTTGGTTTGTGGATTTTGGGGTTTAGGGTTCAGGGCCTACGGTTTCAGGATTCAGGGCTCAGCGTTGTTCGGCGGCAACAATGAGGCTCGGATGTCCATTCTAAGGGTTATAGGGACTCCTATATGTCGAATATTCTACAGCACGGACTCGCCTCGAACAAAGAAGCATAATATTCCCAGCGCGATCTTTCACTGCGTCGTCGGGGCCTACCTGTATGCCCAAACCCTACAACATAGTACGTTATGACCCCGTCATTAGAGGGTCTAACCCTTAAAATGGTAGGTTTTGGGGTCCACAGGTAAACCCTACTTGGAGGGTCGGAGGACTTAGTAAGCAGGTAGTAAGTAGACTTAGAAGTATCCTTAAAAGGGACCCTAATTGGGTTTATGGTACTTATAAGCCCCTAAATAACCAATTACTAAGTCCCCCGACCCTCCAAGTACAAGCCCTATACGAACTCCTGTACCCACAAGGCGTAACCTGGAACCTCTGAACCCCCAGACAGGCCAGCACCCCTTGTTTGATATCAAGTTGTGATTTGAGGTGGGTGGTTGTCAAAATTAGGGTCCCTTTTTGGGTACCCTAAACACTAGGTGCCGTATTATATAGGGACCCAAAAAGGGACCATAATATTGACAACCACCCAGGTATAGAACCCTTTAAAACCTACGAAACCCGTTAATTGGGACCTAAACCCTAGTCTCAGGTAATATTCTCCTCAATCAAGCGGCATTGGACTTTTCAGAGACTCGAAAATGAGTTGAGTCACCACGACAGGGATCCCTGTCATATCAAGTACATTCCTTAATTCGGGCTTTCTGGGCCTTTGTCTGTGGGTGCCGCCGAGAGGCCCAAGTGCAGGTGCTGCCTCAGGAGTCGGGGTTTAGGGTTCAGGGTTTTAGGATTTACGGCTTGGGGTTTAAGGCGTTTGTCGTGTTTTTGGTGGGTCCTTTTTCTAGCTGGATCGGTGTCCTAAACCCAAAACCCTAAAGCCCCGTTTCGGGCAAAAGAGACTGCATGTGGTTGCCAAGGCCTTCTGCGTGGGAAGCGTTCGAACTGAGCGTCTTCTTTGGGCGTCTTGCTTACCTAGGTGGGGCTTTTAAGGCTTTTGAAAAATATTAGTAAATAAGATCCTCTTAAGCCCAATAAGGGAAAATATAAAATGTCCCAAAGCCCCACCTAGTTACAGTGAGCTCGTCGTCAAAACAGATGCTGCAGTGGCAACTCAAAGTCAAGACTTGGGTAGTTCTCTAAATTAGGGTCCCACTTTTAATTAGGTCCCCAAAATATCACGGCACCCTTATCGAAAGGGCCCAATCCAGGGACCCGAATTTAGAGCACTGCCCAATTATCTCTGGATGCATCCTGCACCCTAAACTGTAAACCCCTAAACCGCGCTCAACTCTATAAACCCCTACTGTAAACTACCCTAAACTCTATACCCACCTAACCTCCAACCGAGCCCAGAACCTCTCCCTTTTTGCGTGACGAGTCCCCAAAAGCCCAAAATAAGCCAGAAAGTTCGAATACCGTTATCCTCATACCATCAAGATTCAGTAGAAGGAACCCTAGTACACTAGATTTGGATCTCCAAGATAGACTGATAAGAAAACTGGGACCACAAAAAGGGAAAAGGAGCACACAGGCAGACCTAATATTCATCCTCATCCATGTTCCGACTTCTGGGGTTCGCTACAATCCGCCCCAAGCAATTCTTCAAGGTGGTGTCTGAGTTGACGTCCCAACGCTCTAGCCGCTGCTCACGTCCTATTGCTGGCATGAGTTTCCGCAGCAACGCATGGCAGGGATGACCATCCAGTTCAGCCACCTTCAGGTAGTCCTCCATCTGCTCTCGAATCACTCGAAACCACTTGTGGCCTGTCCACGGACCTTGCATCACAGTCAAAAGGATCTCTGACAAGGCCACTTGCGCTTGCAGCTCTGCAGCTTTGCAGCCGTTGGCCATGACCCGCACTAATTGGTGGCGGACATCCGGAAGATAGACTAGCCGTAATTGCAGGTGGTGTAGACAGAACCACATTGGTGCAACCACGTCGCTGCCCTGACCCCCCTGTACTTGGAGGGTCGAGGAACTTAGTAACTGGTTAGTTTAGGGACTTATAAGTACCATAATCCCAATTAGGGTCCCTTTTAGGGTACTTATAAGTCTACTTACTACCTACTTACTAAGTCCCTGAACCCTAAACCCTAAACCCTATAGTACCCTTATAGAGCCCTTTAAAGGAACCCTTATAACCCCTTCAAAGGAGCCCCTTCTTAGTAAGTCCCCCGACCCCCCCCCCTGTACAACAAGGGACGGCAACTCCATCAACCAGCGCTGCTTGTCTTGGTCAGCATCTGGCAGACCCTCCACCCCTAAAAGCTGCACCGCGAACACCCTAAACTCTAAACAAAAGTTGGTGTGTCCGGAACTCTTTGGCTTCTTTGGGCTTTTAGTTGGTGTATCCGGAACTCTTTAGGCTTCTTTGGGCTTTTAGTTGGTCTTTAAGCTTCTTTGGGCTTTTATCCTTTCCACGGGGCCCTCCAACAACAAAAACTACTTTAGTTTTCGGCATATTCAGCTTGACGCTTGAAGCTTGCGAGACTGTCTGTCTCTTAGTAGGGAATGGGGGGATGCATTATGGAGACGACTGTTGGGGAGTATATAGGGACTACCGTGGGGATCTATTGCCCCATTCCCTACTAAGCACCAGACAGCTGTTAGCAAAAGCCTCTGGGACTGCTTGGAGGTTCATGGGTAGGTAGTAGTATTAGGGGGCCCCCTTAAAGGGTACCCCTTCTGAACCCTACGTCTGGCTCTCTTAAAAGGGGCCTTACTGAGAGGGTTTATACCCCCAAGGGTCCCCCTAATCCTAACTCCCATCATGGGTAGTTATAAGTCGGGTTATAAGCAGGGTAACTATTAAATATAACCTCGATTAGGGGACTTATAACTTATAACTCTACTTATAATAACTACTCATGAACCTCCAAGTAGGCCCTAAACCCTAACCCTTGCAAAATCCCTATAGATCCCTTCAAAGGGAACCTTGTAACTACCCATGAACCTCCAAGTGAGATGTCTGTGCCGTGGGGCGTTTGGCAGCCGGCAAGACCGAGAGTCCAGAAGCAGACGCAGCAGGACTCAACGTAGTTCGTGACACCTCACTTGGAGGTTCATGGGTAGTTATAAGGGTTCCTTTAAAGGGATCTATAGGGAGTCTGCAAGGGTATGGGGTTTAGGGCCTACTTGGAGGTTCATGGGTAGTTATAAGTCGGGCATAAGCAGGGTAACTATACTTATAACCCGAATTAGGGGACTTATGTTCGCGACACCTCAAAGCAGAAGCTGGTTTTAAATCGAGGTTATTGAGGGTCTTCTGGGGCTTGGGGCTTAGGGTGAATGTAGGTCCTGACACCTTTGAAAAGCCCAGAGATTGAGGTTGTGCAGAGTCTTTTTGTTAACAGCTGTCTGGTGCTTAGTAGGGAGTGCGTGAATGGATCCCTACAGTAGTCCCTATACAATCTCCAATGATGGTCTCCATAAGCCATTCCCCCATTCCCTACTAAGAACCAGACAGACAGAGGATTTTCAGGATCTTATGCGGCTTATGGCTCTGGGTCAACGCAGTTCTTGATGCCTTTGAAAAGCCGACTTGGAGGTGCATGGGTAGTTATAAGTAGGGTTATAAGTCCCCCAGTTTGGGTTATAACTCTTATAAGTCCCCCAGTTCGGGTTATAACTCTTATAGTTACCTTACTTATAACCCCACTTATAACTACCCATGAACCTCCAAGTTGTTCACATGGCCTCACACAAACAGGGCGTTTACATAGTCTTCTAGGGTTGCTTATAGGTGTTCGAAGGGCTTAAGGTTGCGTATAGCGTTTATGGGTTTAGGGATATCTAGGTTGGGCCCTTAAAGCCTCTGAAAAATATTCGTAAATAGGGTCCTATTAATCCCAATAAGGGAAAATATCAAATGTCCCAAAAGCCTACCTAGATAGTATAGGGCCCTTAATTGTTAGAAAAGGGTTTGGCGGAATCATAGTATACGACTATATACTTATAGCTAGGAACCCTAAGGAACGCTGCGGTAATCATTCCCCATAATCCATTGCTCCCACCGGGCTTGCCCGGGCTTCAGACTCAGGCTTCGGGGGTGTAGGGTGTAGGGCTTCGGGTGTTGGCTGAAGTGTTTAGGGTTAGGAGGATGAGGGTTGATGGAGTTTAGGGTTGGTACTTGGAAGGTCGGGGGACTTAGTAACTGGTGATTTTAGGGACTTATAAGTACGTACCATAACCCCAATTAGGGTCCCTTATAGGGTACTTATAAGTCTAACTTACTACCTACTTACTACGTCCCCTAAAGACCCTCCAAGTAGGGTTGGTAGGGTTTAGGTTTTGGGGCTGGGCCTGAGGGGATAAGGAATTCGAAACCCAAACTTCCATGCGGGGTTGGGCCTAGCTGGGGGCACGGGCTGTATGCAGGCATAATACACAGCTTGACAAGGTGTCAGTGTTTGTGGCGACATGTGATGTTGTTTGGGGCTCATGATATCTTAAGAAGAACGATGGACTGTATGGTTTTAAATGGTTTTGGGTCAATGTTCGGGATCTTTGACAGCGCTGCAGCAGCCAATAGACCTTGAGGACCCTCTTCTAAGCCCCACGGCACCGCGATCCTACTTGTCAAACAGTAAGCTTACATGAGTAGCTTGGCGACGGGGTGGACTTTTGGGGGCCTTTACGATCAGAATAAGGCCTTGTAGGGATGCTTACATAAGAAACCCTAAGGCATCGTATTGACAATGATTCTGGCCCCTATATTGGGTTGCGAGGAAAGAAAGCGGCACACATCTTGGGCGGCGAAGGCCCTAAACGCCAAGTACCGAAACCTAGGAGTAAAACAACCACCCCTTTAATGGGAAGGCTTCAAACATGTTTCTGACCTTTTGGGTGTGTCCCTAAAACCTTAATTACACCTAGACCCTGGTTCCTGAGGAATGCCGGCGACGCGAGAGGGTAGTGGACTTGTAGTGTAGATTCAGGAGTCGGAGTCTAGGGTATCTGCGACTGATGCTTCTAAAACCGGCGGTGTGAACCTAAACCCAAAACCCTAAACCCAAAACCCCAAACCCTAAAACCTAAACCGTTGAAGCCAAGGGGCCGTAGTCTTTCTCGCCATGCCTGCAACTGACGACAGGCGCCACCCTTACACACTGCATCCCAAAACGCCCTAACTGTGAAGCTGCACACCCTGAAGCCCTAATTATCGAGAAGCTCCGAACCCCGAAGCCTGAACCTAAAGTTACTGAAGAATGTAAACCCACCACCCGCAAAATCCCAAATCCTAAACCACCGAAATCCATCATCGCAATCCTGTTGACTGCATCGTCTATGGCACCCGCCTTGCACCTCAAACTTGCGGCGTGTGTGCAGACGTGCATGGCTTTCGGATTTCGAGATTCGATTCTCGACGTCTTGAAGGCGCGAGGTTGTACTATGGGACCCTTAATAATCCTCTCATAAAGCACTACGGTTGATGATTTCAATCCTGCATTACCCATAATAAGGACTATGCCATAATTCCCATAGTTTAGGGTCCTTAAGGTCATGCAGGATTTATACCATCAAGCACTATGTTGTCCCACCAGTGCTCAGACCCCTACATCAGAATCAGAGCCCAGTGTCCAGGTTTATGTCTGCTTGGAGGGTCGGGGGACTTAGTAAGTAGTTAGTAAGTAGACGTATAAGTACCCTAAAAGGGACCCTGATTGGGGTTATGGTACTTATAAGTCCCTAAAATAACCAGTTACTAAGTCCCCCCGACCCTCCAAGTAGAGTTTAGGGCCTCGGTTGTCAGGATTAGTGCTGAGCGCGAACCCTTACCACATTCGTTGAAGCTAAGAACCCGCAAGGTACAGGATTTGCTTTAAACAAAGCTGTTTACATGAAGGCTCATGGGTTGCTTTTTGACTTCACCCAAGGGCCCTGTTCATATGCATCCGTGGCAATTACATGTTATTACGATTACGGTTACTAATACGGTTAATATTATGACGACTCTTCCCCCTCCTCCTCCTCCTCCTCCTCCTCCTCCCTCGTCCTCCTCCTCGTCCTCCTCCTCCTCCTCCTACTATTACTACTACGACTGACCATGACCACTATAACTATGACTATTGCTATTGCTAAGCTACTGTGACGACGAAGGCGACGACGACGGCTACTACTACTACTACTACTACTACTACTACTACTACTACTACTACTCCTGCTGCTGCTACTACTACTACTACTACCACTACTACTCCTGCTGCTGCTGCTACTACTACTACTACCACTACTACTCCTGCTGCTGCTGCTACTACTACTACTACTACTACTACTACTACTACTACTACTACTACTACTATGACCATAACTATTGCTATTGCCGTTGCTCTTACTGTTACTGTTACATCATATTCTTACATTCGTACTCATACTACTTTTACTATTGCACATGGGGCTTCGGACGCAGTACTTCGCAAGCCCCCGAACTCCAAAACCCCAACCGAAGATCCCAAACACTCGAACCGGAAGATCCCAAACCCCCACACCGAGAAACCCGAAGTTTGAGTGGCTAAGTCGGCAGCGGAAGGTCTCCCCAAGACTACCAAGGGTTTAGGGTTTAGGGTTTAGGAATTAGAGTTTAGGGTTTATTAGGGTTTAGAGTTTAGGGTTTAGGGTACCAAGACTCACAAGTGCATTAACCTAAACCCTGAACCCCAAACCCTAAACCGAAGAATCTTCCCGCTACTCCACCTAGGTCGGCGGTGACACACTGGCTGTTTGAGGAACCCTTCAAACACAAGGAACACCCTAAGCGGAGGTAGCCCATGTACCTTCAGCAAATACTCCCTATATACGTACATTGGGCCCAAGGTATATACTGTTTGGGTACCTGGACCCTAAATAACAGAACCCTACTTGTCGGGTATCATGGGGAATTGTTAGCCTTTTGGTTATATAGGAATTATATAGGGGCTATACTACCCAAAAAGGTTAAAGGTTACCTACTCTACTTCTAGGGAACCCAACACAACTGAAACTGAAAAGCATTAGGTGGGACGCTGGGACATTACGGGACTTGCAAATCCTAAACCCGAAACCATGAATCCGTGGCTAAAGCCTGACCCCTCAACCCAGCAGAAGAAAAACACTCGTAAGCCCAACCCCTAAAACCCAACACACTTGCGAGGCCAAGTGCTGCTGAGAAGGGCCCACATGGACCTCCTCACCCATGTAGCCATCCTTCGCCGTCCTTAGGAGCCGTGACTACTTGTAGCCCTCAGGTAGTTACAAGCGGGGTTATAAGTCCCCTACTAGTATGGGTCACAAACTACAAATATAGACAGCCCATGTATAAGCGCACGTATAACTACCCCTGAACCTCCAAGTAGGGCTGTGGATACCGTTTGAGGGGTGCAAGGCAATGGTCTCGAGGGCAGAGAGAACAAGCCGACCACACCCAAATCCAGCTAAACCCTGCTAAACTCTACCTGGACCCCAAAAACATGTAGAATAATCGACTTTTACAGGAGTTGGGCCAATAGTTGTCCTACTCTGGGGGGTCGAATGAATGGTAACATTGACTGGGGTAGTTGCTCTACCGGGAACCACAAAGCCTGCCCAGGCTCGGCAGCGTAAAGCCGGGACCATATTCTTTCATCATGGTCTCCTGTGCCATGATTGGAGGCCCAGGGGACTTAGTAAGTCGGCTTTAAGCAGTGTTGTCAGTATCATAGGGGTAGCTCCATTTAGAGTACTTATAACTCTACTTATAACCTACTTACTAAGTCCCCTGTGCCATGGGGCTGGGGTTTGGAGGCCTCAGGCTCGTAGTGCACGGTTTGTGGAGTCCAAGGTTTGGGGCTTAACCCTGAACCCCTAAACCCCAAAAAAACCCTTAACCCCAAATCCCAGACCCCTAAACCCCTAAACCCTTAACTCTAAACCCTAAACTTTCAATCCGAAACCCAAAGACGAAACGGACATGGATGTGGGCCCCATCCTGAAACCAAAGTCGACCTTATATAGGGACCTCAACAATTAGATTTGGTTTTGGGAGTTTGTCGGGATATATTATCGTAACTACCGTATACTCCGAAATCCAACTCCAGTTCATGAGAGTATAGTTGTGACAAGGAGCCTTACGCAATAACATTGGTAGGTACTTAGGCTCCTATACTATGCCCGACTTGGAGGTTTATGGGCAATTAGTTATAAGTGGGGTTTTAAGTCCCCCAATATGGGTTACAAGTACAGTTACCCGACTTATAAACGCACTTTTAACCACCCATGAACCTCCAAGTGTGGTCTCATGGTTTAGCCAGGGTGTAGTCTTTAAGCATGGAGTTTGGGGTTTAGGATTGAAGGCTCAGGGTTTAGGGTTTAAGGTTGAGGGTTTGGGGTTTAACAGCGGTGCAGCATAGCGAGTCTACATGATTAGAGGCAGGTTTTTGGGCTGTGATGGAACTGCATATGCCGGCGGCTCCAAGTTTACAAATGGACCCTCCATTTCCAGTCCAGGAAGACCGTCTACCTGTTTGCTGTTTGGACTTGCGGTTCGGGTCTCAGGATTTAGGCTCCTAGAGTAAGGGCGCTATTTCTGATCAGTGGCCCTACAAATATCTGTGATCCTAGTCACAGCAAAATTCCTGTTCGTGACAAATACAAGCAGCGGACAATCTTTACGACAACCTTCAAAGGCAAGGTCATTGTTCCCCAAACGCCCAACAATACTGCGTACTTTGTGGAATGCCGTGAATCAGTAGACAATCCGTCTTAAGCCAAGCAAACAGGGTCTACATAGATACAAGTACGTGTCTGTATCCGGGACTGAGACAATCGATTTGCACGTAGTATGCGCCTCAAGTCAAGGAAACGCCCAAAGTCCAAAGCTATAAAGCGCCCACAACCGCGAACGGAAACAGAACACAGCAGCTGAATATGGAAGCCTGAATCGCTAACATGTAGTTGTTCCTTGGGTCTCCTTATTTGAAGGGAACTCCTTCTTTCTGAATTGAAAGTGCACCGACGCCCCTTTGTCTAAAGCAGGAGCAGGAAATCCCCGAACAATTTGGGATCTACCTGGAGATTCATGGGTGGTTGAGAAGTGAGGCTATTTTGGGTTCCATGAACCTCCGAGCTAAGCAGGGCCAGCGTGCCGAATCGAAACTCCCAAACATTGACATCGGAACCTGGAAGTCCCGCCTGCGAAGGTGGATATTGCACGCCCAGCTTGCTCCTAGGCTGGCCCTTCAAAGCCGTTGAAAACCATGCGCAAAAAAAGGATCCTCTCAAACTTATAGTAATGCCCGATGAGAGGACATGTGAAATATCTCAAAGACCTACCTGGGACCTCGGTTCCTTGAAAGCTGGAAGCATGCAGGCCAGTATAGGAAGGCTAGGTTTTGGGTTTAGGGTTAAGGTTTATGAGGGTGTAGGGTTCAGAGTTCAGGGTGTAGTAAAGGGCCCCTTAAAGGATTCTACGCATGATCTATCGGGGTTTAGGGTCCAACTCCGATAGGGCTTTGGAGGGCTTCGGTGGTTCAGGGTGTATGCTTTAGGGATTACTTGAGTCGTTGAGGGCTTTTAGGGTTTGGCGCTTCGGGTCTTTTGGCATGGAGTCTGGTTGGTTTGCATGTTAAAGTTGAAGTTGTCAAGGCTTGGGGATGCGAGAAGCCTCAACTGAAACTTAGCGGCTGAGTTCATAAGCCCCCCCAAAAGTGTACACTTTAAGTTTTATAGTGGGTAGTATTATCCGAAAAAGAGTAAGGTGTATCCACTCAGCTACTCAGGAAAGAGTTGCCGCCTACTCGCTCCATGGACCCGAAACCCTAAACCGTAAATCGGCTGAGGGTTTAGGGTTTGGGTTGCTCTCGGGAAGCACTGAAAACAGAGCTGGTGCAAGGAGGCATTGAGAACAGGGGGAAGGATACTATTCCTAGACTCTCAACCCCTCCACCCTACTTGGAGGTTCATGGTTATAAGTGGGGCTATAAGCCCCCTTATAATATGGATTATAATCATGCTTCCCCTGCTCATCACTTATAACTGCCCATGAACCTCCAACAAAAACCCTCCTAAACCCTAAACCCCTAAACCCAGAACCCTAAACCCACACCCTAGCAGGCAAGGAGCAGAACGCTGGAAGTGCGAACCTGAGCTCTCAGGGTTTAGGGTTAAGGGCGCAAACCTAAGCCCTAAAGTGTAGGGTAAACGGTTTAGGCTTATACCTCAACACCAACTAACGTGCCCTTTTAAGCACACATTGAGCAACTTAGGTGCTGAGTACCTTGGCCCAAAAAAAGGTAGTCTTTTTTCAACTAACTAGTAAGGTTAGACAAACTTGATGGACGGTCTAGGAAGGCAGCCGGTAAGTAAGGATTTGCAGGCGCGGACTTAGGAAGGCATCGCCGGCTCGTATGCCGTTGATTGCACATTCTGCTGAAGGCAACCTAACTGTGGTGCATAGTTCTCTCTTCTCGTCATCCAAGTTTTAGGGTTCAGGGATCTCAAAGGGCTGTTTCAATGATTCTGTTCCCGTAAGATCCCGCTAGAATCGCATGCGTCGGCTTTGCGTACTTCAGCTTTCCTTCCTTTTCTCTCGGGCTCAGATTTAGGGTTTAGGGCCCTGGTCGTGGTGGTATACTAGACCCAAGAGTAACCTAGGAACAAAAAGGGTGCCCTTTTTGGTTTAAAGGGGCTTATAAGGGGACCAGAACCCAAAAAAAAGGGAATAAGGGCCTACTCCAGGTCCTAGTATATTATGTCTTGTAGAAAACTCTCAGGTGATCCCGGTTTCCCTCACACGAAACAGAACTCCAAGAGAATCATAAACTGAAACTACCAGCCCAACCCTAAACCAGCCCCTGAAACGGAGCCTTTCCGATGAGCATCCAGACGTGGACAAAAACGAACACTCTAACACCTAATGCAAAGGCCTGTGCAATTTGAATAGGGTTTGCGGGTATGTTATACTCTTTGGCTCCCATAAGGAACCGGCCCAGCAATCATTGGCAGTTACGGCTTCTATATTGCATTGTTGTTACAGCTCAGTACTCAGGTTATAACTAAACTTAAACTGCATGGGATATCACTAACCCTAAACCAGCCTAAATCCCCTCTGGCCCCGCTAAACAACCCAAAACCCTAAAACATAAACCTTCTGCCCGCGCTGCGCTCAACTCTAGAGCATTGAGCATCGTGTTCTCCTGGTTCCTGCGGCACAGTTTGCAGGGCCCTGAAATAGGACTTAGGGTTTTGTAATGTGTGTACTCTGGTGACGAAGTGTTTGAACAGGGCTCAGAAAAGCAGGAATGAGTAGAGAAAGAGAAGGGAAGCCAAATGCGCTAGCATGATGCCTCGCACCTTTATGTATAGTGCCTAAACTGAAACTGTGTTAAGGTTCATGCAACTTAGTAAAGCTGGGTTATAAGTACCGCTTTCAGGGTAAACTGATGCTAAGCACCTCAAGCGGAGCTGCAGATAATTGTAGGTATAGACAGCATGTTTTGCGAAGTCCCGAGTCCTCAAGTGGCGTGATAACCAACCTAGTATACAGCAATTAACCCTATGCCTCCAGGGACCTTATTATGGGGTCCTTAAGGGGTCTAAGGCCCTAACTATGGGGTCCTTGGAGGGATAGGGTAAGGGATAGAACAAAGTTTTTGGGCACAGTATAGTAAATTTTTAAGGAGGACCCTAGGAACAATGCTGGCAACGAGTCCGGCGTCTCTAGTAGCAGAATTGAACGAGACCCCGGGGTTTACAGTCTAGAGCATAGGAGACAGCTGAAGCTTTAAAGTTTGCTTCGGGGTTTCGCTTGGTTACTGAGTGGCATGTAAAAGTTTAGTAATGAGTTTGTGGTGTGGGGTTTCGGCTTCAGTTTAGGTAGAATCTCAGCGAGTGGGTTCTCTTTGTCTTCAATAACCATGCCACCAAAAACTTCAAACTGTCTATTCGATAGGAAATAGATAAGGTCAAAAACATAGTATAGCGGCCTTAACAACATAATTTAGAATAGGGTTTTGAAGCCCTAAACCCATTATACTATAATTCTGATAAGGAACCACCAAAATACTGTTGGTAATTATTTAGGCCTCTATATTAAGTCTCTTCCGTTGGCTACCTGAGGGTTCAAGAAATCATCCGCGGACTTTGGTGGTGAACACTCGGCGCCTGAGTTGCGCGATGTCGCCCCGCTTGACTTTTCCTTGGGCGAGCAGAAATCGTGCTGCTGAAACAAATCCTGCAACGCAAGCCCAAACAATCGTTAAAGCAAAGCACGTCGGTTAAAATGGAACACTATCTCCTACACACCAAGCTTCAAATTCCAACCCTACGCGACCCTGCAGTGTGCTGGGATATCTCTCAGCTTGTGTGGGAGAGTCCAATCCAACATTCCAGTTCCCAATCACGGCAAACCGTCATAATAGCAAAGAATCCTAATCAGCAGTGATAGTAAGTGGCTAGCTCTCCAAACTGTGGGGGGACACTTTACGGCCCGTGTTCATAAAGGTGCCTTTTTGGGGGTTCCTAACAAGGACCCTAATTCACAGAACTTCCCATGTGCTCCCAGTAGATATCGTTCAGCTTCACAGAGGGTTGATATCTAGCGTCATTACTCTTTCAGGTCCCGCAAGACCAACCTGACCATGGTGTTGGTGCCCTAGTTCCGTGATGATATGTGGAGTATCTAGGTTTTCTCTCTCACCAAAGGGCGTTGCTGCAGTTCGTTAGCCAAGTCGGTCACCTCTCAGAGAGCAGGAGCTCGGATGTCAGTATAGGGTTTCGGGTCTAGGAGCTCAGGGTTTAGGGCTTCGGCTTTAGGTTTAGGTTTCGGGTTTCGAGTTTAGGGCCTCTACAGGTCTGAACAATTTCAAGAGATATTTCCGAAGGTAACATCTTGTCCCCTGCGCAAGCCGAAAGAACACCTACGGAACCCAGAGCCGCCACACATGTACATACATATAAAAAATTTAACATATATATGTATGTGTATATACATATACATACACATATACATACATATATATATATATATATATACACACATATTTACATTGTCCTGGAAAAAGGTGAGGTTCTAGAGACCTAGTTCCACCATGGCAGTATTACAGTATATATGGAGCCTGTGGGTTATAACTAGTGTAGATAGACTCCAAAACCCATTGATTGAGGAATATGCCTAGATTCAGAATAAGGACCCAGTGATGTTTTAAGGCACGTCTTTTCCCGAGCCTCAGCGGGAAGAAACCCTGTGAAGCGGGATATTACAGAGACGGACTGCCCCCATCCGCCGCCAAGGCGTGATCTTTAAGAACCCCAAGAAGTCTTGCTTCGTTGACACACTGCTTGGTGCTTGTGATTTCGAGACTTTGGGATTTGAGGTTTAATTCGGGCCAATAATTAGGGTTTAGGGTTCAAGGTTCAGGTTTAAGGCTTGGGGATTTAGGCTGATGATTCAGGGCTTCAGGTTTACAGGGCGTGGGGATTTTGAGCCCCTACCAGAAGAACAATTACGACACTCTTATACTAAGAGGACTGAAACTGGACTTTGAAGTAACAAGGGAGAAAAACAAGTAGAGACCTTCATTTCATAATGCTTCCTTTAAGGAACAGGTACCAAAAAAAAGTGTTCCTCCAAACCCAAGTGAACTGGTGCTTACTGGTTTGAAGCTCATGACCTAGTCGCCCGAATAAGTGAGGATTCTGAAATCTCAGCATAAGTTGGCAGCCTAGACCCCTAAACCCTAAACCCCTAAACCCCTAAACCCTGAACCCTAAACCGCAGAGCCGTCCGCCTGCCTTCGTGCCCTGGCATCCGCAGCCCGGAACAATGCCCTGGGTCTGGGGCTCGCAGGGTTAAGAGCAGTTTAGGGTTTAGGGTTTAAGGGCTTCGGGGTTTAGGCGAGTTTAACTGTTTTAAGGTTGAAGTTTTTGGTTCCGCCAGAGACCGGATGTGGAAAACCGACTTGAGTCGTATTCATTCAGACTCAGCATACCCCAAATGCTAAACGTTGAACAAACCCACAAAACCCTTATTCACAGGGACCGTAGTGAATGGAATAGGCTTTTGGGTGTATAATACACCGTTAATACAGGCCGAGAAGGTGAAGACCAATGCAGATTGTTCAGACCCTACACTACCTGTGGCAGGAAGTGCGACCGACCATACGTGTTCAATGCACTGAATGCACTTCTTGTTCTGGATAAGCCGTTTTCATCATAGAAGATCCTAGCCGTAATCCGTAACAGTGTTTCAGCACGAAAAGAAGCCAACATGGTGACTTTGGCGGGCTGTGCTGCTTGGGGCTCATCGAATCTTCAGGCCCAAGCGATGTAGGCTCCTGAATTTATTCATAGGAAAACAGTGGTGCTGCGCCCATCCGAATCCTGCGTGTCTACTCTGAATGGTTCTTGGCTTGGTACCTAGCACCCTACTTTTCTGAAGCAGGACGCTGAACCTTCACCCTAAAGCCTTGCTTCAAAGGGTCATGGACATAGTACTAAACAGGGTTACAGAACCCAACTAATGTAATTACGTATAACCTTACTTACTAAGTCCCTTAAACCTTAAAACCCTGCAGAACCCATAAAGCACTCTTACAGAAACCCTGTTATGATGCCTCATGATCTTGTAAACACGGGAACACAAATACGACGACGACAGCTGCGAAGTCGCCGTTTTTGTGCCCAGTCTGATGTTTCCAGGTATTATATAATAAAGAATAGTAACACTAGTAACAACAAGGTTAGTAGTGATGATAGTTATAACAACAGTAACAATAATAGCAATAATAAGAACAATAATCACAATAATTCACCAATAACAGTACTAACCGTAACAGTAGTGATAACAGTAACGATAACAACAACGACAAGAACAATCGTACCAAAAGTTCTTGACAATCATCATCATCATCATCATTGATCGATTCAGGTTTGAGGATTTCTGGCTTAGAGCTTCGATTTGGGGGTTAAGAGTTTTGGGTCTTGGCAACATGATCGACAGCTGCTGTTGCATCACCAACACAACCGTTGCCGCTACAACACATCCTGAACCCTAAACATGTTAAGCACTAAAGTCACTGCGAATATGATCGAATGTCCATATCTTCGACCTTTGGACGGGAGCCGTTCCTTCCTAAATGCTGGCATGTGGCATTCACGCTCCTGGCCGACCACCACATACCGTTGAGTCTACCGTTTCGGGCTTGACGCTTTCGATGACTTGGCAGGATGTGAGGCCCAGAAGTAACTTCATCCACACCTGCTTGGAGGTTCATGGGTACGGTGGATGATATAAATCCTGCATTACCCATGATAAGGAATATACCACACTTCCCATAGTTTGGGGTCCTTAAGGTAACGCAGGATTTATATCATCAACAGTAGTTATGAGTGGGTTTAGCTTTATGGAGCTAAGGAACCAAGTTGCTATGGCTCAGGTCTTAGGGGTTTAGTGTTTAGGGAGAAAGCTTCTGAGTTGTTTTAGCAGCCCGAAGGTCTAAGGAACTCGTACCGAAAAGCTCCAGAAAACTTGACAGATTACGGGGTTGGAACTGGGAGTTAGGATTAGGGGGACCCTTGGGGATACAGACCCTCTCAATAAGGCCCCTTTTAAGAGAGCCAGAAGTTGGGTTCAGAAGGGGTACCCTTTAAGGGGTCTCCCGAATAATACTAGCTAGGAACAGGACTGAGGATGCCAAGCTGGATCTCTAGGAGGATACGCAAGTGCTGGTTTAGGGTTTAGGGTCCTACAACCTTCATAAGGGGTTTAACGGCTGTAATCGATCGGGCTCTGCTGAGCCATTTTACCTAAGACCCTCGCTACGTAACAAGGAAAAGCCTGAAGTTTCCCAAGGGTCTATGGCAGTCTGCGGCTTGGGGTTTCGGGGTCTACCCATAGGCCCCAAAGTATTTCCTTTTTGGGGTTCGTATATAGAATCCCATAAGGTAATCCCAAAAACGAACTAGTTTGGGGCCTTAGGGTACCTCCACCTGTGCCCAGAACACCGAGCTTTTTGATGAACGACATGCAGAAACTACAATCAGGAACTCTTAAAGGTAGGTTGTTTAGGGTTTAGGGTTTAGGGATTTAGGGCTTAGGGTTTAGGGGTTTAGGGGGGCTACCGGTAGTATTAAGAGGCATGATGAGACTTGGTCTGAAACCCGGTTGATCCATCTGTGGCGGCCATCAAGGCAACCGACTCGGGGGGAAATCCATAAGCTCGACATTACAGAGATGCCGGTAGAATACAACGCAAACCACGAATGGAAAACACATCCAAACAATTATGTGCATATGTATATATGTATACAGGTGTATACATATGTAAGTATGTATATATATATATATATGTATATATATATATATATATATAATACATTTATCCATTTATGTGTTCTCGGTATAACACTCAGTCCTACGCCCTAAACCTCAAACCCTAAAGCCCTGACGACACTGATAGGTTCCTATTTCGGAGCACTCCTGCAGCAATAGCAACTCCTCGCTTCATCGACCGAGCTGAGCTGTGCATAAGGCATGCCTTTCTGCAAGGGTCCAAAGGACCCTTTAGGGTTAAGGGTTTCGGGTTTAGGGGTTTAGGGCTTGGGGTTTAGAGGTTTATTTAGGGGTGTACGGTTTAGGGCTTAGGGCTTAGGATAGTAGTTATGTAGGTTACATTTTGGAGAGTATATGATAGTTAGGTAGTTGGACCCTTAGGTTTGGTGCTGGACAATGAGCCCTGGGGCTTGGGTCTGTCCGGGCAGTTCCTTGAATTCGAGCTCCTTGTTGAGTCACCGAAATACTATATCATTGTTGGGATAGGATTTAAAATGGACTTTCATATTCCTTATTGGGTTTAAGTACCCGTAAAAATTGTAAAATGTTACCCAACTATGACAAAGAATAGTACGGCACCCTTCTCGAAAGGAGACTACTACTAGAAGCGATCCGAGCTCATAGGGCACCAGAGAAAAGCACATAAGCAAAACCGAGGATAGTGATATCCCATATACATCCCCTTATAATGAAGCCCAATAAGGTAGGGATATCCCTAAAAAATGTTTATGCTTATGTGCTTTTTGGGTCCCTAAGCTTAGAGAACTGCCCACATTACGGATTTGGGGCTCAGCTTCGACCTTTTGTTGCTACTGTACCCCATCATGCGGAGTTGACATTCAGGTGTAGGACCTTCTGTGGGATGACATCCCGACTGGAAACCCCCCAACTAACCATAACACCGAAACCCTAAGCCCTAAACCCGAAGCGCGAAGACAAAAAATCGAAGCCCTAAATCCTAAACTTCGACAGCTTAGGCAGTTGTGGGAAAGCCAGTTTCCTGTTGCAAGCGCTAACTCATCACCCACAGTTCACTTTTAGGTTTTATTTCGGGACCTACTTCAATCGAACGGATTGTTCGGGTATACTGTATACACTGTTAATTACTAATACCAACATACTTACGAGTAACTACTCGAACTTATTCAGGCCCCTATATTGGGCAGCCCTAAAGTTTGGGGTTTGGGGTTTACTAATTTACGGTTTTGGGGAAAGTCGGGGGTGAGATAGAGCGGCTAACTACAAAGCTAAATGAAGCTGCAACAAACCTGCAATCGCTACATGATTTGATCTGCCTTTTCAGGCAGAGCCTTGTCAGCCCTGCGCGGCTTCCGCCAGGTCAGGCCTCGCACGAAGCGTGCTCGCTTTGCGGTGTCGGGTTTTTGAGACCAGACAGGCGATGATTCCGGGTTGGCGGTGTTCGCGTTGTCCATGGCATCTTTCGTACCTGCCGCACGCGGCATCGGTCGCAAGCGAATGGCATGACTTGTGAGAGGAAGTTCGAGATATCGAAGTGTGATCGGGCTGACGATTCCGCAGAGCGCAGAGGACGTCATGCGGCAACGGTGTGCCTGTGTCCTCCGCCACCGAACACAGCTCATCCAGTTTTGCAAGCCTGTACCTACTGTGGAACATCTTCCTCAGGCTGGTATTCCAGCAACCAAGTTCTCGGCCACTAATCAGAAGACGAAGAGGACAGCCCTACTGGTTGTACTGGTGATAAAGTCCGACGCATGAATGGGTGCATCTGTAAAGACCAAAATCCTACTTGTCGGGTATCAGAACTAAAGGTTAGCCTTTTGGTTATGTAGGGATTATATAGCGACTATACTACCCAGAAAAAGGTTAAAAGTTGCCTATACTCTACTACTAGGAAATCGAAACAAGCCAGCCCTCAAATTCCCATCTAGCCAATGGTCGTTCCTCATGCCATAGAGCATGATCTAAGCCCTGAACCCCTAAACCCTAGACCCCCTGAATATGTAAACCCTGCATTACCCATAATAAGGAATATACCAGTATTCCCATAGTTTCGGGTCCTTAAGGTATTCCAGGATATATATCATCAACCCTACGCCGCAAACCCGTAAACCCTGGACCCCAAACCCCCAAACGCTCTTACATTATCAACCGTATAACCTGTTTTGCGAAGTGTAAAACGGCGCCGAAGAGCTGGTCAAGTTCTCACCGATGCAGTTTGTGCTTTTCGTGATGACTTTGTCATTCTCCAAGGTCATGACGTCCTGTTTAAAGGCTTATAAGGTTTAGTTTAGGACCTTTAGGAGTTAAGGGCTGAAGGTTGAGTTTAGGGTTGCGTGTTTAGGGGTTTAGTGTTTAGGGCTTAAGGTTTGGTTTCCCACCTTCAGGAGTTTAGGGTTTAGGGCGCGGTGTTTAGGGGTTTAAGGCTTAGGGTCTCTAGTTTGGGCTTTACTGGAGCTCTCACAGGCACCTAAACATGAACTTTCACGAGACTCGACAACTAGGCTGTTCAGCACCCCACTGAGAAAATGTATATATGTTTTATAAACTTCTCATTTTATAGTAGCAACCCTGAAACCTGAAAGTAAAAAAGTGTACCACTGAACAGCCTGGACAAGGAATGATACACAGTTCAGTTCTGCGGGTTTGCTAAGGGTTGGGGTGTAAGCCATTGCTTGTCCTGCTCTCAGCTGCGCTTCTGCGAATGATGCGGTATTCGGGCACCGGTGTTAACAAACGTAGAGTGGAAAACCAAGAGCCTCGAACCCTGAAACGCTAGTATATAGGAACTTGATTCAGAAACCTTGGATCTTTATTAGGGTTCTTTCCATGAGTCCTCATATATCTATTCATATATATATATATATATATATATATATTGGGGCTCATACGGCCAGGGCTTCTTAATCGGCTGTCTACATTAAACATTAAACCCCTGAACCCAAAACTCCAAGCTCAAACGCAAAAACACAAAGAGGGGTTCGAAGCTTCATGGGTAGTCCAGGTTTTAAAGTTTTGCGTACCCACCGTGTTGACTGCACAAGAGCGACACATAATACCGTAAGTGCACAATAAGTATATATGCATGTATATGAACATATGTATACATACCGACATTGCTACATACATACATATATATATATATATATATATACATATATGTATATGTATACGCACCCACATGTATACATGTATCTTTAAAAACCTTATACAACATAGATATGTAGAAACAAGCACCATGACGAACCTGAACCTGGAACCTTAAACCCTTTATGTTTGCTGGGCTCTCTCTACAGCCCTGAGTCTTTTGAGGGCTCAGGTTAGCCCTTAGAGAAGTCCTCGTCGTTTTGATCCCTCTTCACAAAAAGGAACTCCTGAACCCCCCCAAACTCCAAAGCTATAAACATCAGGTAGACCCTGAAACAACTCGTTCCAGGATCAAAAACTTTGGCAAACTGAGCAACAACGCTAGTAAGATTTACCTAGGTTGCGCACACACCCTACTTAAGGCCATGGGCCTTAAACCGCAAACCCCAAACCGAGGTACTTGTAGCCTTACTTGCGGCGTCTCCCCTGATCCAATAGGCCCTAACCCCCACACCCTTGACCCTAAATGCCAGACCCGCAACTGAACCCTACTAGCAGGTTCATGGGTAGAGATAAATAGGGTTATAAGTCCCCTGATATGAGTTCCCTTACTAATAACCCCACTTATAACTACCCATGAACCTCCAAGTAGACCCTAAACCCTATACCCTTATAGAATCCCTATAGATCCCTTTAAGCCCTTAGAGGAACCCTGATAACAACCCATGAACCTCCAAGTAGGGTTTAACGTCCAGATCGAGGATCCCGAAACCCCAGTAACCCAGACCCCCGAAAAATCTAGGAAGTAGATCCCTAAATTTGGGGCCCTATACTTTTGGATCCTCCCGAAAGTCTGGGTAAGTAGAGGCAAGTTCTCCTTCTGGGTGCCGCAGCAGAACAGCGACCTATGTAGTTTTTGCAAAGCAACTTTCAGTTGGGGCTCAGATCTTCGGACGGTAGGTTTAGGAATTACTTGGAGGGTAAGGGGACTTAGTAACTGGTTATTTTAGGGACTTATAAGTCCTATAACCCAAATTAGGGTCCCTTTGAAGGATACTTATAAGTCTGCATACCACCTACTTACTAATTCAGTCCTCCGACCCTCCAAGTAGGTAGGGGTTGAGGGGTTTAGGGTTGTGGGATTAGGACTTCGGGCTTTGCGGTTGAGGTTTGGGGTCTCTGACTTACGGGCTTGGAGTTGGGACATTCAGGGCTTCGCGTTTCAGTTTAAGGCATTGGGCTTAGGGATCGAGGGATTCGGGCTACGGGAATGGGGTAGAGGGCTTATGGTTAACCCCCAGTAGCCTACAAAAAAGAAAGGATCAAATTTTTGGATTGGGTGGATTGCTTTCTGGAGCCTTATAAGCTTATAAGGTGTCCAAAATTTACGAAAAGCCCACTTAACAATCCGTCTGAGGCAGCCCATTACATCTAAGATTAAGGTTAATGTAGGGGCCTTAACAATTAGAATGGGGTGTCGAGGTATATTTTGTAATTATAGTAAGGAACCCCAAAATGGTATAGGAAATTACTTAGGTTTCTGTAGTAGAACTGTCCAAAGCCCGAGGCCTAACAAAATCTAGGCCCCCCGCGCGCAGTAGTTGGTGACCTCGAACTCCCGCGTCGGAAAATTTTCCGAAGGCTTGGAATGAGGCCTGATACTCCACATCAGCAGGGTTGCTATAAGGGGTAGGGTTTATGGTTTAGGGTTGTTTATGGTTTAGGGTGTAGATACTCGACTGAAGAAGGGTTGCTTGAAGGGGCAGGGTTGAGGGTTCAGGATGGTTTAAGGGCTTAAACACTCCACTAAAGAAGGGTTGCTTCAAGGAGCAGGGTTTAAAGCTTAGGATGGTTTAAGGTTTAGATACTCTACCAAAGTTTGCTTGCTTTACAGGGTAGGCGTTACGGCCGCGCTCAACGGATGAAAACCCTAAACCCTAAACCCTATAGGCTTTAGGGCGGCTTTCACCGGATGAAAAGACACGAGACTGCCCTGATGGACTCAACACCCTTGGAACACCCTTACCATGGTAACGGGTTTCCTTTAAAGGGATCCTTAAAAGGGTTCCTTAAAGGGATCAAAAGTAGGGTTCTATAATGTAAGGGCCATAAAGGGCAGAACAGGTTTTCTGGACTTTGAAGTAACCAGGGAAAAAAGTATAGACTTGTATTTCTCAATGGTTCCTTTAAGGAACAGGTACCCACAAAAAGACATTCAAGTATGGTACTCCAAACCCAGGAATATTTGCGGTATCTGATCTACTACATACCCTATAAACCCTAAAGGCTCCTAAAGACTCCAGACCCTAAACCCGAACTCTGCAAGACCCAAACCCTAAGGGTCCATGTACCCATATAGAGATACATGAGCCCCAAAGTACCTATATAGGGACAACATTAAGGCCAATGTATACACTATATGAGTACATGGACCCTTGGGGAAACACACAGGCCTTTACACCCTAAGCCTAACAGACCCCCGAGCCGCACTCCCCATCCTGCGAAAGCCCTAAAACACGCGCGCTCTCTGCTTCTCTTGACCCAGAGAGCCCAATACCCTTTAACTGAGGAATATAGCCTAAATCATAATAATTGAAGCCCTATATAATTTAAGCCATATTCCTTAATTAAGGGGTATTGGGCTCTCTGGGGACAGGAGGGCTAAACAGTCCGTAGTTGCTTGGAGGTGCGGTTGAACCCCGAACCACATCAAGAAGACCAGAAGCTGTAGTAGCCCGACAGCACATTAAAACCCTCTGAGACGCTGAAATCGCTAGGAGCCAAGAAACTCCAAACCCCGAATATAAAACACTACGACTGAAACGATACCAAACTTCAAACCCAAGAACCTTAAGCCCTAAACCCTAAACCCAAGACTCCTAAGCCCTGGGCCCAAGAACCCTAAGCCCTGGGCCCCGACTCCCCCCCCTCCCTAAACCTAAACTCGTTTAACAACATCTTGAAACGAAGAAGCAGGCCCCTAAACCCAAAAGATCCCTGACAGAGCCCCTTTAAAGAGCCCGGTAAACCATCTTAGACCCTTATAGAACCCCTTTGCAGAGCCCTGTGACACATGGGAGTTTCCAGAAAATAGGGGATCCAAATATAGCACCCCAAATAGTAGGATCCTTGTTATAAGGACCCCAAAACACGCTACCCAAAATTTTCGGAAACTCTAAACACTTCTAGAGCCCTTTCAAGGAACCCTTATAATAGTATCCTTGTAGTAACTCTTGAACTGAAAGCAGCCTTTATAGTACCCCGATAGTAACCCTTTAAACGCAGGTATAGAGCCCCTTTACAAAGCCCTGTGACACATCTAACATAGATCCCTTGAAAGAACCCACAAAGGATCCCTTTAAAGGAACCCCTAATTTTCGGAAACTCCCACCCTTTCCGAAACACTAAACCCTAAACCCTGAAGGAACCCCTTTACAAGCCCTGCGACACACTGGACTTTGAAGTAACCAGGGAGAAAAAAGTATAGACTGTTATTTCATAATGGTTCCTTTCAGGAACAGGTACCCCAAAAAAGTATTCAAGTATGGTGCTCCAAACCCAGGTAGTAGTACTACCCTAAACCCTAAACCCCTAAATCCCCAAACCCTCAACCCCTAAACCCAAAACCCAAACCTCCAAATCCCTAAACCCCTACAACCCTACACCCCTAAACCCCTAAATCCCCAAACCCCAGTAGGGTACTCCAAACCCAGGAATATTTGCGGTATCTGATCTACTACATACCCTACTTGGAGGGTCGGGGGACATAGTAAGTAGGTAGTAAGTAGACTTATAAGTACCCCAAAAGGGACCCTAATTGGGGTTCTGGTACGTATAAGTCCCTAAAATAACCAGTTACTAAGTCCCCCGACCCTCTAAGCACTTTAAGCCCTAAACCCTGAACCCTATACCCTTATAGAATCCCAGTCCCCCAACCCTGAACCCTAAAAAGGACCTAACCCAGGCCCATCTGAAACCAACGGACCGGGACCTGATGGGAGGCAGCCCCATCTGGCTAGGAGGGTACTGCCTTCAGCGTCACAGGCGTCCCTTTTAGGGTACTTATAAGTCTGCTTACTACCTACTTACTAAGTCCCCCGACCCTCCAAGTACCCGAATCAGACATCATCTGGAGTCTGAGGAGGGTACTGCCTTCAGCGTCACAGGGATTTAGGGGTTGTTGGGGTTTAGGGGTTAGGGTTTAAGGGCTTAGGGGTTTAGGGTATAGGGTTTAAGGGCTTAGGGTTTTGGGATTTAGGGGTTGTGGGGTTTAGGGGTTTAGGGGTTTAGGGTTTTTTTTTGGGGGGGGGTTGGGGGGGGGGGGTTTTAGGGTTTAGGGGTGTTGGGGGGTGTTGGGGGTTTAGAGGTTGAGGGGTTTTGGGGTTTAGGGCTTAGGGTCTTTTTGTTGTAGTGCATTAGGCTAATTGGCATTAGGGTTTAGGGTTCAAGGTTTAGGGGTTTAGGTTTCGGGGTTTAGGCTTTCAGGGCTTCGGGGTTTAGAGTTTTGGGCTTCAGGGGTTTCGGGGTTCAGGCTTTAGGGTTTTCTTTTGTAGGATTTAGGGTTCAGGGTTCCCCGAGTTCTCTCGGCTTCGGGGCTTTGGGGAATAATGTATGGTTTTTTAGGATATGTTGGGATATGTTATATTGCCCAAAAGACGGAAGGGACGACTAGTTCAAGCTTCTATCTCATCTTAACCGGTGTTGCTGTGCAACAAGGTGTCGGTTTCAATCGTCCCCAAACTCATGTATTATTGGGGCTCTAGAAGAAACAATAAGGGAAACTAAAAGTTACACCCAATCGAAACCTAGTCAAGCATCTAGGCGTGTTGAGGATTTAGTGAGTTTAGTGTGGCCTGGAGTTTCCGGAGAGTTTGAGCTTCAAGCCTCATGTTAGGATTACCACAAGCCCATTATGGTTTGGGCCTTGAGGGTTACAGGTCTACGGTTTATTGGCTCAGGGTTTAGAGCTTGCACCAACACAAATATGAGTTGCTTTATGACCTCGTGGATCTTTTTAGCTAGAAGTACCCCGAAAATTGCCAAGGACCACCCAACCTGTCGTCTCGGGGCCAACTTAGTGGACATGAAAAATCTGCGTGGAGGGCGTGCCGTCGGGCGCGACCCTCGGTCGCTGTGAACACCAAATTCGTAGTCTCACGACTCCATGCTCTAAACGGGGCAGTCCGCACAGAGCGGGCTCTGCAAGTCAGCCAAGCATGTGCAGACTGCAATGTCGCAGCACTGATCGCCCCACCTTATCCAGGCTCTTTCGGCACAGGGCTGTCCAAGCTCCCTCGTGCGCTCGCTGAGACATGCATGCATGGCAATGCAAACTTAACTTCTCTACTTGGAGGGTCGGGGGACTTAGTAAGTAGGTAGTAAGTAAACTTATAAGTACCCTAAAAGGGACCCTAATTGGGGTTACGGTACTTATAAGTCCCTAAAACAACCAGCTACTAAGTCCCCCTAGAAACCCCTGTAGATCCCTTAAAGGAACCCTTCAAGGAACCCCTAAAGGAACCCCTTATAGAAACCCCCTACCAGTTACTAAGTCCCCCGACCCTCCAAGTATAGAAACCCCTATAGACCCCTTAAAGGAACCCTTAAAGGAACCCCTTATAGAAAACCCTACTAGAAAACCCTACCAAGACCTTCCAAGTATCCGAAAGATTCGAGACTTTCAGCTCGAAACTTGTTGCAACAACGAGGACTGCACGATGACACCGAGTTCACTGAGCCCTTCGCAAGCAAAACAAATCACGAAATCTCCAATATCCCTGAATTAAGGAATATTCCTTTATTAAATCAGATTAGGGATCCTACTATAATTTAAGGTATATTGCTTGATTAAGGGGTTTTGGAGTCTCTGGGCAATCACGAAATCTCCAACAGTGCGGTATCAGTCTTACCGTCCCTCATGTAGCAAGGGTCGCAGGAAAAGGGAGTGATGAAGTGACTAACGTCTCGGGTTTGGGCGGTTGAAGCCTTGGGATGCTTGAGGGGTTCAAGCAAGTTCAAGAACCAAGCAAACCATAGCAACACATTTCCAAGGTACACAAAGAGCCATTTAGGATTTGCAGCCCTTGTTCACGTAATTCTTGGGGCAAGCTACGGTTTACGGTTCAAGGTGTTCGAGCGTTGTCCGTGCAAGTGTGGGTTGGGGTTGTGGGTTGAGATCTAGGGTTTAAGGCTAGTAGGTTGACATTTGGGTGGTTGAAAAAATTCTGGTCCCTTTTTGGGTCCCTTATATAATACGGCACCTAATATTTAGGGTACCCAACAAAGGACCCTAAGTTTGACTGCCACCCATCTGAAAGTAAGAAAAAGGCAAGCTAATATCGACAATTGGGCGCCACTTTCTCTCTTCTTCAGCAACCGGGCCCCAAAAAGTTCAAACTTTCTAAGATAGAGCTAACATAGAAGGCCAAAAAGTTTAAAGTTCCCCCGTTCACTATGTAAGCTTTAAGATGCAAAAAGTTATGGGCTGAGGGTTTAAAGTGGACCTGGGGTGCTAGGGTTCAGGAACCCCTAAACTTCTAAACCCTGAACCCCTAAACCCCTAAACCTACACTAAAAACCCAAAAGTCTCAAACCTTAAAGGTCATGTATAAGGAATCCCAGCACGGATTCCCTCTATTCCCCACCTTAATCCCAGTGACCCACACCAAAAATCGGCGCCACTGCCCCCCCCCCCCCCCCTCCCCTCAAAAATGGAAACGTGTCACTGAGCTCCAACGTACGGCGGTGTATTCTCGCCCCCTCCAACCTCCCCCTCCCCCCCTCCCCCCCCCCTCCTAAGCTCGCTGACAGGTGCGAGCTTTTGTGGAGTTTTCGACGACACGCATCTTTATGTGTTGGGGCTCGCCTTTAAGGCTGCAGTACCAAGCGAGCATGCCGCCGCTTGCGAGAGTCTTGGTATCCAGTGTTTCGGAATGACGACACCAAAATTCGTACTGATACTACCACTACTAATACTACTCACAATCATCCTGCTTCGTGTTGCTATGAACATTACTTTTACTATAAGCGCGATTCCAACTGTTACTTTTTTCCTACAAGAGCTTGCTGCAGATAGTAGCCACTCGCCGCATGCGCGTACAGCCGGGCCGAGGCGGACGACGCGCAGCGTTTCAAATTAAGCAAATCATCATATCAAGCCTGCCATTTCTGCTTGGAGGTTCATGGGTAGATATAACAAGGGTTATAGGCCCCTTAATATGGGTTCTAGTTACAGTTACCTTACTTATAACCCCACTTACACCTACTCATGAACCTCATTGAAGGCCCTAAAATAGTATAGGTAACTATCAAAGCCCCTGTATTAGCTCTGTTCGAAGTTTTCACTGCGGGGTTGTAGGCTTTAAAGACCTTACTAGAACCCCAACCCTTCCTCGGGAGACTCACTAGCCTGAGTATAAGGGCCTTAATGAGCAATACACAATAATAGCAGCTTCAGAAAACGACTCTACCTTCGATTTTGGGTATATTCCAGCAGATTGTATCAGGCTGCTAAGGGATGTTCGGACATAGAGTTTCCGGATCCTGAACAGTAGGAAACTTCTTAGTGCCATGAATAACCGAATCAGACATCATCTGGAGTCTGAGGGGGAAACACCCGCTTCTCATTAAACTGCTCGCCCGTACGTAGTACACTTGAACTCCAAAACCTGAAGCCCAAAACCCTACCCTCAACCCTATACCCTAAAGCCCTAAACCTGCACAACATGAGGCGAGTCGCATGTCCACGCCGAGCTCGTGCTGGACCACTTGCATCCTTGGAGGTTCATAGCTCATAAGTCTAGGTACCGTACTTATAACCCACGTACAACTACGCATGAACTTGCATGCTCAGTGTCAGGAGGAATCCTTGCCTTGGGCTCTTGGGTTTAGGGGTTTAGCTGTTCAGGGGTTTAGGGTTAGGGGTTTACGGTTTCTTGGGTTTAGGGTGTAGAGTTTAGGGGCTCCTTATAGACTCTACAAAAAAGTAGGATTTGGTAGGTTAAGGTAAACCAGTCCTTCTCAAGAGAGAGAGGTCCATGAACCCGGGGCCTCCCTTACGGATCATCTAACGGGTCAACCCGTCCTACAGCCACAGTCCCTCTTTAGGGTTTAGGATGGTTTTGGGGTTTAGGGTTCAGGGCTTCGGGAAAAAATATTGCGACTAAGGTCTAAGAAGTGACACTGTAAGCGGCAAGTCTTTACATAAGTGTTCCCATCCTGCTCAACTCCCCTCGGAAAACAATGCAAAACAGCTTTCGGCATATGGGTTATGGGTAGTTCGCTAGTACTCGGGTGCCTGTTTAGGTCCCCCACAACCCTTATAAAAAACACCCTAACAAGGGCCCTAATTTCGAGAACTACCCATATCCCTTCAAGGGAAGAGCAGACCGGCTTCAACAGAAACAAGAAAGATCAGCTATCCTAAGTCTTAGGGGGCTAAGTACACCTAGTCCAAAACAGGTTAACTTTTTCAACTATGGTAAGGTTATATAGACCCCCAAAAGGCTAAGGGATGTTAAACGTTTCCTACTCAGCTACTTAGGAGCAGAGTCAGGATGATAATCCAACTACGGTTCTGTTGGCTACCTTGCTTCCTTACCGTAGGCTGCTAAAATCAGCGTAGCCTTCGTCAACCGTCAGGCGAAACGAAAAGAAGCAGTACACTGGGGTTCCAGGTGTGGCTGGGGTCGGGGGGGGGGGTGTCCAGGAAAGATTCCAGGTTCCCCAGCTGTCGTCATTCGGTTGATGATATAAATCCTTCAATACCCATAATAAGGCATATACCATGAATCCCATAGTTCAGGGTCCTTAAGTTAATGCAGGATGTATATTGTCAACCGTTGTGCTCCTCGCCCCCGTTACTTGGTGGATCCTGTGCGGAAGTGCCAAGCATTGCTTGGAGGGTCGGGGGACTTAGTAACAGGTTGTTTTAGGGGACTTATAAGTACCATAACCCCAATTAGGGTCCCTTTTCGGGTACTTATAAGTCTGCTTACTACCTACTTACTAAGTCCCCCGACCCCCCCCCTTGTACAACAAGGGACGGCAACTCCATCAACGCCCGACCCTCCAAGTGTGGAGCTTCTGCCTTGCATCTTCAGCTTGGCCGAGGCTGTCGGTTCCGAAGACATTTTCTGCTGCGTGCACGGTTTAGGATTTAGGGGTTTAGGGTTTAGGGGTTTAGGGCTTAGGGTTTAGGGCTTAGGGTTTAGGGTTTAGGGATCTCCATTGCGTCTAGCACCATGGCTGCATAGACAGTGCATGCGTTGTTTCCGTCCTGGCCGGAACCTCCTAGTGCAGGGTTTTCAACACGTGGGTAGTTGTCAAAATTAGGGACCCTTTTTTGGTACCCTAAATATTAGGTGCCGTATTACATTCAGGACCCAAAAAGGGACCATAATTTTAACAACCACCCACGTGGATCATTTACCTCTGAACGCGGCCCAGGTAAGGGCGTGAGGTCAGCAAAGTTTGCAGACGAGGGCATGATGAGGGCGAGGGCAGTCTGGGATCTATGTTGTGATATGGACCCAGAGACTCCAAAACCCCTCAATTAATGAATATACCTTATAAATTATAGTAGGATCCCTAATACCCTAATATGATTTAAGGAATATTCCTTAATTAAGGGATCTTGGAGTCTCTGGGGAACCTGAAAAGGAATGGTATTGGCATGTATCCCGGCGACTATAAATTAGGCACCCAGCGCGCGCGCAATTTTCTAGTCAGCCCTCAGATTCGATCATCCTATAAACCTAAACTCTCCATCAACTTGCCGTGCCCCACGCGAGGTAGAATCCCTGCGACCCTACTTGGAGGCTCATGAGTACCTAATTATAAGTGGGATTATAGGATTCGGGTGGGATTTGGGTTTGGGATTAGTTATAACTGGGGTTGCATAGTATGTCTAACTATAAGCCATACTAGCGGACTGATAACACGACTTGTTACTACGCATGAACCTCCAATTAAACCGTTAAGCCTGAACCCTAAACCTTAAAACATGCACCCAAAACCGCCTAAACCCTAGACCAGTACCCTAAATCCACCAACAGTAAGCCCTGAACTCTAAGCCCGATAACACTAAACCCTAAACTCTAAACCCAGTAACAGCAAACCCTAAACTCTAAACCCAATAAACCCTAAAACCCCCTAAACTTTAAACCCGAAAGGTAATAAGAGACCATTGAGATCGGGAAAGCCAAATCGAGCTGGGGAGCAGGAGCCTCAGATCATCCACTTTGCTCATGATGCTTTCCTGGGCCGATGGGTTGGGGTTTAGGGTTTAGGCTTTATTCGGGTTCAGGGTTTAGGGTTTATAGAGTAGCGGGATTTGGGGAATTTAGGGTTTCGGGCTTAGGCTTTATCAGGGTTTAGGCTTTATATAGAGTAGATGGATTTTATGGAATTTAGGGCTTAGGGTTTAGGGTTTTCCAGGGTTTAGCAGTTTAGGGTTCAGGGGTTTAGGACAGAACCCAGCTCAGCCAGCCGGCCCGAAACAGGACAACGAACCAATTAAGGCAGGCTCGAGCACCAAAGAAGTCAAGGGGTTACTACTTGGAGGGTCGGGGGACTTAGTAAGTAGTAAGTAGACTTATAAGTACCCTAAAAGGGACCCTGATTGGGGTCACGGTACTTATAGGTCCCTGAAATAACCAGTTACTAAGTCCCCCGACCCTCCAAGTACTACCCCCTTACTAAATCTTAAAACCCTAAACCCTAAATCTAAAACCCGTTCCTAAATCCAAAACCCAGGCCCTCCCCACACAGCATCGTTTCTCGGACCCTCGGCCTGTACCAGCTACTGCCCTTGCATTCAAGTGCAGGGTATGGGGTCCAGGGTTTAGGGTTGAGTGTGTAGCAAGTGGAGTTTACGGGTTAGGGTGTAGCAATTGGGGTTTAGGTTTGGGGTTTAGACCTAAGAACTATGCACCGATCTTCAATGCAACCAGCAGGGCTTACACACGGCCTGATGTGACAGCTTGGAACTGAAGTGAGGATCTGCCAAAATTAGCGCCTTAAACCTTGCGCTGCAGAACACTCAATCCTAATCCTTTGCCGTCGGCTACTGGTTTTCATTCAGACCTACTACTGTCGAGTGCTGCAGGATCTGCCGGCCGTTTCTCGGCATCCTGATTAAGAAACCTGGCTCCTTTATTAGGGTTGCTTATATGAACCCTAATATATATATATATATATATATATATATATATATTGGGGGTTATAGGGCCAGGGTTTCTTAATCAGGTTCCTACATCACCCAGTGTCTGAAGTGAAGTGCCCAGGATGTGTGCGACAAGTCTGAACGTGAGGAAGCACACAAATCGCTCAAGGCCAACTGCACCCTTCATGAATGATCAAAGCCAGCCCGCAATTCAAGAACACAAATCGCCATCAGAGTCCTGTGGAGCCGGAGCACAAATATTGACTACATGTGCACTGGCGGAACAGAAAGCCTTATTTACCAATCGCCCCTGCAGCTAAAACTGTACAAGCTGAGATATTAGGGTTTCGGGGAGATCTGAGAATAGAATGTTTGTGCTCAGCGGTCGCTATCAGGTTCGCCTAGCGGCGAACTGTCATGCCGCCTTTTCCCAGAGAGCCCAATACCGCTTAATTAAGGAATATAGCCTAAATCATAATATGAAGCCCCTTATAGTTTTAGGTATATTGCTTAATTAAGGCGTATTGGGCTCTCTGGGTTGCTGCTCAGGATCACGCGACGCAGCTTCAGACTTTTGCAGAGGTGCAGGGAGACTCTGAAGGGCCATGTTTACGGTTTAGGGTTTTAGGGTTTAGGCTTTAGGGTTTTAGGGTTTAGGGTTAGGGTTTTAGGGTTTAGGGTTAGGGTTTACGGTTTAGGGTTTTAGGGTTTAGGGTTAGGGTTTTAAGGTTTAGGGTTTAGGCCTGCCCGATTTGAATACTTGGAGGTTCATGGGTAGTTTTATGTGGAGCTAAAAGAGGGGTAACTTTACTTCTAACCCATACTAGGGGACTACTTAACCCCACTTATAACGAGGATCATTCACATGTCGACGGCAAGGCTTGGAGTGTACGTGGTTTGCAAAGGCATTCGGGGTTTATGCAGGTTAGCTTCCTATTTCATTTCCTAGCCTATTCCTAGCGGCGATGGCGAAGTTAGTAGGGTAGGAGTCAATCGTGTTCCCGACCCCCTGAACAATGACTTTCTTCTTCCATAAGCATGCCCAAAACAGTTCACACTTTCCATGGCAGAGTGAACGAAAAAGCTCAACAAACTTAACGTTCTCCCATTGGTCACCTAAGTGTTGAGAGGCTGGAGTGGGCTTTTAGGCTCCCCCTCTCATAACAAACAACTAAATCCTAAACCCCTACACCCTAAGCCCTAAAGCAAGCCATCCGACCGAAGCCACTGCCAACTGCTGCGAGCTGAATTTCACACAAGAATTTAAACCTGACCCCTCAGCAAGAACACCCTAAACCCTGTAAGCCCTATCACCCATATGACCCCCATACGTCACATAAATCAAATAAACACTCTGAGCCCTACAAGGCCTATTACCAGCCCTAAGCCCTAAAGGCATAAACGCTTAATCCTAGTCCAAGTTACATCATCCAAGACTATAAAGTCTAAAGGCCTTAAACACACAACCCTAAATCCTAAACCCAAAAGGGGTTCGATGGGGTTCGGGTGTCTGCGTTTTGGAGTTGGAGCCTGTGAAAGGTCAGAACTCCATCACGACTGGAAAAATCAATCTCTCAGACTGGACAACGACGCAGAATGACGCAGACATACCCATACTACTCGCCTCTAGCGTTTGGTACGTCTGGGATGTCAGCCCTACATCCTTAACCGTAAACTCTGAACCGTAGAGCCCGCGCAGCCAGGATTCGAGCTTCTTCATTTGCCCGATGTTCCCACGGATTTCAATGCCTATAACGGGGGGAAGATGGTTTGGGGTTTAGGTTTTCCTTAATGTAGAAGCGTTGGCTCTGTGGGGGGAGCGGGGGTGGACATTTTTCGGTGAATGAGGGGGCCAAATTGCTTAGCTGGGGTTTCTTGGGGCTCTACACAGGGGGGGGGGGGGGGGGATATTCGCAAGGTTTAGGGCTGCGCTTGGGGGATCACGGGACTTTGCAAAAAAGGCTTTTTGAGTAAACCAGCTCAAGCGCTGAGGTACAGACGGTTGTTGTACTTGTTTATAGCACTAGTTAAAATACTGCCATCCCTGCTTCTGGAGTAACGAAAAAAAATCAAACTCTTATCCTGACATATTTCAAGATGGTTCTCATAAGGAAACCAGGTTCAGGCACATCAAACGAAACACAAATGTCATACGCCAAAACGAAACATGACCGTACCTTCCCTCTTGGGGTGCGGGAAGGCTTCTAAATCAAAGGTTTCAAGGTAGTGGGGCGTTTGAGAGCTTAGGGGCGTTCGGTGTTCTCGTGCTGCTACTTGGAGGTTCATAAGGTCCCGCAATATTGGACATGATATACTATGTTACAGATATAGTCAACCCACTTACAACCCTACTCATCAAAATGAACCTCCAAGTAGACCCGAAACTGTAAACCCCTGAACCCTAAATCCCTTAACCCGAAAGCTCGCCAAGTAGGGCCTTTAGGTTCCACTTGCCTAGAGGGCGGTCATGAGAGCTGGTAATAAGGGTTAAGTTGTGGGTCCAGGGTTTAGCTCTTAAGAATTTAGGGTTTAGAGGGGTTTAGGGTGTAGGGGAAGCAAGGTTAAGCTTCATCATGTCTTTAATTGCTTTGGACACGAATGAAGGCAAATATAACCGCCCGCGGCTCTACACATGACTTTCATGTTCGGGCGTTTCGCCCGCTGCTTTTGTGTTTTGGTATGTTTCGGGTTTGTTGTTTCGGGTTTGTTCGTACTGCAGTGAGTGGTAATGCGAGTCATATGTCATATGTGAGAAAGGAAGTAATTAATCAAGTTCGGGTCCAATGCTCGCGTTATGTCGACATGTCGGACATGTGCATTTCCGAGTGCATGCGTGTTCTCGTCTGAACTTGTCCCAGTCCACCTCGTAATCGTTTTCGAGCTCATGGCGCTACTATGCTTTGAGAAGGAGTTCACTGGAAGCAATTGACATAAAGGTCGCTGGAAAGTCGTAAGATGTTGCAAGCAGGGCCATCGGTAACTTTCCCATGTCTTCAACTTTAAAACGTAAACCTCTAGACCCCATGTGCTTAACCATAACCCTGAGAACCCTAAACCCCAAGCGCTAAGCCCCAAAACCCTGCACCCCACCGTTTATCTAACCGAACCCTTCAAGCCTGGAAGCCCTACAAGCAAAATCTCGCACTGCCAAGCTGCGGCGTTTTAACTCTTCCACAATCCTGAATCGAGGACGAGGATGCTTGTAAATGAACATGGTACGCGCAACAATGCTTCGGGTTTGGTGCCTAGGGTTTCGGAGGGTTTCGCAGTGTTTCGTCCTTAGGCCTCAGGTATAAACCTTCCGTAAGTGAGTGGTGGAGGATGAACATTTTTCTAGGTTTGGGCGGCTAACGCTCAAGAGTCTAGGACCGAAACAAAAATTTGGCCAACCTGTCTGCAACCTCTTTCATACAGAGTACCCATAAACTTCCGATAATACTCCCGAAGGGGTGCCCCAGGAGCCAAAACCTGAAACTCACCCCCGCCAACTGAAGCTAACACTCAAGCCCAACCCTGACCCTAAACCCATCCCCCCCCCACCCTCAAAACGACACAAATGCTTAGCGAACCTAAACCCTTAACCCTGAACCCGTCTACTCACCCATCCGCGACATAGTCTAACACCCAAAACATAATTTTGGTTTGTTCGCCTGACGGGTTTGTGGCCTGTTCCACTGCTTGCAGGATCGCGCGACCTGCGAAATCTTACGGCCTTCCCACGCTGACCCCTGTGCCAAAGGCAGGATGCCATGGTTCTCCACTGTCTGAGGTACGGTTGATGATATAAATCCTGCATTACCCATAGTAAGGAATATACCATAATTCCCATAGCTTAGGGTCCTTAGGGTAATGCAGGATGTATATCATCAACCGTATTGCCCTGCTACTCGAAAACACTTTGAAGACAGCGGCTTGAGGGAGCACCTTCCTGGTAGCTGCTCTACTTGGAAGGTCTTTAGGGGACTTAGTAAGGTAGGTAGTAAGTAGACTTACATATAAGTACCCTAAAAGGGACCCTAATTGGGGTTATGGCACTTATAAGTCCCTAAAATAACCAGTTACTAAGTCCCCCGACCCTCCAAGTAACCATGTCTTTGGCATGATGCTCTTTCACTCTAGCACAGGCACTGAGGTTGACGTCCTCAGAGTGCGCTTCGTAGGCCGCGTGGTGAGACAGGCAATATTGTGCTACCTGGAGAGCCTGTGATCCCCTGCAAAAATAACGATGCGTTGCAACGACCTGTCAGTTCTTTACTGAAGGTAGCGCGCAGCCCATCTGTGTGCCCTCACACTCCTCTGGGGAGTCTGAGCGTTTTTCTGGGACAAGCATTACAAGCATTTGGAGGCCCGCAAACCCTAAACCCTTGACCCTTAAACCCTCAACATCCCTAAACTCCCAAATCCTAAACATCCCTAAACCCCGCCCCTTTGACATTAAAGATCCCTAAACCACTAAACCCTCAACATCCCAAAACACCTAAACCCTAAACATCCTTAAAACCTAAACTTCGTGCATCCCCACATTATAAGGACCTAAGTAATTACATATACTATTTTGGGGGTTCCTTGGTATATTTATAGCATAATGGGCCCCAAAACCCTATTCTAGTTGTTTGAGGCCCCTACGATAGAACCCTACTATAGATTCCCGATCCCCTATATAGCCCTTTTGAGGATCCCTTTAAAGTCTTTAAAGGGAACCCCCTATTCCAATTATTAAAAGGGCCCCTATACTAAATCCCATTCTAACCCTTATGATAATCCTTTTTACACCCCTTTAAAAGGAACCGTGAAAGCAACTTATTCTAGTTATTAAGGCCCCTATACTATAGTACCATAATAAATCCCTTAAAGAACCCTTTTATCGACCCCTTTGAAAATCAACCCCGTATTCCAATTTTTCAAGCCCCGATAATATAGAACCCTACTATATATGCCTTATGGACCCCTTTAAAAGAAACCCTTGAGGGACCCCCAAAATCCTAGTCTAATCATTGCAAAGCCCCATGTGCTAAATCCCTATAATTGGCCTTTCCGGACCCTTTTAAGGATCCCTCTAAATGGACCCTTTTAAAGGAACCCTTAAGGATCCCTTTAAAGGGACCCCTATTAAGGCCTCTATATTAAACCGTTTATCCCTCTAAATGGACCCTTTTAAAGGAACCCTTATATAAGGATCTTAAAAGGGACCCTTATGTTTCTGAGGCTCTGGGTGATCGTCTCTTCGTCGCAGCCCGTCGCGTTGGAGATCGGCTGCTGGCGCACAGGTGGCACAAGCCCCCACTCAGGGCTTAGGTTGAAGGGGTTGAGGGTTTTTGGGGGTTTAGAGGTTGCAGGGTTTGGAGTTTAAGGCGTTTAAGGTTTTTAGGGGTTTGGGGGGCAATGGTTCAGGGTTTAGGGTCTATATAAGCCCTAAATGCTAGCTTCCCCGAATTCCATAAACCCCAAACCCCTAAAGCCTAAGCCCCAAATGCTAAAATGCAGAGACTTCCCCGAAGTGCCAAAGAAATCGAGTAAATTCTCCAGGACCTGACTTCTCTGATTCAGTGTTTTCAAGCTTAAGCTTTGAGCTTTGCAGTTGAATGAAGGGGTTCGAGTTTCAGGAGTGGGGTCTTGGGTTTACACTTACAGGACAGTTGCGACTAAGTGTACACTGATACAAATTACCCAGGAGATCCCAGGAGTTGCTAAGAACAGAGGACCCCACAGGACCCGCAAACCCTAAGCTCTAAACCCTAAACCCTAGATCCTATGCAGTGGGAAGCAGACCCCGTCTGTTCGAACCTTGAAAGCCCGAAGTAGGTCCAGGGGCCCTCAGGCGCTTCTTCTCTTCTTTGCATCTGTAGATACTTGGAGTTCATGGGCAGTTATAAGTAGGGTTATAAGTCCCCTTATAAGTCCCCTAATATGGGTTATAAGTATAGTTACCCTACATATAACCCCACGTATAACTACCCATGAACCTCCAAGTAAGGTCTAGATTCTACCCGTGTGTGTACTCCAAGGGCTTATACGGTTTAGCGCCCAATATTCTTGTGAACAGTACACTCAGAGAGACACCGCAAACACGCACGCACACACGCACACACGCACACACACACACACACACAGACACACAGACAAACAGACACACACACAGAGACACACACACACACAGACACACAGACAAACAGACACACACACACACACAGACACACACACACACACGCCCCCCCCCAACACACACACAACACACAACACACACACACACACACACGGGCATTCTTTTCGAGCCCACAATAGCACAATGAACCTCTTGGATGAACAAATGTTGTAGTCGGTGTTTACAGCGATGAGAAGAAGCCACTTGCAAAAGCTGCCTGACAATTTCCAGCTTCCCGATCCTTCCTGTTCGATACCCACAGAGCTCAATACCCCGTAGTTAAAGAATAGATCGCAAGGTATAGGGGCCTTAACATTGTGACTCAAGGAATGTTTTTCCATTCCTTTTTTACAGGGTATTGGTTTCTCTGGGTACCGGGCCACGGCAACAAAGTCAAACAGCTTGTCACATTGTGTCTCTTCTGGATACATGTGTTGTACCGACAGTCCAAGGCCTACTGACAGATGGATGTCCTCGCTCCCTTAACCCCAAACCCTGAAGCTATGACCCCCTTACAACCATGGTAAACATGCAATTTCCAATATTCTCTTGGGTTTAATATGAACAAAAGAAGAAAGTAATTCTTACGGGGACTATAGAAAGGATCTCAAGCAGCAGCTGCAGGTACCCACAGGGACACGGATTCAGCGCTGCTGGCGGAGATCCGTGTAAAGAGGCGATCGAGAACGGGATCTACTGCAAAGGCCTTAGTAGTTCAATTAAGATAGAGCTTTGGAGGGTCCTTATCATGATTATGGTATACTATACCCCCGAACCCTATTCTAACCCACACGCCCCGCCGCTTTCACAACCCGAAACCCTGTTTTCATGAACCATCATGGTCTTCATACTGAACTAGGATGCCCGGCAACCTAGGAATAAACAGGGCTCCCTTTTTGGTATTGGGTAACTTTACCAGGAACCAAGGACTACAAAAAGGGAATAAGAGTAGTACCGGGCATCCTACTGAAGCTTTAACCCAAGCCCTGAACCCTGAATCCGGCAAATCCTGAACGCCACTCCCTGCGACTTTGAGCTTCAAGCCCAAACCGCAACGAGTTGCTTCCGATACTTCGAAGGGGTGTAGGGTTTAGGAGTCCGTTGTTTAAGAGTCCTTTCTTAATGATGCCGGTCTAGTGTTCTTGAAACACTCAGCACTAAGCCCTTACCCCCCAAACCCCGAACCCGGAACTCTCAAACCCTCAAATCCCAAACTCCCCATAAAAAAACCGGCAGAACCGCACTGTCCAGGATTCCTCGACCAGCTCACCAGCTCGCATGCTCACGCAGCAGCCACAGGCCTTCTCCTTGTTCACCTGTTCTGGAAGGTCGATACTTGGAGGGTCGGGGGACGTAGTAACTGGTTATTTTATAGAATTATAAGTACCATAACCCCAATTAAGGTCCCTGTTAGGGTACTTATAAGTCTACTTAGTCTACTTACTACCTAATTACTTACTAAGTCCCCTGACCCTCCAAGTATACCCAGACCTTCCAATATCCCTTAACTAAGGAATATACCTCAAATCAGACTAGGGATCCTATTATATGTTAAAGTGTTTTCAAATAAAGGGATATTGGAAGGTCGAAAGGCTTTACATTTCTAGCATCAGGGCGTTACAGTGCACCAAACCCCAAAACCCTTCAACCCCGCAAGCATCCAAGAACACAGCGCCGCGAAACAGGGAAATATGCCCCATCAAGCACGCTCTCACAATCCAGTTTTAATATGTCTGCATTAGCGCCTCATGTGGTTTGAAGTGCTGCAAGCAGTAAATCTGGAGATAACATGACCTTCCTGAAGCCTCGTTTCCTGAACCTGCAAATTGGAAATGCAGATGCAGGAAAACCCAAGTCAAAGCCACCTCTGCTACTTGGAGGGTGGGGGGACTTATATAGTAAGTAGGTAGTCAGTGGACGTATAAGTACCCTACAAGGGACCCTAATTGGGGTTATGGTACGTATAAGTCCCTAAAATAACCAGTTACTAAGTCCCCCGACCCTCTAAGCACTTTAAGCCCTAAACCCTAAACCCTATACCTTAGAAGCTGCCCCCACCCTGTAATAGTGACCATCAGGCTTATATTACTATTATATTAGGGCCCTATTATATTCCTATTATACCACTATTACAGGGTGGGGGCAGCTTCTAACCTATACCCTTATAGAATCCCAGTCCCCTATAGCTAAAGATCCTCCAAGTAGTGAACCTGCTGGGCAAACCCTGCACCCACGGACCCCAAAGTCGCGAACCACAGCCCCTTGGCCAGGGTAGGGGTTTTCGGGTTCAGCGCTACCTTGAATGCTTAGGGCTTAGTGTTTGGGACCACTTTGAATGTCCAGGCTTTTGGGCCTCTTTGAACGTTTAGGGTTTAGGGCCACTTTGAATGTTTCAAGTTTCGGGTTTCGGGCCACTTTGAATGTTTGGGTTTAGTGTTTAGGGCCAGTTTAGGGATTGAGGCCACGTTCAGGGTTTAGGGCCAGCTTGAATCTTTCGGGTTTAGCGTTTTGCCCGTGACCTGGCACAGCCGAGGTGCATCGTCGATCTGTGCATAGGGACGTCGCTCGATTTTGCTAGCGCGATCCAAGCCCCGCCTCAGAAAGTTGCAAACTTTGAAAACCCAGAGAAACCAAAACGGCTTAACTCAGGAACATGTCCTTAACTATAAAAGGAGTATCAAGTGACATGTTCCTTAACTAACAGGTTTGGGAGTCTCTGAAACCCCCAGCCGCACCGCCAAACTCTCATCCCTAAATGCTCACTGGACCCCAAACAGTATGTGGAATAATCGCCTTGTGCGGGTGTTGGGCCATTATTTTACCTACTTGTCGAGGTAGGCCCCAAACCAGAGAGCCCGACAAAGATGCGACAAGACAGCAAAAACATGGGCGCACTACCTTTTTCCAATGGCTGCTACATGTACTCGCCGTGATAGGACCCTTTCTTGAGTATCCACAAAATATATAGCTGTTGAAAACATGTAGACTATGGCAGGACTGTACCAAAAAACAAGATGCAGAAACCAAGGGTTACCTACTCGGCTCGGGAAGCAGGTAAGCCAGAAAAAGAAAATCACAATTGAGAGTCCAAGCCGCTTAGGGTGTAAGGTTGCCAGAGAGGGAGTATTGTGGGATTCAGGTTGTAGGTGGCACGTAACCCGACAACGTGAACTTCCTCAGGATCTGTGTACCGGTGTGGTGCTCAGCCGATTCGGAAGTTTGAGGACTCGGCGGTAAAGGGAGCAGTGCTGGTAGTGGCAAAAGTACTTGCAGCAGCAGCAGCAGCAGCGCTGGGAGCAGCAGGAATGTCCGCATCAGCAACAGGGGCAGCAGCAGTAACACTAAATTACATTAATAGCAATCACAACTGCAGCGGCACAAGCAACAGCAATTCAACTCGACCCGTCAAAGGGATGAAAACAAGGCTGCCGGTGTGCATGATCACTGTGATCCTGCTGAACCGATGACCTTCACGGCTCCTCTTACGGATCTATAGATGGTCTTTTTTTATGGGGCACCTTGATTTGCAGAGCTCCTTGAAGAGTCCCTTTAGTGGCTCCCTAAACCAAAACCCTAAGCCCTAAACTTACAAGCACTAAACCCCTAAACTTAAGCCCCTACACCCTTACAGTGTCCGTAAAGGAACCCTTCAAGGGCTCCCCGGACCAAATTCTATACCCCACTTAGAACCATAATAGACACGATAATTTTAATATTCTCTTAGGTTGTGTATGAACAAAAAAAGTTCCTAAGGAGACCATAGAAATGCAGCCCCGACACACCTCTCGAATTACGGCCTCGTCGGGAGTCAGCTCCACAGTTCCTCGGGGAGTACTTGGAGGTTCATGGGTAGTTATAAGTGGGGTTACAAGTAGTGTAACTATAATAATAAGCTGAATTAGGGGACTGATAACCCTTAAAGCTACCCATGAACCTCCATCCAAGTAGGTAGGGGGTTCTGAAAAAAAAACGCTCCTTTTAAAGGGATGCTGAAATGGTATAAACACATCCTAGGATACCCAGTAGCCTAAGAATAAAAAGGCCTCTCTTTTTGGTATTGGGTAACTTTATAAGGAACCTAGGACTACAAAAAGGGAATAAGGGTACTACTGGGCATCCTAACATCGGTTCCTCTGAGGGCTCCTGAAAAAGGTTACTACAGTAGAAGCCAGAAAGTTGGAATATGATTATCCTAACCCTTCTATGGTAAATTACAGGGTATCCTACCATGAAACCATATTCCAACTTTCTGGAGTTCCCTGTACGGTTTTTTTAAACGAGTTTCCTTGGTATTTGAAGGGCGCTTCAATGTGTGTGGGGTTCGACTTCGGGGCTTGGAGTTTAGGGAACGGAGTTTTGGGCTTACTTGGAGGGTCGGGGGACTTAGTAAGTAGGTAGTAAGTAGACTTCTAAGTACCCTAGAAAGGGGCCCTAATTGCGGTTATGGTACTTATAAGTCCCCTAATAACCAGTTACTACGTCCCCCGACCCTCCAAGTAGTCGGGTATATAATCAACCCAAACTCGAAATGCGGGGTTTGGGGTTTAGGAAACTAGTGTATTCTTGTGTTCAGGGCTTAGGGCTTAGGGTTATTCGGGGTGTTGTGGGGTTAGCTGGGGTGTTAGGGGATTGGAACTTTATAGATTTGCTGAACTGGCTTGACATAGCCTTTTCGGGTTCGGAGTTTCCATGGCTTAGGGCCTACCGGGACCCCAAAAGTATGTAGAATAACAGCCTTTTACGGGTAATGGGCCATAATTTTGCATGGGGTTGGGTAAGGATTGCGTTCTGGATTGATGGGTGTTGAATTTAGGCGTTTGGGCCTTATCGATCCCTAGGGATCTGAGGACTCATATATTCCAGGCTTTTGGGCACAAAAACCATACTATATAAGGCTTTTGGGCTATTTTGATCCCTAGGGGAGTATGCTTTGGGGTTGTGTTGCCAAGCGTCGGTCGACACAGCCGCAAATCTGCTCGAGGCAGCAGACCACTTGCCAGGACTGGGCAGTTGACGTAATGGCTCCCCTTTACTTGGAGGTTCATGGGTAGTTATAAGTAGGGTTATACGTCCCCTAATATGGGTTATAAGTATAGTTACCCTACCTATAACCCCACTTATAAGTACCCATGAACCTCCAAGTAGGGTTCCTGAAAGGGATCTATGGGACAATGAGAAGGACGATGCCCTGAAACACAACCCTAAACCCTTAATTCCTAATCCCAGCCCTAAACCCTAAACCCTGAACCCACGTTTTCTGGACTTTGAGGTAACCAGGGAGAAAAAGTAGAGACTTTCATGTCATAATTTTTCCTTCATAGAACAGGTACCCAAAAGATGTTCAAGTATGGTACTCCAAACCCAGGTTTAAGTGCGAGCCCAGGGGCCTGCGTCTCGAATTTCACCTCTTCCTCCGGATTGTAAAGCTGCGCGAAGGTCTGACGGGCGGCTGGTCTGTTAGCCCGAGGGCCTACTCAGGCTTTACCTTAACCCCGAATAACCTACCTTTCTAAGGACTTATAGAAAAATTCATAATAAGGAACCCTAAAAAGGTAGGTGAACTAGTGTTAATAAACCCAGAGGATTAAAGCCTCTGGGTTTGGGGTTTAATTGTAAGGTTTTGGGTTTGGTGCTTGGGGTTTAGGCTGCAGGGAAGCTTCGAGTATCTCAACAAGCACCTTTGGATTCTTTGCTCGGTACAGCTGGTGTAATTAGGCTGGGGGGTTTCGGGCTTTGGGTTTGAGACCTAGGTTTTTCGAAACCGTGCGGTTCAGGCATGGTTTATCAAGACCTGCAAAACATCCAAGCTAATCCGCTGAAGATTCGACAAAAAGGGATATAGCAACATAGAGAGGAACCCTAACACTAAATTTGTCGCCACGATGCTCAATCCTAAGTGGTTTAGGGTTCAGGGTTTTGGGGCTTGGTGGCTTTAGTTAGCTACTTATTAGGGCCCAAGGCTTGGAAATTTGCGGAACTTTCGATGCCCTAAAAGCAAAAGCCTCACACCTCAAGATTGCAGGCAAATCGGCGGCATTCTGCGTAGCAAGAGCCCATTTCCTACACCCCAGGGCAAAAACCCAGACACCTCCTGGTTAGAAAACCCCAACCCTAAACCGGACGTCTCAAGTGAAACCCTAAAGCCTAAGCCTCAAACCCCAAAACTGGGCACTCCACTCCCCTTAGAAGAAGCAGAAATCGCTGGGAGGTCCCTGCACACACCAAAGTGGCAAAACTGATCCTAAAGTGTCCTAATGGGTGATGCTTGCTCGAAATATAGATGGGAGTTCCCGAAAATAGGGGACCCCAATATAGTACCCTAAACAATAGGATCCTTATTATAAGGAGCCCAAAATAAGGTACCCCTAATTTTGTGAAACTCCCAGATGGTAATTCTCATTACAGAATCCGTACTTTCTGCGATGTAGGTACTCAGGACCCGTTGCGATGAGAGAAGCCATAAGCCAAGAAGGAAAAACATGTGGGTGGTTGTCAAAATTAGGGTCCCTTTTTGGGTACCCTAAATAAAAGGTGCCGTACCATATTAAGGACCCAAAAAGGGACCCTAATTTTGACAACTACCCACATGTTGAAGCTGTTCTATTGTGGCAGCAGTGGTTGTGGACAACGAAATGTCAAAAGTAGATTTTCTCAAAAGCTGTGAAGGGACTTACAGTACCGGATTCCAATTATCCATGATGGAATCCTCAAGGTAAGCCTTGATCGACTAGGATCCCCAGTGGCCTAGAAGAACAAAAAGATCCTTTTTGGGGTACTGGGTAGGGTTTAGGGTAATGTGGGTGTCGGTTTTGGAATATAGGCCCCTTTAATGCGTCTTCTCCGGGGCTAATTCCGAATCGGTACCAAAAATTTGGGTGTTCTAATTAATGTGTTTTTTTGGCTGGGAGGGCTTTTTGGGGTGTTTGTTGGCTATCTGCTGATGGTCAATCTTAAGGCAGCCACGACCTGAAGCCCCCACCCAAACCCTAAAACCCTGGCCCTGAAGCCCGAAAATCTCTTGCAAAATTGTTTCGCTTATTGGGGCGTCAGGAATGAAATCTGTACTACTTCTGTACTACTATTGTACTACTATTGTACTACTATTGTACTATTGTACTGCTACTGTAAGCCTTGCTTATTGGGGGGGGCTGCTAGGGTGAACCGCCGAATCGGGAAATGGACCCTTGCTCAAAAGAGGCCTCTCCAGTACTAAAGTTTGTATAAAAATTTAATTTTGGGTCGAATCCGGACTGACCCCCCTTTGGGAAGGGTGTAGGGTTTAGGGTTTGCTAGGGTTTAAGAGTTTAGGATTCGTTAGGATTTAGGGTCTGTTAGGGTTTAGGGTTCAGGATTTAACGGTTGTTAGGGTTTAGGGTTTCAGGCACTGGCTTTATGCTTTGCTTATCGGCAGTATTTCAGTACTATTGCTGTACTACTACTGTACTACTAGTGTACTACTGTGCTACTATTGTGCTACTACTGTGCTACTACTGTATTACTGCGGTACTACTACTGTACTACCACAGTTCTACTACTGTACTACTATTGTACTACTACTGTACTACTACTGTACTACTATATTGTACTACTGTACTATTCTTGTACTACTACTGTACTACTACTGTACTACTACTGTACTACGGTAATATTATCGTACTACTACTATTGTACAACCACTGTACTGCTACTGTGCTACTATTGTGTTACTGCACTATTATTGTACTACTACTGTACTACTACTGTACTACTACTGTACTACTACTGCACTACTACTGTACTACTGTTGTATTACTATTGTACTACTGCATTATTATTGTACTACTACTGTACTACTACTCTACTACTACTGTACTACTACTGTATTATTTCTACTGTACTACTGCTGTACTACTTGTACCCCACCAAGCTTCAGACGTGGTCGATTGTGGGTGGGAGTGTGGGAGTGTAGGTTGGAGGCAAAAGTGTTCAAAATGTAGGGTTTTTAGTCTTGGTAGTTATCTTGGAGTGATCGGGGCTTGGCTTCCAGCATTTGGTGATCCCGAGACCCGCCCGACCGCGCATTCGCGCAGAACCGCAGACCCTGCACCCAAGCCAGCCCCCAAACCCCTGTCCGGGGTTATCGGTTCCAAATTAGTTAGAAATAAACTTTTTGGTCGGGGGGGGGGGGGGGGTACCCCCTCCGTAAACCGACACCCACATTATAGGGTTTAGGGTTTGGGGTGTAGGGTTTGGGGTTTAGGGTTTGGGGGTTCAGGGTTTAGGGTCTAGGGTTTACGGGTCTAGGGTATAGTTCTGCGCGGAACCTAAGAACACAAACGGAAAAATGGACCCATGAGACCTAGTAACGAGCAGAGTGAGTAACTTGGTGGAGAGGGGGGGGGTTCAGTTTAAGTTTCGGCTCCGGAGGAGGACGGGGAATACGTTTTAGGGTTTAGGGTTTTGGGTTTAGAGTTTCAGTTTCAGTTCGGGAGGAGGGGGAGGGAGGGAGTGGAGGTTCAGTTTCGATTCCAGTTTCAGTTTCCATGAGACAAGTTTTTCAGGAAGGGGAGGGCGAGGGCTGAGTTTCAGTTGCAGCATATAGCCCAGTTACTAAGTCCCACGAACTCTCAAGTGCCTCCCAAACAAGGCTTCTTTAGCTCAGCTCCGTGCCTTCAATGCCGGCGTTTCTCCAGGAAAGATTTTCGATAGTACCCTCAGTTAAGCAGGGCTGGGTCTCTTCAGGTTAGCTGGCGTCCAAACCCGTACGTCGGGGATGTACATCGTACACGGGTTCATGAGGGATCGTGTTACGTAGTGCTCCTGAACCCTAAACCACCAAACCCCTAAGCCCCTAAACTCTACGGTAAAGGTAAAAGCATTTCTGGGGCAGGCGTTGTAGGTTGTCGGGTCTTAGACTTCCCTTAACCCTTGAGCCGCACATAGGAGTTTCCGAAAGTTATGGGTACCTTTTCTGGGGGTCCTTATAACATGGATCCTACTTATTAGGGTGCTATATTAGGATCCCCTACTTTCGGAAACTCCCATGTAGGGGCCTTAATCCTAATTGAAAAAGAGTTCCGCTGGCCCCAACCAAATACGGGGATAACCAGGGTTTAGAGTGGAAGTCATTGGGCGTTGCAGGCTTGGGGCATGACAACCTGTGAGTATCACAAAGAAACCGAATGAACAAACCTAGAGGGTCCAAGTACCCAAATAGCAGGGTTTTAGATCCCCAAAATCCACAGCCTGAATGGTTTTTGGACCTTGAAAGCCTACTATTTGGGCACTTGGACCCTTAGGGAAAATTACCAGCCAGTGCTTCAGGCTTCTGTACCTGGACCCTAAGGGACCTACCTTTTCAGGGCCCCCGAATAAGATTTCTTTATATAAGTCCCTAAAAAGGTAGGTTCCTTGGGGTCCAGGTAAGCATTACTCTAAGTCCGCCGCCCTAATCATTCCTAAAGTCCAAGCTGGTTCCTTAATCTTGCTACAGTAGACTATACCCAAAAAAACCCTATCCTAACTACGGTTGATGATATAAATCCTGCATGACCTTAAGAACCCCAAACTATGGGCATTATGGTATATTCCCTATTGTGGGTAATGCAGGATTTATATCATCAAACGTATGTAATCGGGGCCTCGGAACCCCTAAACCCTAAACTCGAATTACGCTGTACTTGCATACAGTCAAAGCCCAAAAGTTGTAAACCCCATAGCCTCAATCCTTAAGAGTAATGTATAGGGAATCCCAGCACTATTTGGCCTTAATCCGGTTTCCACCGTTATGGGGGTTACTGTAGATGCCACCCAAATTTCGAAGCCTCAATCTGAGACATGGGAATTCAGGAAACCAGGGTGACCCTTGCTAGGAGAACCCCAGAAGAAGGTACATCGAATTTCAGAAGTTCCCTGCTCTCCACACACACCTTCGAACTCCAGACTCGCAAACCTGAACTGGATCTCAAACCTCTTTGGTCGGTGGTTTAAGATCTCATGAACATCTCGAACAAGCTAAAGTGCCCTCCAGAAGGTGGCCACCTTCGAGGTAGGGCTGCGGTGCTTGCAAAGGTCTATGGCCTATGGTTCAGGGTTCCTGGGCTTGGGGTTTCCGGTTGTATGTCTAGGTTCCTGAAAAGGGTTCTACTCAGGAACCTAGGAGTTCAGGGATTCTGGTGAGTTTTCCGGCATGTCCTCACGCACTCACGCAGGGATTCAACTCCACCATCTCTGCAAAGCCTCGCGCGATAGACTGAGTTCCGGCTAGGGTCTAAGACTGACTACCCTAGCCCCCACAAAGGCCAAGTTTTTCACTTCTTGGTAGAGACATATGATCCCGGTTGGCCCGTCCCCCCCCCAAACCCCCCTCCCTGTGGTGTGGTGTGGTGTGGTGGGTTGCTTCCCCGCTCCCTGCGGTGTGGTGTCGTCCGGGGGTGGGTCTGGTTCGGGTGGTTGCCCCCCTCCCGGCATGGTGCGGTTCGGTTTGGCTTGCGGTGGTTCCCCCTTGCGTTTTTTGGTTGGCTTTGGGTGTTTGGTAAACTCATCCCCATGACGATCATGACGATGATGGGGACGATGATCACCATGATCATCATCATTAACTCAAACATCTCAATGTTTCTTTGGTTGGTCGTCGGGAGTCTTCTGCCCACGTGCCTGGTAACGATCATCGCTTTATTGATCGTAAGGCCACTATCTTCGTGACAGTTGTCGCTTTGGGGGCAATTGCCATAAGGTTGCAAATGGGCCAACTGTCACAGGGATCGGGCCTGTCAGAGAACGCAGTCCTCGTGACAGTTTGCGGCTTTTGTGGCCTCACGTGCGAATCGTGCCGGAAAAAATTGTATTGTCACACGGATCGGGCGTCTTTGGGACGCGATCCTCGTGATAGATGACGGCTTTGGGGCCCGCCTGTGCAAAACGTGTGCGCAGTCATTCCGATTCGGCTTGGGGAGTGGGTGGGTAGCGGGGGATATACCATTGGGGGGGAGGGGGGTGTCGGCGAACGCGGGATCAATATAGACCGATATAGACCCCAAAAGGTTCAAGGCCGCCTACTCAGCTACTAAGTAGTGGAGGTTTGGTGTTATTCTGTCTATTCCCGTCAGTAAGGGAAGTCTCAGTACCTCTGCAAAGGCTCTGGGAATGCATGAGGCCCGCGCAGCATAATGGCTGTTCAGCAACCGACTCACCGGGAGAGTGTGTACTCTTGTGGGAAAGCTAAAATAGAATAGAAACCTAGACACAAGAATAAGTTGAAAAGTATACCACTGAGACCCTGACACTTAAACCCTACCAAAAATCTGAATCCTACAAAACCCTAAACCCACTGAGGCTTGCTAGCTGGAAGACCCGTAAATAAAACGACTGCTAGAAAACTCAGAGCCAGACCCCCTGGAAAAGATCTAGAAAGTACGGTTGATGATATAAATCCTGCATGACCTTAAGGACCCTAAACTATGAGAATTATGGTAGATTCCTTATTATGGGTAATGCAGGATTGATATCATCAACCGTAGAACTCTCGGTTGGGAACCGGATATACATTAAACTACCATAAACTACTTGTTTGCAAGTTCTTATTGCAAATATTAACTAGCAAGAACAATGTAGACTATATAGGGGCTCTACCAGAAAGTTTGGTTTCGGTAGTCAGTTCAAGGGAGGGGTCTTCACAAGTAGAATAGAGATTTTGGCTACAAACATGTGGAAACCGTGAGCCCCAACTCCAAGCTGCAAGCCCTAAACAATCCCGCGACCCAAAATCAAAAACCAGAACCAAACCAAACTCGCACATCCCAAAAAGCCCACCTGTACTTGGAGGGTCGGGGACTTAGTGACTGGTTATTTTAGGGACTTATAAGTACCATAACCCCAATTAGGGTCCCTTCTAGGGTACTTATAAGTCTACTTACTACCTACTTACTAAGTCCCCCGACCCTCCAAGTAGTCCGAAATTCCTAGCATTTGAAAGAACCCTATGCCACTATGGAAACCCCCCTGGAAAGGCTGAGGCAATGGGCCATAGGTAAACCCGAATCTGCAACCCAAACCCCTAATTCAGGAACACTTTTATATGAACCAAGGTCAAAGTATATGCCGCAAGTTTAGCGGTTTCTGGTATATCTGGGATTGCGGACTCTATAAAGAAATCAAACTAAGGAACCAACAACAAAGTTTTGGTTGACTGGGCCATAGGTAAACCACAGTAAGCCTTGAAACTGTAACATTGCCGAGCGGCTGAATACCGCGATTCGCCATTATCAGAGGGAGCTCTGCAGTAAGTTTAGTCACTTGCTCCTCGCGGTTTGGTGCTTAGAATTAGGACTAGGAGGGTCCTTGGGGATATAGACTCTCTCAATAAGGCCCCTTTAAGAGAGCCAGAAGTAGGCTTGAGAAGGATCCCGTTTCATTAAAGGGTCTCCCTAATACTACCTAGGATCACCTTAAACCCTGAAACCCTAAACTCTGAACCCGAATAAACAAAACCCTAAACCCTACACCGTAAGCCCTGAACCCAAAACCCTAAACCCTAAGCCCTAATACTACTACCTAGGAGAGCTAGGGTTAAAGATGTTCCTACTTGTCGGGTATCACGGGGAACTACAGGTTAACCTTTTTGGTTATACAGGGGTTATATAGGGACTATACTACCCAAAAAAGGTTAAAGGTTGCCTACTCTACTACTAGGTATTTAGGGCTTGTTTAGGGTTCGGGCTGAAGTTCCTCGGCTACTTCAAAGCCTCGGGTTCAGGGGTCGGGGTCGGGGTTAGGGATTCCCTTAACCCCAAGTAACACACCTTTGTAAGGACTTGTATAAGAAATCATATCAGAGAGAACCCTGAAAAGGTAGGTTCCTTAGGGTCCAGGTCGGGCTTGAAAGTCTAGGGCCTCGGATGTCGGGTTTGTGGTTCAGGGTTAAGGCTCGTGGACCATAGGTCGGCCAGTCTAAACCCTAATCGCGACCGACGATATAACTACTCGACACCATAAACCCGAAACTCCACACTCCGGGCTCTAACCCCAACTTTATAAACCACTATGGTAGAACCAGGAACCGATGATTTCGAAGGTCATGCAGTGTTGCAGCAAGCCGTTGAAACCACGGCCTCTAACTCCGTTTACAATGCAAGGCTACGGGACCCCTTGTAGCAGTCGATGACAAGCAAGGCTAAAACACCCCCTGAATCTGGGAAACCACTTTCTCATATTCTGCAACCACGTTTCTCCATCTCTCTCTCTCTCTCTCTCTCTCTCTCGCGTTCTTTCTGTCTCTCCCTATCTCTCTCTTCCTCTCCCTCCCTCCCTCCATCCATGCATCCGTTCATGCATCCAGCTGCCTACCTATCTACTTCCTACTTTTCTATCTAGCTGGCTATCCAGCTTGCTGTCTGTCCATCTATCTATCTACCTATTTAGATCCTACCTACACATACCTACCTACCTACGTACCTACTATCTATCTACCTGTCTATAGATTTGTCTTCTGTGTAGCTATCAATCTTTCTGCCTACTATCTGTGTACCTGCCTATCTCTGTCTAGATCTATCTATGTATCTATCTATCTAGCCATCTACCTGTCTCTCTGTCTGACAATCTCTCTACCCATCTACCGACCGGTCTACCTATCTATCTGTTTATCTGTCTATTGACCTATCTACCGGTAATCGGTGCATATAGCTCATATGTATATACATATATATATATACACATACACACATACAACTACTGTACACATAAGCATGCATACATGTACTTGTACATTTACATAAACATATACGTACACAATATGTATATATATATATATATACACACACAATTTTGTGAATATATACATGTTTATGTATGTATGCATGTACATACATACATATATATATATATATATATATATGTATATACACATACATACACAACAGCGCTACAAGAAGCGCTCGAATTCATCCACGGCGGTCTGCTGCCAAGTGTCCAGCAAGAACGTCTGCCTAAGCTCAAGGTTTAAGGATACGGGTTTAGAGTTTAGGGGTTTAGGGTTTAGGGGTCGTATGGGAACCTTGCCGTTTGTATGGGGTTTCATGACTCTCTCTCTCGCTCTCTCTCTCTCTCTCTCTCTCTCTCTCTCTCTCTCTCCTCTCCTCTCTCTCTCTCTCTCTCAAAGTTCTCGGTTTAAGTTGTTCAAGACTCCCTTTAAGTTATCGGTTTAAACTTTATGTTCGGGGGGTTACTGCTGCACCGGAACATGGGCCCTTCTACAAGATATGATATGCATCTAGTAGCCGGCGTCCCTCCTGAATATCGTTTCATTCTTCTCAACATTGACTGCAGCTCCTTTACTCAATAATCAGAACCCACCACACAAAACAAGCATTGAAGCATTCCAACCAACCATTTAAGCGACGGCTTGTACTTGGAGGCTCAAGGTAGTAAAAAGTGCGTTTGTACGTCCCCTAACATGGGTGATAATTGTAGTTACCCTGCTTATAACCTCACCTGCATCCACCCATGAACCTCCAGGCTATGGACCCAAACAAAGAGCTCACCTTCAGCCTTGCGATGAAGTTGAAAACTCAGTGTCCGCATGGGTTTAGGGTTCAGGGCTTTGGGGTTACGGGTTAAGGTGGGTAGTATTATTAGGGAAACCCCTTAAAGGGCACCCCTTCTGAACCCTACTTCTGGCTCTCTTACAAGGGGCCTTATTGAGAGGGTCTATATCCCCATGGGTCCCCCTAATCCTAACTCCCATTAAGGGCTTTAGTGTTTCAGCGCCGGGGCTCTGTGGTCCTAACAACCTCGTCTTTGGCTCTCAATCAACTTGAGACTTTGAAGTAACCAGGGATCCTTAAAAGGGGTCCTCAAAGGGATCTATAGTAGGGCTGTTATAATGTAAGGCCATTTCTGGACTTTGAAGTAACCAGGAAGAAAAAAGTATAGACTTTTGTTTCATAATGGCTCCTTTAAGGAACACGTACCAAAAAAAACAAGTATTCCAGTATTACTCCAGGGAGAACATCTGACAGGAAAGTTATAGTTACTGGCAGCCGATACAAACAGCGAACCACTACACTTTAAACCCCAACAGGTCTAGAGCAAAACACATGGAAAATACACACACACACAGAATCCTACAGTCCGCACTCTATAAGCTTGCAAATCCCCGAAAACCGAAAACCTTACGCCTAACTCCGGAACCCTATAACCTAAACCCATAACCCTCAACCTTAACTCCTGGACCCTGAAACCCAAACCCTGAACATGTTAACCTCAAAGAACCCGTTCGGTCGGGGGACTGCCGTCGCTGCGCAGTGTCGCCTCGCCCCTCCATGCGGGCACGCAGCTCGTTGCAGATCTCCTCCGGGCTGATACTGGGGTTAGGGGCCTTAACAATTAGAAGAGGGTTTTGGGGCCCATTATACTATATTTATAGTCAAGAACCCCAAAAATAGTATAGGTAATTACTGGGGCCCCTATATTGGATGGCTTTGGCTTGGGTTCTTTGACTCAGACCCGCGGCAGGATCTGGAAAGAAGGAGTGGGGACCCTATACTACTAAAAGGTCCGATAAGTTACAGGAGCCCCATGCTCTCCGTCATAATACAGAAGCCTACAAAAATTACCAATGTTACAGGATTCCTTAGGGTTCCTGATGATTCTGCTTTGATCTGCCCCAGTACCTATTCGAACTCTATCTACATTGCTACTCTGTTCATCTTTGTCGCACCTGGCCCTCTGAGCCCTATTATTATTATTATTATTATTATTTTTGAGGCCCCTTAACCCAAATTGTCTGGGGTAGCCCTTATAAGTGCCCTTCGAGTAAACCCTAACGAACCCTCGAAGCTACCCTTTACATCCCTGTCTGGACCCCTTACCGGAGCCCTTCACGGAACCCTCAAAGCTACCCCAAGCCCTTATGGAACCCTACTTGCGAAGCTGTAGGATCCCTGTAAGACCCTACGTCAAGCCCGGAGAGCCCGATACCCCTAAACCCTAAACGCCTAATCAATTTATGACGACTACACCTTAGAAGAACCCTTACACGAGTACTGATTCTAGGCTTTTCTGTGCAAGCCGGACTCGAGAATAGCTGTTTAAGGCTAGGGTTTGGGGGTTTAGGGGCTCAGGATTTAAGGGGTTTAGGGTTTTAGGGACTGGAGTTTCGGGTAGAGGGTTTAGTATCCTGCATAGAAGATTCTTTGAGTCTCCTGCAGTACTTGGAGGGTCGGGGCACTTAGGAAGCAATTACGTAGTAAGTAGACTTGTAAGTAACCTAATTGGGGTTATGATACTTATAACTCTATAAAGTAACTAGTTACTACTAGTTACTACTGTAAATCTCCCCAAGTAGAGTGCATCTAACAGGAATCCCAGCACTATTTGGCCTTAATCCGGCTTCCAACTTTATGGGGTTTACTGTGGGGGTTCAGGGCCTTGGGTTGAGGGCGTGGGGTTTAGGTTAGGGGCACCCCACATCAAACCTTTCACGTGGGCGAGATGGAGGTTTGGGGCTTAAGATTAAGCTTCCAATGTTCCTTCAGGAATATGCCGTAAACCTACTTGTCCAGCATCCAGGGAAGCTAAAGGTAAACCTTCGGGTATATATTGGGATTAGATACGGACTGTAGTACCCCAGAAAGGTTAACAGTTCTCTGACGTTCTCTGTTCTAAAAATTCTACCACTAAAAACTTGCACCCCGCATCATCAAACTTTTGACCTGCGAGATGGAAAAGCCATTGGCCCCTGTCTTCTCCCACACCCCACCCTCTCAAACCAGCAAGGGCTTAGGGTTTGGCTCGCGAACAGGTCAAGAGATTTCAGAGAAATTAGCGTTGTAGGGGCTGCAAGCTGCCAAACGGACGAAGTCCATAGGCTGGCTATGCTCTCAGGCATTGCCAAATTGCTTCAGTACTGCTGGAGAGAAAGACATTCGTTCCAACAAATACACAGTATTGCTTTATCGTCGCAAACATCGAAAGAGTGTGACGGCCGGGCATTAGGAGATCCACAGAAGAGTATGGAATTTCTTCCGGTCAGTCAGCTTTGTGGCCTGGCTCACGAGCGTCCCAGGGGCCCTGCACGCAGTCGCTGGAGCTGGCAAATGAAGCAGGGCTTTGCTGCATGATGCAGGGTTGCAGCCTTTAGCGCAGCTTGTGGCGAGGCAAGCACTGCAGGACGAGCCGTGTAAGAAGCAGCAAGTATCGTGCATAGCGGCGGTGGCGGCGGGGGGTGCCAGCAGTGCTACGCCAGTGAGGCGGCCAGTTGAGGCAGTGAGGGAACTGGAAGGGATCGTAAAGTTTAGGGACATCAAAGACCCTGAAACCCCGAACCTTGCAAAGCAGTGGGGTTATAATCCCAAGCGTTGCTCGAATGGATAAGTAGGGAAAATGGTCTAAGCTTTAGAGTTCGAACCTCAAGGTGTTTGGCTTTTTCTTGGTTTGGCTTTCAGGGTTCCCTTAAATGTTCCTTGCCGGGTTGTAAGGGCCTGAATGAACCGAATAGGTGCCCCGGGTTCGTGAATGTCCTCGGTGTATGGACGATCCACGCCAAAGAAAGGTTTGATGCCACCCTCGCCTCTGGAATTCATGGCTTGTAGACTGGGGCTTATTTAGGATGTCGGGTTTAGGGTAGTGCAGGGGCCCGAGGAATTCGAAGAGGTCCGAGTCTCCTTAAGAGTTCCTCAAATAAGAAGTAGATTTGCGTTTTAAAGTTTTTTACTGGGTGTTGGCCAGGCTTGTTACGGTTTACTCTGGCGTTTTACAAGCCTTGATTTGGCGACGTCTACAATTCGAATCGGGTTTCGTGGTACATGAAAGTATACTTCAAGCAAATGCATTAGGTGGTGCTAGACTCCTCGTTTTGATCTTTGCGAGCTGAGGAAAATGCAGAAACATTTAATTCTGCAGAATGGTAAGGGAATGAAGCATGTGGAGCAAGGGCTCAGCGTCTAGGGCAATTTCTATTAAATATACAACTATTGATTGGCGTACCCGGGAATGGCCCGCCCCAACAGAGAACAGGTTCATGCATGCAATGCTATGTATTCCGACCTGAGCAGCAAGGCGCAAAAGCCGCCAGCGGGGCGGTGGCGCTTAGGCCGATTTTAGGGTTCAGGGTGCTGGGATATCTCATATACTTGTGAATTAAACCATGCTTTATGTACGCCAACAAGGTAGGGATATCCCGTAACCCACTCACAAGTTGACGCTTGGGTGGTATTTGGCTCCTAACTAACCCCAAACAAACCCTGAATCACCCCAAACCGTAACCCTAAACCGCCATAAACCCAAAGCCCTAAACCCAACCCCTCAAACCTTCCTAATCCCTATAAGCCCTTGCAAGTGCAGGTCAGCATTGGCCCAGCCTTTCTCGTTGACTTTCTCCAAGTTGGAACTCATCGTGACCTTGGAGGCGGGGATCTTTGAGGTCGATGTGTTACGGCTGTGACGTCCTTTTTTGTAAGGGCCTCTTTCGTCGCTTGCACTCCGAAACTCGTTTTGGGCAGGCAAGGATGTTACGGTTTAGGGTTCAGGGTGCTGGGTTTAGAGTTTAAGATTTCGGGGTTAGAGCTCCCTAAACCCTAAAAAACCCTCAACGTTAAATCGCAAGCCCTAAAACCTTAAGTCCTAAACCCTAAACCCCAGGCTCTGGAGTTTTTGTTGGGGATGAAGTCTTGTCTTGTTAAAGGGGAGCGGCGGAGGGAGTTTCGTGTTGAGGGCTTAGGGTGTCTATGATTCAGAAGGACCTAATCAACTTAGGGGCTCAGTATCCTAGCCAAAAAAAGGTTAACCTTTTGAATTATGGTAGGATTATATAAACCCCAAAAGGTTAAAGGTTACCTACTCAGCTGCTAAGTTAAGATCGGAGATCGGCCGGCGCGGCGAGGGAGAATGACATGCTACAGGCCAAAGCAGACAAATAGCTTACCCTATATACGTGCCCTACACAGGACCCAACATCTGGAACTTTGCTCAGAATGATCTCTGCAAAACCCTAGACCCTCGACCGCCTAGAGAAGCACCTGCAGCCCGAACCTAATCCTAAACCTCAAGCCCCAAGGCCCTAAACCCCAAACCCAAGAGGCCCCAAACCTCAAACCCCAAGCCCGTAAACGACAAACCCAAAGGCCCCAAACCCAAAATGCCCCAAACCCCAGACCCCAAAAAACCCTAAACCCCAAACCCTAAACCCAAACTCAAAGCCCTGCACTCCAAAACTCCGGATCTCCCAAACATGCACGTTACCATGGCTTGGCTCCAGCCCGGTTTAGGGTTTAGGGTTTAGGGTTTAGGGGGTTTAGGGGTTTAGGGGTTAGGGTTTAGGGTTTAGGAGGCAGACTTGCCCGGCACTTCCGTGGGACGCATACTTGGAGGGTCGAGAGACTTAGTAGGGGGCTCCTTTAAAGGGGATTCTAAGGGTTCCTTTAAAGGGCTCTATAAGGGTACTATAGGGTTTAGGGTTCAGGGACTTAGTAAGTAGGTAGCAAGTAGACTTATAAGTACCCCAAAAAAACCCTAATTGGGGTTATGGTACTTATAAGTCCATAGAATAACCAGGTACTAAGTCTCCCGACCCTCCAAGTAAGACCAGAAGACGATGATGCCGGCGATGCCGGTGCCGAGGGCACAGCATGCACCCTGGTGCTGAGTTGCATTACTCCATGCGCCTTGGGCTCCGCGGTGGCGGGCCGGGCTTTCGGAGGCACGGGAGGCTTCTTTGCTTCCTGCAGCTGCATCTCTTTCATCATCTTTTGGATACCCACAGAACCACGAGCATAGAACACAGGCTCCTTCTTGCGCTCCTCCTCAGTAAGATCTTCGATCCCTTTGAAAACCTTCGTGGAAGCAGCATCCTCGGTTCCTGAGTGGCCCCTGTAGGGATCCTTAGAGGCTTCCTTAAAGGGATCTATAGAGGCTGAGGGTTTACTTGGAGGGTCGGGGGACTTAGTAAGTAGGTAGTAAGTAGACTTATAAGTACCCCAAAAGGGACCCTAATTGGGGTTATGGTACTTATAAGTCCCTAAAATAACCAGTTACTAAGTCCCCCGACCCTCCAAGTAGGGTTTAGGGTTTAGGGTTGAGGGTTTAGGGTTTTAGGGTTCCTTTATGGGCCTTGATTCAACAATAAGGTCAATTACACTTTTTCCTACTGTTAGGTTTTATTAAAGGGGCTCGACACGAAAAAGTGCAAAAGGGTATTGCTCAGGAACCTAGCATGCCACCCCGAAAACAATGAAAACCCTGCGCAACCACCCCGAAACCCCATCGTTTACGTTTGTCGGGCCTTCGAAAATCCTCAGGGGAAGATCGCTGTCGGAAGAACTACTGTTGAGGATACAAATCCTGCATTATCTTGAGGATCTTAAACTATGGGAGTTGTGGTATATTCCTTTTCAAGGGTAATGCAGGGTTTATATCATCCACCGCAATAATGGTATTCCGTTGCATCGACACTGTAATGTACTTTGATGTCCCCTCAGACGTAAAGCCTTGTAGGACTCTCGAAACCCTGCAAGCACCCACAGCTTGAGCCCTAAACCTCTTCAGTGCACTTCTAGACCTCTAACCACTGACACGCCCGAAAACCAAAAGCCCTAAAGTGGATTTAAGTTGCTGGGGAACTTATAGTTGCCACTATAAGGAAATCAAACTACTTACCATACGCCCCTCTTCTGGCACCTCAAACGAACCTGCTCAACAAAACCCTACCCGTAGTCTCCATTGTGGGTCCTCATTGGGGTGACCTTGTATGATCCCAGATCTAAACCTGGTTGAAGGAGAAACAGGAACTATAATGGATGCTTTCATTGCGGAGTTCTTGTTAAGGATTTCCATGTAAGTTACCAAAATGGGGAAGCTATAGAAAGTTATACGGTCTTTTTTCTATGGTAACCCAAACCCCAAAACTTAAACCTTGGGTCCCGAAAACGCTGAAAGGAACCCTTATAGATCCCTTAAAGGAACCCTTGTAGATCCCTTAAACTCCTTAGTATAGGTAAATCCCAAGCATGGCCCCTCCGTCTCCTCCCCGGGGTCGCTACGCAAAGACCGCAGCAGGCATCGTGCAGCTCTACAGAACCTGGGCTCGTCTTAAGGAGTTTAGTTCAAGTAGCCAAAACAGTGATCCACAAGGGTTCCTACTTGGCGGCCCAGGGGACTTAGTAAGTAGGTTATAAGTAGGGCTATAAGTACCCTAAATGGAGTTACCCCAATTAGAACCCTACTTATAAGCTACTTACTAGACTAAGTCCCCTGGGCCGCCAAGTAGGGGATCTTTTCGGGTTGGTTTAAGGGTTTCAGGAATTTCAGGTTAAAGCTCCTAGGAACCTTTCAGTGGACGACTTGGTCACTTCAGTAAGGGAAGTAAGTGCCTAAGACTATGAGTATCCCCTAAACGCGAAGGACTTGCCCCACAATTTGAGTGAGTTTGAGGCTTGAGGCTAGGGGTCTATTTGGAGGATCATGGGACTTAGCAAGTAAGGATGCAAGTAGTACCTTGATTGGGGTTATAAGTATCTACAAATTGTAATCCTAGTTGCTACATCGCGAAGGAGGAAGATAGAGATCGGGGTCTAGCGTCCAGACATGTCTGGACTCATGGGGTTAAAGGTTGAGGGTTTGGGAGTTCGGGGTCAAGCCCTGAACCGTCACGGGTCCAGGACTGGAGGGCTCAACAGCTAGAGTAGGAGGGTTTAGGGTTTAGGGTTTTAGCGTTAAAAAACGTTCGAACTTTCTAAGATAGGGCAAGCGCAGCAGATCAAGCAACTTGAAGTTCCCCGATTGGCTACCTCAGTAATTATAGAAAGAAACCTTATGGAGCCCTTCTAGAACCCTGACAGGACCCTCATAGATCCTTTTCAGCGCTCAGACAGCTTTTGTAAAAAGTTTATGGGACCCTCATGCAAACGTTGACAGGGCTTTAGCGTTTGGGTTTAGACACCCTGAAGAACCCCTCAAGACATCCTTGAGCCACGTGGCCCAGTTGTGCATAAGGCCGCTTCTGCGTGCCAGAGCAGCAGAGATTCCTTGATAAATCTATGGGTTCAGGGTTTAGGTGGTAAGAATCTATGGGTTCAGGGTTTAGGGGGCAAGGGTTTAGGGTTTCGGGGTGTGGGGTTTAGGGGTTTCGGGTTTAAGAAGTGGTTGTCTGAATCTTTTCCCTGGTTTCTAAACTCTATGCTGGGGCTATGCGGTCTTCTGGCCTTTTGCAGGGTGCCGCTGGCGTTGTGTACAAGGTTTAGAACGGCTCTCACAGGGTTTTGTAACGGTCCGAACAAGTGTCCTTGTTTGGGGTTCTGCTATTTGGACCCACTAAACAACCCTAAACCCTCACCCGGTAATTAGGCATGGACCCAGCGCTAGCCCTTATCGCCTGACACAGCCTGGGACTGATTGTTGATTGACAGGGGCGACCGAGAATTGCTGTTTTCCCCAAAGCCTACGCATGAAAAGACATTCGACTCTGGACGTACGAGAGCCGAAAGGACAGTCCGGACACCACACCCACATCTGCAACCACAATCACATTAAATCTGAACACCGCCGGCCCTGCACCCAAGTGTAGTCCTGGCTTGTATAATGTCAGGTCTCAGCGGTTCGAGAAGCGTAATTCAAGCACCCGCCGAGCTGTGTGTAAACTGTTTGTATAAAAAGCAGCTTGTGAATTGTTTGTGTAAGAAAATTGTCTTGGTGAATTGTTTTGTAAAAAGAAACAAGTCACAAGCACCTCTACTTACATGGCCACAGAAGACATGAGCCAGCTGGCTCTTAGGGCCACCTAACACAACACTTCAAGGAGCCAGCCAACCCTACTCCGAAACCCTAAACCCTAAACCCTACTCCGAAACCTGAAGCCCTAAACCCTAAAAGGAGCCCCCCAAAAGGGCCCTTAAATAGATCCCTTATGGTCCCTAATAGTGGGTACTAACGGTATATTAGAGGTGAGTTAGGGGGGTCTAGGAAACCCTACACCCTATATAAAACCCTAAACCAAACCCTAGGAGTGGCTACCAGAAATATGACTGCACTGCTGCTGTGAGCTCCTGGCTGCATCGTGGTGCTCATAAGTAAGACAATGCTCGGAGGCTTAGATGTTGAGGTGTTTCACTGGGAGGTTCAAGGATAGTCAAAAGCTAAGAGTTAGGTGGAGCTATAAGTAGGCTTACCAATCGCCCAATACTGGGGCCTTCCAACCCCACTTAGAATTACCCACCAACCTCCCAGCAGGAGTTTAGAGCTTTTGCTAGGTTCACCTTATCTGGGGAGCTGAACTCTCCTTCCCCAGAGCCTCCAATATCCCTTAATTAAAGAAATACCCTAGATTATGGTAGGATCCATTATATGACTTCAGGTATATCCCTTAATTAGGGGGATGTTGGACTCTCTGGGCACTTCGGGGGAATCTCCAACACTGCGTGCATAAGACCCATGCAATGCATCAAGTTAAAGGCCCTTGGTGAAAGGAACAGGTCTGTGTGGCTCAGCTATTTATACTATAGTAGTGGGCGCCCTGAAGAATGCATGACAAACCGTCGCAGGGAGCGGATCGAGTGAATCGACAACTCCTAGGGTTTAGGGTTTAGGGGCGAGGGCACGCGATAATATTTCTCAAGCTGATTGAGGGATCTCAAAAGCTTACTTGGAGGGTCGGGGGACTCAGTAACTGGTTATTTTAAGGACTTATAAGTACCATAACCCCAATTAGGGTCCCTTTTAGTGTACTTATAAGTCTACTTACTAACAACCACTTTTAGCCACAGCTAAGGTCGTCATAACCTTAGTCCCACGATACTCCAAGTAGGACCGAATCCGACCCCAAACCCTGAGCCCGAAACCAAAACCCTGGTAGGTTTTTTTTTTTGTTGCGGGCCCTTTTCCAACTGCATTACCAGAGGGAATACCTTACCAGGTGGAGCCTATGTTGGGGACCCTCTACCAGGGTTTAGGGTTTAGGGCTGTGCCCAGAAACTCCAATATCTCTGAAGTAAGGAGTAGACATTCAGTCATGTAAGGGATCCTGCTATAATTTCAGGTATACTCCTTACATGGAGGTTCATGGGTAGTTACAAGTAGGGCTTTAAGCCCCCAAATATGGGTTAATTGTAGTTACCGCCCCGCTACTTCTAAAGCCACTTATAACTGCACATGAACCTTCAAGTAACTAAGGGATATCGGAGTCTTTGGGTGGTTTAGGCCTTATCGGAACTAAATGCGGAGCCCCTTTTCCAAAACCTCGCATCTCTATCCGGGCGGCTTTCTCTTGTAGAGAACCTCCTCGCTTTGCCTTGGAAGGCATCTGCATACTGTTGATGATATACATCCTGCATGACCTTAAGGACCCCAAACTATGGGAATTATGGCATATTCCTTATAGTGGGTAATGCAGGAAAAATATCATCAACCGTAGTACAAGCTCGCGAAGCAGCAGGTTCACATGGGGTCCGTATCTGCAGCATCCGATTCTGGCAGGTCTACTTGGGACCCTGTGGGAAGGCTTCACGCAAGCTGTTCCTCGGCACAATGTAGATGTTGTGGCATATAAGTTGATTTTTTTGGAGTTGTGGGTTTAAGGCCAAGGCTCTAGGCGTAAGGGTTTAGAGCATTGGTCTTCAGGTTTAGGGCTTTCGGGTTTAGTGGATCATGGGACTTAGTAAGTAAGTTTATAAATACCTTCATTAAAAACTCAAGCTACCTTAATAAGGTAGCTTGAGTTTTTAATGAAGGTATTTATAAACTTACTTACTATTATGTAATAGTCGTAGTTACTCCGGACTAAAACACACAATATATGGCATTGCTGCATATCCGGGCTGAGCACACTTGACCCAAAACGGTTAACCTTCTCAATTCTGGTAGGATTATATGAACCTCAAAAAGTAAAAAAATACTTCATATAGGGGCCTAAGACATTCCTAATATTATCTTTTGGTGTTCTTCATTACAGTTACAGTGAAATTTACACCAAAGCACTACTCTAAATATGACGGCCCTTGTATTACTCAGCGACAAGCTGCAGTATCAGCGTTCTGCTTTGCCATCCCATGCAGGGGCACCAGATCAACCCGCAAAAGCCTCAGGGCCCAGGTCACACGTTTCGGCTTTAAGTCTTTAAGGTTTAGGGTTTAGGGCTAAGGGTTTGGGGTTTCAGGTGAGTTAAGGTTTTAAGGCTTCTTTTGTTTAGTTTCGGGGTTTAGGGTTAAGGGTTTGGGGTTTCAGGTTAAGGGTTGACAAGGTTTCGGACTTCAGGTTTAGGGTTTGGGGTCACTCTGAATGCAAACAGGGGCGGGTTAGCCCACATACGAAAACATAGCGTAATGAAGATTCTTACCCCCGCTCATACATACGTACGTATGTACGTACATACATACTCCTTTCCACACATACGTTACGAACAAACGAACATACATACACACGCATACATACAAGTATACAGAAACAATACTCGACCATATGGACCACATGTATATATGTATATACAGATACGTACATACATACATGCATGCATACAGAGAGTCTGACAGATAGGCAGACAGACAGACCGACAGACAGACGACACACAGACATAGTGGCTCACAATCCATCCATCCATGCATATACATATACAAAGACACATATATACACATATACATACAGATATGCATGCATACATGAATACATACTTAATGATGCATGCATGCATGCCAGCAGACCGACCCACACATAAACAGACATGTGCCGGGTGCATGCATTTTCAGGTGACAGGGTTTGAGCACGCTGACAGCCCAATGGCACACGAAGAACAGTCAGAGGTCCATGCATGTCGCTTGGGTTTCAGAGTTGTTGAAGCTGCGCTGCTCAGGTTCGAGTGAAACTTGAACAGGTTCGAGTGAGACTCGAACAGAACAGCCCAGTTTCTAATCCATCGTGCAAAGCCTTTGAGCTTCCCTAAACCCTGATCCGCTCTGTCCGGGCAGCTTTCGATGTAGTTCGTGACATCGTACCTTGGCGCGCTACTTGGAGGGTCGGGGGACTTAGTAACTGGTTATTTTAGGGACTTACAAGTACCATAACCCCAATTAGGGTCCCTTAAGTCTACTTACTATCTACTTACTAAGTCCCTGAACCCTAAACCCTAAACCCCAAAGGGACGAGGAGGGACCCTTAATGGGTTACTTGGAGTTACTTACAGCGAACTCCGAGAGTTGGAATATGGTTTCATGGTAGGATACCCTATGATTTACCATAGAAGGGCTAGGATAATCAGATTCCAACTTTCTGGCTTTTACCTTACGGTAGGTATAAGGGTCCCTGTAAGGGTAAGGGCCACTTTCAGGGCTTCTGTAGGGACCCGAAGTCGTCTTCCATAGGTATAATCAAAAGGGAAAAGGAGGGACCCTGAATGGGGACCCCGACCCTATAATGGGCTATATAATGGTTATATAATAGCTGTATGAAGGGTATATACCGAGGGGTCCTTATTAAGGGTCCCTCCTTGTTACCCTGGGAAAATCAAGGACTCGAAAACCTTTGAGCTAAGGAACATACCGCAAAGGATCTGAAGAAACCTCTCAAAAAAGAGTCATATGGATAGTTGTCAAAATGATCGCACTTTTTGGGTAGCCTTAATATTAGGTGCCGTACTATAATAAGGACCCAAAAAGGGACCACAATTTTGACAACCACCCGTGCAATATTCCCAATATTCCATAACTGAGGGTATTTGGAGTCTCTGGGAACCAAACATCAAAGCAAGCACTCCGTTTCTCACAAATCAGGTACCAAAATCCATGTAACGCACCATCCGAAGCCTACGAGGCTCATGGTGGAACCTCTGTCATACAAGTCTTCCCTGAAGCAAGCTATAGTACTGCCGAAATATGGGGGCCTCAATAATTACCTATTATTTTGGGGGCTCCTTATTATAATTATAGTATCCTGGGCCCAAAACCCAAACTAGTAAGGCCCCTCTACTTGCCAGTCTCCTCAATCAAATTGTTCCTCGAAAGAGGGCACACCGCTGATTTCCGTACACGGGTTGTCCCATGTAGGCCACGCAAAAGGGTTCACGGTTAGGGTTTAGGGGTTAGGGTTGGGCCTTGGGGCGGATCTTGTACCAAAGCTCCAATTAAGGAGCAAAAGAGGCGGTATTCAGAATTATTCAAACCCCGCCAGAAAGAATTTGAGCGATAGAGTCCCTGAGCGGAGGATTTGCGATGCAGGCTCGGGCTGCGGCGTTTAACTGGACTTTGAAGTAACAAGGGAGAAATAAGTACAGACTTTCATATCATAAAAGTTCCTTTAAGGAGCAGGTACCCAAAAAAGTATTCAAGTATGGTACTCCAAACCCAGAGGTCGGGGTCTGCTTGTCACAAGTGAACGACCTCTACGAAGGAACTCCTGGGCCAAAGCCCTGTTGCCCCAAACCTTAGACCCGACCCTGCAAACCAAACCTGGGTAGTTCTCCAAACTATGGCCCCTTATTTGGGCACCCTAAATATTAGGTGCCGAATTATAAATAAGGACCCGCGAAAGGGATTCTAATATTGACAACCATTCTCACCGCAAGCCCAACACCAACGCTCTACATCCAACCGGAAATCTGTAAAACAAACCGAATTCATGACCACTGCGGTTTAGGGTGTAGGGAACCCTAAACCCTAAACCCTAAACCCTACACTGTAGGGTTTAGGGTTTAGGGTTTAGGGCGGAAGCCAAGGTGCTTTTTCTCCGGGAAGCGCTGCATCAAATTCTCCATGTCTCTTCAGGCTCTCCTCGGGAGTTTGTTTCAACAGCCTTAAACCCAAAACCCTTTAAAGGAACCCTTAAAGGAACCCTACTTGGAGGGCCGGGGGACGTACTAACTGCTTATTCTAGGGACTTATACGTACTATAACCCCCAATTAGGGTCCCTTAGAAGGATACTTATAAGTCTACATACCACCTACTTACTAAGTCCTCCAGTTTGTTTCAGCCTTGTCCTTTTAGAAATAATAGACAGGGCCCTATACCTATATCCCTTAGTAGGAATTATTTAAGAAGGTCTACTAGCCGGTCTGTTTATTCTTTTGGGGAAACCATGAAAAAGGACAAGGCCGGTTTGTTTCAGGGATGCACGATGTGGATTTCGGGTTGTGGGCTCATGCCCTCGGGTGAATTGTGCTCCGAGGACACATCATCTGATATTGCCTCATTAATACACATCCCAAGTTTCTAGGGTTCACCTCGGCCTTAAACCCAAAATCCCACATCCTAAACCCCAAACCACCCTAAACCCTAAATCCCACAACAACAAATTCTAAATCCTAAGCCCTGAATCCTAAACCCTAAACAACCCTAAACCCCATAGATCCATCCTAAACACTACACCCGGAATAAGGCTCTAACTCGTAACACCCGAACCCCCGAGCAATCCGAAAATCCTAACTCCCAAACCCTACACCGTAACGTCGACGAGAGGGGTGCTGACAGGGTTAGACCTTGGCAGAAGGCGGTCTTTGCCTTTCAAAGTTCTTGGTTTAAGTTGGGAGTTTCCGAAAATAGGGGACCTGAGTATAACCCTAAATAGTAGAATCCTCATAATATTATAAGGACCCCACAATAAGGTACCCCTAATTTCGGAAACTCCCAGTTAGTACCATGAGAAACCCCTTTTGCTACTGGACTCAAGTCTAGCCAGTCTACGACTCGCAATCGTCTTGACCATGACCAACCCTACACCCGAAACCCCTATCTCCTAGCTCCTATAGGGTCTCAGAAATACTAATATAGGGGCTTAACTAATTACCACTACTATTTCGGGGGTTCCTTATTGTAACTGCAGTATAATGGGCCCCCAAAAAACCCTGTTCTAATTATTAAGGCCCCTACTATAGAACCCTATTATAGATCCCTTATAGAACCCTTCTTAAGGATCACCCAAAACCCTATTCTAATACTTTTGGACCCTGTACTACTACTTTTTCTGTTAGGACCCTTAGCGTAAGGTTCCCAGAGACTCCAATATCCCTTAAAGGAATATTCCTTAAATCATATATTAGGGATCCTACGGAAATTGGAGTCTCTGGGTTGAAGGCGAAGGGCTTCTGGTCCTAAAAACGCAACACCTGAACTTTAAACCTTCCCAGAGAGCCCCATACCCCTTAATTAAGGAATATAGCTTAAATCACAATATGACGCCCTATATAATTTAAGCCATATTCCTTAATTAAGGGGTATTGGGCTCTCTGGGTTCCCCCTACTGCACTTAGAACCCTAGCACAAATTGCAATCCTAGCTGTTTCTTCGGGACCTAGGGACTAAAGGAAAAACTATTAACACACAAAAAATCTAAGTACCCCTAAGTTCCTGGGGATCCAAGAACCCATTGTTTTCAGTTTTCAGGGTTAGACCCCATAATTAAAGGGATCATAGCCTACCACTCCGTGGGTGTCGAAATTTTGGGGATACAGATTACCCAGAGAGAACAATACCCCTCAATTAAGGAATATGGCTTAAATTATATAGGGCTTCATATGATGATTTAAGCTATATTCCTGAATTCAGGGGTATTGGGCTCTCTGGGTAAACCTACACCCCAATTTAGAGCCCTATAAAACTAGAAGACAATTGGCCCGAAAGCATCATCAGCGAAGATTGTGGGGCTATGTGATAGATCCAGTGTATAGGATCGTAAAGTCACAGAGTCAAGAGTCATAGAGTCCATGAGTCATGAGTCATAAAGTCATAGAGTTACAGTGAGATAGCGTCATAGAGTCATAGTGAGATAGAGTCACAGAGTCATGGAGTCATCTATGTACCATGCACTTGACTCGATGTAGTTCACTCTATGCTCTATGTGTGGGAACGCTTAATCGAGATCCCCATAGCGTGAGGGCTCATAGCCTGACCTGGACCTCGAGATGCAGATACAGTCAAGAGTCATAGAGTCCATGAGTCATGAGTCATAAAGTCATAGAGTTACAGTGAGATAGCGTCATAGAGTCATAGTGAGATAGAGTCACAGAGTCATGGAGTCATCTATGTACCATGCACCAAAATGTGTAACTTCACCTCGCGCTCGAACACTCGACAACGCCAATCTGTGTGAAGGGTTGCAAAATTCATCTCAATGCTCATCAAAAAATGCAACTTTACCTCGCGTTCGAACACTCGACCACGCCAATCCCTGTGAGGGGTTGCAAAATTCATCTCAATGCTCATCAAAAATTGCAACTTTACCTCGCGTTCGAACACTCCACCACGCCAATCCCTGTGAAGGGTTGCAAAATTCAGCTCAATGCACATCAAAAAATGCAACTTTACCTCGCGTTCGAACACCCGACCACGCCAATCCCTGTGAAGGGTTGCAAAATTCATTTCAATGCACATAAAATAATCCATCTCAATGCTCGTCAAAAAATGCAACTTTACCTCGCGTTCGAACACCCGACCACGCCAATCCCTGTGAAGGGTTGCAAAATGCCAATCCCTGTGAAGGGTTGCAAAAAAAAATGAACTGCACCCAAACCCTGTGAAGGGTTGCGCGGCGCCCGCAAAATGTGTAACTTTACCTCGCGTTTGAACACCCGAGGAGGCGAATCCCTGTGAAGGGTTCACGGCGCCCGAAAAATGTGTAACTTTACCTCGCGTTTGAACGCCCGAGGCAGCGAATCCCTGTGAAGGGTTCACCCGGGCGCCTAAAATGTGTAACTTTACCTCGCGTTTCAACGCCCGAGGCAGCGAATCCCTGTGAAGGGTTCACCCGGGCGCCTAAAATGTGTAACTTTACCTCGCGTTTGAACGCCCGAGGAGGCGAATCCCTGTGAAGGGTTGCGCCGGGCGCCTATTAAGTTAAAAAATGTGTAACTTTACCTAGCGTTTGGGCGCTCGCCTATGCCAATCCCTGGGAAGGGTTGCGCCGGGCGCCTAAAATGTGTAACTTTACCTCGCGTTTGAACGCCCGAGGAGGCGAATCCCTGGGAAGGGTTGCCATTGCATTCCCGATGGACGACAACGGTGCCACCCCCTGGCTTTAAAAGAGAGAATTAGATACCGAGATGTAGAGAGTAAGTCATAGAGGCATAGAGTCAAGTAAGTAAGTAAGTAAGTAAGTAAGTAAGTAAGTAGGTAAGTAAGTAAGTAACTAAGCAAGTCAAGTAAGTAAGTATAAGTAAGTATAAGTAAGTATAAGTAAGTATAGAGATAGCATAACATAGAGTCCAGTGTCAAGTGTCAAGTAAGTTAGTAAGTAGATTGAAGTAAGTAAGTAAGTAAGTCGTAAGCATAACATAGAGTCAAGTATCAAGTGTAGAGTCAAGTATCATAGAGTCAAGTGTCAAGTGTAGAGAGTCAGTCATAGAGGTCAAGTAAGTAAGTAAGTATCAAGTGTAGAGTCAAGTATCAAGTGTAGAGTAAAGTATGGAGTCAAGTAAGTTGATTCTATGTCTGTCATCTATGTACTCAGCTGCGGCGTTCCACACGGAAGAACCCTTCGCGATGCTTTCGGGAACTTAAAGCGTGCGCTGAAACTCCCCACCCAGACAGCCCAATACCCCTTAATTCAGGAATATGCCTTAAAATATGGGTGCCTTAATACGGTGGTTTGAGATGCCTTCCTTTGTTAAGGGGTACTGGGCTCCCTGCCGGCGCCGCAGCTTTGACGACGTTGAAGGCAGCAGAACAGGTCCCCGGTAATGCTTTGAACAAGTGGCTCTGCATGAATTCGGCTTCGAAGGCTGCAAGCTTGTAGGGCTTGGGGCTGCGAGGATTCCGTCTGCATGGGTATGGATGATGCATGCATAGTTCTCGCAGGATTTAGGATTGTTAGGGTTCTGGGTTTCGGGCTTTACTATGTCGGGTTTTCACAGAGTTCAACTGGGGGGGGACGTTCTTGCCACTCCCGGAAGCGTGAACGACGATGCAACCCAATCCTTCATCCCAAACCCTCACGACAACCATTCCTAAACCTAAGCCCTACCTTCACCCTGAACCCGAAACCAAACAAGCTGCCGTATTGAGGACATATACAGAGAAGTCCTAACAAGGAACCCTAAAGAGGTCGGCTATGTGGGGTCCGGGTGTGCCCCCCTTCCTAGGTTTAGAATTTAGGGAATAGGTTGTGTTTAGGCTTTACGGTTTGTTTAGGCTCTAGGGTTTGTTGAGGCTTTGGGGTATAGGGCTTTAGGATTTTGAGATTTATGGTTTAGGGCATCAGGGTTTTATGATGCTGCATCCCTACTACATCGGAAGCCCGACACCCAGAAATTATGTAGATCCCGAAGAGCTCAATGGTAGCAACTGGTGCAGCGACAAGACTTGTCAATCACTGAATGCTCTGCTACGGGCATGGCACTCATCATCTCCTTCTTTCACCATGTTGATACTGATTCTGATGGTTCAACTTCCTCGCAGTGCTATCAGCCTGTGTAACTTTATAAAACCTGCACCCCTACTGTAAGCTTCGTCGAGGAACACTGTTAATTCGATGACCGTCATCCTCAGCACGGCGGTTGTGCACAGCATCCACTCAACTCCTGCTCCTAGTCTTAGTTGCTGACTTCATAAGCCCCAAAACGTCTATATTCTTGGTTTCATAGTGGGTAATACTATCCCAGAAAGTGTAAAGTGTACTTGGAGGTTCATGGGTAAATATAAGTAGGGTTATAAGTCCCCTAATAGGGGTTATAAGCATAGTTACCCTACATATAACCCAACGTAGAACTACCCATGAACCTCCAAGTTGGCCCTAGACCCTACAGTCTTATAGAATCCCTATAGATCCCTTGAAAGGGACCCTATAAGGAACCCTTAGAACTACCCATGAACCTCCAAGTATCCACTCAACTCCTGCTGCGTTTGCAAACAAGAAGCGCCTGAAGGCTTCATGGAGTGTCGGGGGACTTAGTAACTGGTTTTTTTAGGTACTTATAAGTACCATAACCCGAATTAGGGTCCCCTTTAGGGTACTTATAAGTCTACTTACTACCTACTTACTAAGTCCCCCGACCCTCCAAGTATCAAGCCAGGGTTATCCCGCGACAGTACATGGGAGCTTCCAAAGATAGGGGACCCTATGGGTTCCTTTAAAGGGCTACTATCAGGGTGCTATAAGGGTTCCTTTAAAGGGCTCTACAAGGGTTCATATTGGGAGTTTCCAAAAATAGGGGACCCTAATATGGAACCTTAAATAGTAGGATCCTTGTTTTAAGGATCCCTAATAAAGTACCCCTAATTTTCGGAAACTCCCACATGGAACAACGACAAGTGTACCAAACATACTCGACACCACCACAGCGAATTACATTCGAGATCGTTTCGCATGACAAGTTATGTAACACACCGTGAACCTTGAACCCGGGATCTTGGACCAAGTTCGAACATCCCGAATCCCATATTTGCTTAAACTCTTCACCCCTAAGGCCTTAACCCAAAGCCCCTAAACCCTAAACCCGAAACGCTACTTAAAGTCTAACCCCACGCCTTAAATCCTGCTACAGTAGAAGCCCAAAAGTCGGAAACCCAATAGCCTCAATCCTCAAGAATAATGTACAGGGAATCCCAGCACTATTTGGCCTTAATCAAATCCTAAACCCTTAGCCCTAAAGCCTAAATCCTGCACTGGGAGCCATGGCTGAGGTAGATCCGTCCCAGAATGGCATCCTCCCGGAACTGCCTGCAGATTCACAGGCTTATAGTATCCTTGTGCGGCGTTTTGGGATTCCTTGAAAGAAACTCTAAGGGTTCTTATAGGGGTACTTCTGTTGATGATATAAAACCTGTATTACCTTAAGGACCCTAAACTATGGGAATTATGGCATACTCCTTACTATGGGTAATGCAGGATTTATATCATCAACCGTTTTGGGGATATAGGGTTTAGGGCTTAGAGTTCCAGATTTTCAGGGTTAAGGCGTTCAGGGTTCGGGGGTTCAGGGCTTAGAGGTTTAGGGTGTAGGATTGAGGGTTTTGGTTTAGGGTTCAGGGTCTTAGGGTCTGGGGTTCCTTCCAAAGAGTTGCTAAACCTGCCACGAGAAGTGCTACTTTGCCGCTGACGAAAAGGTTTCCAACCCAGGTTCTATTCCTCGGCCGCAAAACTCAAAACCTTAAACCGTAACCCAGATCCCAAATCCCAAAACTAAAACCGCAGACGCGGCTGCCTGCAAAAAAACGCGTAGCGTACAAAAATCTTTAATTTGCCCTACCACTCATTTTTGGGGTACAGGATTACATAATGGAAGTTTAGACTCTGGACTGCCAAGGGCACCCAAAAACAACAAGGAAAGAGAGTATTACTCGGGATATAGGAAACGGTACTAGAAAAACCTAAACCTAAAACCCGACAGCCCAACTCCTAGACCGTAATGACCGCAATGCCCCAAACCCTGAACTCTGAATCTAGACCCCAACCCCTAGAGTAAAACCGCACAGACGACAAACACCAGTTAAGCAAACAAGCTAAACCCTGAATCCTCTGAAAGACGAAGCAGAAGAACCCAACATATAAGTTGCAACAGAACCCACATCAAAAAAGAACCCAAATCCCCATGACACCCCATGAATGCTTATGACCCTAAGTTAACGCCGAGTCAAGATCCATCTCCTTGTTGTGAGCTCAGGGCGCTTAAGGTAGCCTTCACCCACCTCACGGAAAGATTTGTCAGAGCCCTTTTCAGTTTTTGTGTTTTACACGGGCTTTAAACTGGTTTCACAAAGGGCTTGATAGCATGTGCGTGTGTGAGTTGTGTAATATAGCGGCCTTAATAGTTCGAATAGGGTTGCGGGGCTCATTTTACTATAGCTATACCAAGATGGTATTGTGAACTATTGGGGCCCCTATACTAACTGCTTTGTAGAATTGTTGATGAGAGTTCCAGAAGGGTTTGGGAAGTTCTTCAAACGAGCGGTCCATTCCTCTAGTCGTATTGGGATTTTAAGCAACCAAGGAGAAAAAGCAGAAACTGTTATTTAACAATGGTTCCTTTAAGAAAAATATTAAAGTCATGTACTCCAAAGCGCAGTATAGGGTCCTTAAATTACATGCGGCCGACAATGTCCATGTGAGGCCTCTCTTGGGATCCCTTGTTATTCTCTTCTCCAAGAACCCGGCCCGGACAAGTTCAAACTTTAAAAGCTAGAGCAAGTATTTTAAAGTTCTCTCGGTTAGGGCTAGACAATAGTATTGAATTAAGGCCCAGTAATATAAGGTATAGTCCTTGATTAAGGGGTATGGGGCTCTATGGTAAGTTAAATGTGGGTCTTTCTCGGGATCCCTTGTTAGGGTTCAAGGTTTTGAGGTTCAGAAACTCCAAGCTGCTGGGATGTGATCTCATTACAGTTTCAGCGTTAAGGTTGAAAAGGGGGTTAGGGTTTAGCGGTTTAGGCTTCAGGGTATTGGTTTAGGCTTCAGGGCATGGGTGTTGAGCTTTAGGGTTTACGTCTGGTCTAGGGCTGGACATAGACGCGGCGTGACTCGATAGTTCTTGGAGGATCCCAACTGCAATTACGTTGTCAGACGGTTAGACCTACGAAGACCTCAAGCGACCAATTATTCCTGTGGCTATGTTTATGACATGGATAGCCACCCGATATGCTAAGTGATTCTGCACACCATCATGACTCTGATGGTGATAGCCAGGGATCGTGGAAACGAGAATGTTCATCATCATGGAGAGATGATGGCCATGGTATGCAATAGTGATTCAATAGTGCTGAATTCCATACTTACCACTGTTGCGGCTCCTATGCTGTGGCTTGATGCAGCTTTAGTGCAACCCGGAAACTCCGTCTGCTTGTGAACTCAGCCCCAAACCCCTAATGTTTGGCTCAAAAGAGGTATACGGTATATAGGTTAGTCGGGGTTAAGGGACTTCGTCCTCGGCATTGTAAGCCGAATGTGTAGTCCTTTACACGTACCTAAGCTCCTGTTCCTCACTGCCCTAAACCCCAAATCGCAAGCCTGACACCCTATCGATACCAAAATCCTGACCCTAAAACCTGCAGAACCTTGTAGACCCCCGCAAAAAAACCTTGCAAAGGGAACCCGATGATGGAACCCCATAGTAGGCCTTAAGGGGAACCCATTATGATGGAACCCCCCAGAATACCCCTTAAAGGATATTCTAAGGGTGCTGTAGGGTTCCTTTTTAACGCTCCTCCTTTCGGGGATACTTTCTGTGCACTGTAGGGTTCGTTGAAAACAGCTCCGTCAAGGGATGCTATTGGGTACTGTAGGGTTCCTTTAAAGGGCTCCTCCAAAGGAAGCCTCTTAGGGACCTCTGAAAGGAAGGTTCAGGGCTTGGGGTTTAAGGGTTTAGGGCCGTTTAAGGATTAGGGTGACATCTGCGAAATCCTGGTAGACCTCTTAAAGAAACCCTTTGCAGGAACCGGAGATCCCTCAAAAGGGACCCCCCTAGCCCGAAACCGTATACCCTTAAAGCCTAGACCCTGAAGCCTAAACCCTAGACCCCAAAACCTGAACCCTAGACCCTAGACCTTACAGGGAACGCCGGAAAAACTGATTTCGAACTTCGCGCCCCAGAAACCGCTGGCACCTGTCTGCCGGAGATGCAGAGCTCACCGTCCTTCCGAGAACTCAGAGACTCCAAAACCCCTTAATCAAGGAGTATCCCTTAGAGGGTTCCGGGTTTAGGTTTTTGAGTGCGACTAGGGACCCAGAATGCGACTGGGAGCCCTTATACGATTTAAGAGATACTCGTTAATATCTTGTTAAAGTCTCAGGGAAGCGCTTGGGCAGTGGGCGGAGCTCCTTCAAAGGGGGCTTCGGGTTCAAGGTCTTCAAAGGGAGGTAGGGTTTATAGGGTCCTTAAAATGACCCTCCCTCAGAACTATAACAATGAGCTGTTTATTTTCTCCTGCGGTTGATATGCACAACAAACTATACTCCAAAGGAGACTTTTGTAAAGTGAACCCCAGAAAGTTGGACAATGGATTTAGGATGCTTAGTGCTGGGATTCCCTTTTCTTTACCTTAGCGGACATGAGGATAATGATGTTCCAACTTTCTGGCTTCTACTAAACCCCTGCATCAACCCTAAACCCTAACCCAAAACCCAAAACCCTAACCCTAAACTCTAAACCCGAAACCCTAAATCCTGAAATCCCAAACCCCGCAGCGACCTTCGACCCGTAAAGCAGCACCGAAACTCTTGAAAGCACCAGGAACCTAGGGACTCCAAAACCCGTTTATTTGAGGAATATACCTCAAAGGGGTTCCTTAAAGGGCTCCTTACAGGGATCTATAATGGACTATAAGGGGATTAAGGAATATATCTTTATTAAATCATATCAGGGATCCTACTATAATTTAATTAAGGACTATTCCTTAATGAAGGGATTTTGGAGTCTCTGGGAACACGGACAGACTTGCAAAGGCGACGCCCAATCTCCAACCAAAATGCCTTTTACAAAAAAAACAAGCACGCCCTAAAGGCCCAAAAGCCCGTAAAACCCTGAGCCCCTGAACCCAGGAACTCCTATTATAGAACCCCCCCTTATAGAACCTTGCGAAACAAGGCAAACTCACAATCCTCGTCGCTCTCTGCAGATCCTCGGCGCAATCAGTCGCGGGCTTCACCGTGTCGAAGTAGGGTTCAGAACCGAAAGGGAGCAATATAGGGGCCTTAATAGTTAGAATAGGCTTGTGGGGCCCATTGTACTATAACGATAATAAGGAACCCACAAACTATAGTATCGGTCGAGATGTGCTGTACGGCCTGTTCCTGTGGACGGGGCATTCAGCGGTTGGAGGCTTCGTGTGTTGGCTAGGGTTTAGTTTCTCGCATAGCTTCGATCGAACCCTGTAACCGAAACCCCACGCCTTAAGTACGAACACCTCGGCCCTATAAACCCTACACCCCAAAGTACTATACACCCGAAACCCTAAACCAAAAGCCTTACTTTGAGGGGACTTAGTACTGTAACTGGTTATTTTAGGGACTTATAAGTACCATAGCCCCAATTAGGGTCCCTTTTAGGGTACTGCTAAGTCTACTTTCTACCTACTTACTAAGTCCCCCGACCCTCCAAGCAGCCCTGCAACATAAAACCCTAAGCCCGAAGAGCCGGAACCGTCGGCTCCCTAAACCCCCAAATCGGAAAGCCGAAATCCTACCAGGACCCCCCAGAACGGCCCCTTCATAGATCCCTAATGGCCCTTAATGGTGGGGTCTTTTGGGTATGTTAGAAGGTAGTTGGGGTGTCTAGGTACACCCAGAACCTCAAATCCTAGGAAATGGAGATCCCAGAGACTCCAAAACCCGGAATTAGGGAATGTACCTTAAATCACATTAGGGATCCTCCTATAATTTAAGGTGTATTCCTTAGTTAAGGGGTCTCTGGGTTACGGCATCAAACATCAGCGGACCCTAATTCAAATAGACCCCAAATTAGTGGCCGTAGCACCTGGAATAGGGTGTCGAGGGTTTTGGGCTTACTAACTAAATGAGGGGTTTGGGGTATATTAGCTTTTTCAGAATAAGGAGCCCTAATCAGGAATAGTATGTTAGTCATGTCAGTTCCGTCAGGTCCCGGTAGAACTAGCCTGTAGAAGCCCTTTATTTCCCTTACGGTAAGTATTCAGGTCTTCTGTAGTTGCCCAAGGCCAAGCCCCAAAACCTCTATGTTGGTCGGATCCTGTGATGGCAATCCCTTACAATCACAAGGGATGCGTCGTTCGAAGGAACCCTATATCCGAGTCCGGGTAACCTACAGTAGAAGCCAGAAAGTTGGAACATTATTGTCCTCATGCCCGCTAAGGTAAAGAAAAGGGAATCCCAGCACTAATCATCCTAAATCCATGTTCCAACTTTCGGGGGTTCACTATTTAGAGGCCTAAACAGTCACATATACTATTGCTACGATTACTATTATTTCTTATAAGGGTTCCTCAATAGTATATCAGACTCCTATGCTAAGCCCTCAGTCGTAACTGACAGATAATTATGAAGAACCCTTTGAAGAAACCTCAAAGAAAGCCTGTTCCAATCGTTAAGCCCCAATACATATGTATGTATATATCTATATATCTATATATATATATATAGCCTACCAAAACGCACATGTTTGTAGAGTCCTATAAAATCCTCATTGCGGCTTCTAAAAAAGGTCCTACAAAAAGGTAGGTTATGGTAGTTTTTAGTTTTTAGGTCTGGATATATGTATATTATCATTGCTATTCTTATGATTACTATTATCATTACTACGAGTATTGTTGTCATTGTTATATATATATATATATGCTACCCCCCTCCAAAACCCACCCCAGAAGCCTGACCGATGAGAGTGTGCGTGTGTGTTTGCAGGTACAAAATATGGTACCCCCCCAAAAAAAAACCCACGCTTTGCTGTCAGGTAGTCTCGACTTGCCCAACTTCATCGGGGCATGGATGCAGCTGCAATAACGTTCAGGGTCTTTCAGGGCTTCTCAATTTGAGGGATTCGCGACGCGACGTGTAAGTATCTGATGCTCAAAGGGCCTCGCTGTGACGGATACTTCAGCGGATTTGCGGATTCGCAGATTCGCAGATTCGCGGATTCGCGGATTCGCAGATTCCCAGATTCCCAGGTTCGCAGATTCGCGGATTCGCAGATTCGCAGATTCGCAGAATCGCAGATTCGCAGATTGCCAAATCGCAAAGGCTATACAATTGCGAATCTGCGAATCTAAGACTCTGCAAATCTGCGAATCTGCAAATCTGCGAATCTGCGAATCTGCGAATTCGCGAATCTGAAAACCTGCGACTTTGTGCCAACCTGTGAAACATCATGACATCCAGATTTCGTTTCTGTCTCAAGCACAGAGGATGATACATGTGCGCATAAAGGAATCTGGTAGTGCCAGGGCAAGAAAAATTTGTTGTTCCGGTGTGTGTGTAAAGACCCTGTTTGCTTCTTTTCAACATAAATCCAAATAACGGCATCATTCAAAAAGTTAACCTATGTGAAAGCTTTTTGTGGCTTCTTCATGCCGGTGGTTAATCAGGTTACATACTTGAAATACTAAGTAAACATCCCATTCTATAGTGTTGTGCTTAGATCTTCATTTTCATTTGTCATGTGCCAGACTAGTTGTCTTTTGGCCATTCATCAGTCCAACTCATGTGTAGGAACCCACTATCATTGCCAAAATGAAGCCTCTAATCTGCACGCGGGCGTATCTAAATGCATGTCGGTTAAATTTTCTGCTTATATCAAGATAAGGAGCTAGCCATTTCAAACGGTTTAAGCAGACATTTAGTCTACTTGCTGCCAAGCCGAGTAATTGTTTTTCACCTTTTGCATTCTGACAGCCCTATGCCAGAGGCAAGCAATTGAAAACATATGGGTTGGTGAATGGATGCACTTGTCGCGTGATTGAAACATGACCAGACCATGGTAATGTAGAGAATTAGCTAATTCCAGGTGCTTACACAGTGTATGTCACAGTATTATGTATACACAAAACGTTGATTTAACCAGGCACCTAATCAACTTACTGGCAATATTTGTTAGTGGTATATCCGTGCTTTCTTAATTTAGTTTATGATGGAAGTTATGACAGTAAACTGAACGAGTTGTTTGGCCCCTGCTTGAACTAACCCATGTAGCACGCCAGCGACTTTGCGAGTATTATCACGGATACATTGAATACTACGAGCCAGGAGGAGGGACTGGTGATATCAGTGGCCAGCAGAGAAATCTACTACGGATTACTAGTACTCATACCACCACTCAAGCTAAACGAAATGCTCTGAGCGTTGGCAACGATGGTAATATCTGACGCCAATACTCGTAATAATGTGGGAGCAGGTAATGCTAGGAGCTAGAGGATTACGGGCAGCCTTGGTTTCGAGAATGTAGTGCTGCGGTGACTTGCAGGCCGCAGGCCGCAGACATGTAGAATTTCAGGGTTCGTGGGCTGCAAAACAGGCCGAACCCAAATCCCGCTTAATGTTCTGCACGCCGGGCCCAATACTAATTTCAATTCTCAGGGGTGACTTCCTACAACGGGAAAGGATTAAGCCGATGTAGGGAAATTAGCTTGTCAATGGTTCTAGAAGACAGCAGGCTTCTCATCCAAATCATGTCAGATTGTGCAATGAGTCAGTTAATCAACAGCTAGGTTCGTTCAAGGGGACCTGGAACCTACACCCAGGGCTTCGGGACTAGGGCTTAGGGCTTAGGGTTCAGGGTTTAGGGTCTTTAGGGCTTAGGGCTTACGATGGAAATTGAAATTTGTCTGTCTGTGTGCCAATTAGAAACACTCCTTTTCCTCTTCGATGTTTTCTCCGGAGTTTGTTTGGTTATCTGTTCCTGTTTGGCTGGCTCATACAAACAATAATTGCGGAAATACGTTTTGCGGAACTTCCAACGAAGCAATCAGTTCTTATAATATGGCAGTGAGGAAGGGGAAAATTGAATATAGTGGCTCTTAGTTTGAAATATTGGCCAGCACGGAAAACAATGTTTAATTTTAGGGTGGCTCAAAATACGATATAGGTGAAGAAATTGGAGAAGTTGGGAAGGTGGGCTCCCACCTGCTATGAGCAGAATTATATCAAACAAATACATGTATGATGCCGTGTTAATACTTCGCTAGATTATCTTAGATATATTGTGTTCTGCGTAATTCCTAATAGCAATTGTACTAGTACTGTATCAAATTGTCTAAAACTTTATAAGAATATTTACATTTCTTGCTCCAGGGCAGACAACCAAACAATACTTCACTAGATTCTCTTGCTTATATTGTGTTTTGCGTAATTTCCGAACATTATTTGCAGTAATGCTGTATCAAAATGGTCAAATATTTATGGTCTTAGCGGGGGGGGGGTAGCAAATATTTCAACTAGAGAAGATTGACGTCATTTTCAGGCCCGTGTTAATTAACACGGGCCGTGTTAATTAACACGGACCCCAGGAACCAAGAACCAAGAACCAAGATTCCTGGAAAACTTTCTGGGCCAATCTTGGTTCCTGGACCTCATCGTCAATATGGGCCCAAGCGAGGGAACCAAGATTGGCCCAGAAAGTTTTTCAGGAATCTTGGTTCTTGGTTCTTGGTTCCTAGGGGCCGTGTTAATTAACACGGCCCGTGTTAATTAACACGGGCTCGGGCCCAAGCCTGGGAACCAAGATTGGCCCAGAAAGTTTTCTAGGAATCTTGGTTCTTGGTTCTTGGTTCCTGGGGGCCGTGTTAATTAACACGGCCCGTGTTAACTAACACGCCCTTGGGCCTCGGAACCAAGATTCGTCCGCAAAGTTGTTCCTCGGCCCCGTGCACTAGCACAGGCCTTATACAGGGCCTCATATAGGCAACTTTTGGCTTCACGCCGACTATTTGGATATTTTGGGGTGGGGGGCTTCTACGGGCCTCATATCTGTAACTTTTGGCCTCACGCCGACTTTTTGGATATGTTGGGGTGTTTTTTTTTTGGGGGGGGGTACCATATATATATATATATATGCATGGTGTTTTGGAAATGCTGGGGTGAGGAATCCCAGGACCACCTCTTTCCCCGCACGCAGATTGCAAGCAAGCACATGGGTAGTTGTCACAGTTTAGGATTTGGGGTTCAGGGTTTAGGGTTCAGGATTCAGGGTTTAGGGTTTACTAAATATTCGGTGCCGTGTTATATTAAGGATCCACAAAGGGACCATAGTTCTGACAACCACCCACATGGTTTGGGGTATCTTGGGTTTCGGCTTGCATGTTTGTCTTTACGAGGGCTTGCTATTGCTGGTTAGTTATTATGTCGGGGAAGGGCCTTCAGGTTTTAGGGTTAGGGTTAGGTTTGGATTTTAGGGCTAAGGGTTGATAGGGTTTCAGGTTTGGTGTTTTGGGCTTGGGGGTTTAGAAGTTCCCGCACCGCGTTGCTTCCGAGGCTGCATAGCCGCCAGTACAGCTGCAGGATTCGGTCTCGATGCCGGTGATGCGGAGGTCTTTTATTAAGTCTTTCGCCGCGCAGGCAGTTCCACTCAGCAAGCATGCCATCGCGCGGAGGATCATACCGGGACCTGCACCTGACTTGCGCAACCTTGCTGGGATAGTTCCCGGTCCAGCATGTGCCAGGCAAGAATGTCACAGTGAATTTGGATGATCCCTCAATTGATGCGCCGACTGCTTCCACCGGCATGGGGTGTGCTCCAGGTTGCGTCTTCTTCCTGTCAGCCTGGGCTGTCGTTAAGGATGACATTTTAAGGGGTCATAATCGGGATCTATAGTCTATAGTAAATAACTTTCTTTACTATTGCAAATTACAGAAGTAAACTAATTCCTGAACAAGAACCCAGCAGCTCATACCATGGGTTCAAGCTGAGAACGAGCCAACGATGCATGTCGCGATCGCACCTGCTATGGGCATGAAGGACCTGCAGATAGGTACTTCACCAAGCGATGGCCACGCCCAGGGGGAGCATAGAGAATACCATCCAGGGGGTACTGCTTATGCTTCTTCAAGCTGTGCCCACATTCCTGGTTGGGATGGGAGTAAAAATTATATATGTTTTTATTCCTTATCGGGTTTAAGTACCCGTAAAAATCTAAATGGTACCCAACTATGACAAAGATTCGAGGTTCTTGAGACTGAACTCTTTGGGCAAAGGCCTCGGCGTATAGGAGCCGTCCGATGGCGGATGAAACCACGTCCGTGATGCCAGCCAGGGAGCATCCAAAGCTTCCTCGCGCCTTTGACAAGAGCCGGCCCACTTGTTAACAAGCAGCTCCGCATGCGCAAAGCCCCGGCGTTCAAGCGATTGAAGCAACTCCTGGGCTCTTGTGAACCGTATCATTTACTATAGATCCCAATATGAGGGTAACCTACTTTAAATTCCTTAACAAGAACCCAGATTCCGGTCTGTCGTCAAGGGCCTTGGCCCACTTTAGGTCAATGTTTGCACGCCAGGCGCATTCAAAGTAGACGTGAACCTGGACTTTGAAATAAGCAGGGAGACAAATTATAGACTTCTATTTCATAATGGTTCCTTTTAAGGAACAGGTACCAAAACAAAGTGTTCAAGCATGGTACTCCAAAGCCAGGGAACGAGAGCCATCAGATCTCCCAGCCGTATCCGATTCATATCCTGGGCTCTTCTTGTTAAGGGTATTAATTAAGGAGTATACCTTAAAGCGTTCCTTAGAGGGCTCTTTAAAGGGATCTGTCCGATTCATATCCTGGGCTCTTGTTCCCAGAGACTCCAAAACACCTTAATCAAGGAATCTAAATTAAGTTATAATAGGATCCCAAATATGATTCAAGCAATATTCCTTAATCAAGGTGTTCAGGTCCCTATTATGGTAACTTGAACTAAAAAGTTACGCAGAAGTTTTACCATAGATCCCCATTCTGTAACTTAAACTAAACTAAACTCCTTAACAAGGGCCCAGTACCTGAAGGTTCATGGGTAGTTATAAGTAGGGGCATAAGTCTCATAATACAGGTTATAACAAAAGTTTTTCCTACTTATAAACCACTTACAACTACCCATGAACCTCCAGGTAGACCCTGAACCCTATACCCTTGCAGACTCCCTATAGATCCCTTTGAAGGGGCCCTGAAAGGAACCCTTATAACTACCCAGACTCCCTATAGATCCCTTTAAAGGGACCCTTTAAAGGAACCCTTGTGACCCCACTCATGAACCCCCAAGTAGACCCTAAACCCTATACCCTTGCAAACTCCCTATAGATCCCTTTAAAAGGGACCTTAAAGAAACCCTTATAACTACCCAGACTCCCTATACATCTCTTTAAAGGGACCCTTCAAGGAACCCTTCTGACCCTACCCATGAACCTCCAAGTAGACCCTACCTAAACCCTATACCCTCGCAGACTCGCTATAGATCCCTTTAAAGGGACCCTTAAAGGAACCCTTATAACTACCCAGACTCCCTATGGATCCCTTCAAAAGGACCCTTAAAGGAACCCTTGTGACCCCACCCATGAACCCCCAAGTAGACCCTAAACCCTATTCCCTTGCAAACTCCCTATAGATCCCTTTAAAGGGGCCCTTGAAGGAACCCTTATAACTACCCAGACTCTACCCATGAATCTCCAAGTAGACCCTAAACCCTATTCCCTCGCAGACTCCCTATAGATCCCTTTAAAGGGGCCCTTGAAGGAACCCTTATAACTACCCAGACTCTACCCATGAATCTCCAAGTAGACCCTAAACCCTATTCCCTCGCAGACTCCCTATAGATCCCTTTAAAGGGGCCCTTAAAGGAACCCTTATAACTACCCAGACTCCCTATGGATCCCTTTAAAGGGACCCTTAAAGGAACCCTTGTGACCCTACCCATGAAACCCCCAAGGGTCGGTGCTGTTGAAGATCCAACTGGAGGGCTCCAAGTGATTCCAAAATGCGACGCCTCAAGGGATCCTTAAAAGGCTTCCTTAAAGGGATCTATAGTAGGGTTCTATAATGTAAGAGCCATCATACGCAGAATAGGGTTTCTGGACTTTGAAGTAACCAGGGAGAAAAAGAAAGTATAGACTTCTATTTCATAAGATTTCTTACGGGTTCCTTTAAGGAACAGGTACCCTAAAAAAAAGTATGTAAGTACTTGGAGGGTCGGGGGACTTAGTAAGTAGGTAGTAAGTAGACTTATAAGTACCCTAAAAAGGGACCCTAATAGGGGTTATGGCACTTATAAGTCCCCGTCCCCAAAATAACCAGTTACTAAGTCCCCCGACCCTCCAAGTATTTAAGTATGGTACTCCAAATCCAGGGCCTTGATGCGCGGCGTTCTTGGGATCGAAGGCCGTCGGGTCCTTCAGGGTTTAGGGGGTTTAGGGAGATCAGGGTTTAGGGTTTAGGGGGTTTTAGGGGCCAAAGTTTAGGGGGTTTCGGGAATTTTACGGTTTAGGGGGTTTAGGGGATTTAGGGGGTTTAGGGGGTTTAGGGGGTTTAGGGGATTTAGGGGGTTTAGGGGGTTTAGGGTTTAGGGATCGAAGACTGTCGGGCCCCTCAAGGGATGCTTAAGGGCTCCTCTAAGGGATCCTCTAATGGATCTGTAGGGTTCGGGCCCTTCTTAATAATAGGGGTTAGGGTTTAAGGCTGGATCCTTCTTCGTAATTTCAATAGGGTCTGGGGGTAGATTGTACTATCACTGTAATAAGGAGTCCCCATTAAACCTCAGGCTGCTGGGTTCCTTCAGCTCTTGATGATGGCCATCGAAGCCGTAGTAGTTATGATGCTTGATGTAGAACAGCTGACCAGGCTTCGTCCATTCAAAGACACCTTCCACCACAAGTCGGTTGTCCGGCAAGTGCTCGCTCACCATAAACATGCCGGCCGCATCGAAGTCGCCACGCTTAATAAGGCCAGTCGGTTGAATTGTCTCGAAAGTGCCGGGGAGCAGAATCACTTTTCCTGGGGAATGAAGTATTTGTTAGAAGGGACCACCACCCTGTAATAGTGGTATAATCGGAATATAATAGGGCCCTAATATAATCCTTATAGTCACTATTACAGGGTGGGGGCCCCTTCTAAAGTATTTGTCTCGGCCCGTGTGAGCGATGACGAGAGCTTCCCTTCCATTTACTCAACCGAGAAGTAACCAAGGAGAAAAATCTAGACTTACATTTCATAATGGTTCCTTTAAGGAACAGGTACCCAAAAAGGATTCAAGTATGGTACTCCAAACCCAGGTTTACTAGGGGTTCATAGCAAGTTATGGCAGCCCACACCGCAAACTGTGACCTGACAGTGCAAGCCCCCCCCATCCGTATCCAGGAACCACTTAGGAACACCCTGATGTTGTCGATCTCGGCGACGTCAATCATGAAGCAAGCCTGGAAACAGCCATCCCTGTCCCCGCCTGGAAACGCTTGCATGATTTGAACCCCTGTGAAAGGAAACGTGCCGTACTTCTCAGATGCCGCCGCCATACCTGGGTTGTTCTTGCAGGCCCTCAAACAAGTTCTGAAATTTGCTTCCTTCTTAAGACTAGACTATACTGAACTTCAAACCTTGCAACCCCCAACCCTGAACCCTAAATCCGAAAGCCTGAACCGTAAACCCTGAAGCCTAAACTCTAAACTTTGAACCCTGAACCCTACTTAGAGGCCCAGGGGAGTTAGTAAGTAGGTTATAAGTCGTAGGGTTATAAGTACCCTAAATGGAGTTACGCCAATCATAACCCTACCTATAATCGACTTACTAAGTCCCCTGGGCCTCTAAGTAGGCTTTCAACCCTCAACCCTAAACCCAATGACAGGAACCCTAAGCCCTGCCGCCTGGATGCAACGCTGGTACTGCGCACAAGTGGTTTTGCACGTCGGGCCCAACAGTTGCTTGCATTCACCTTACCAGAGACTCCAATACACGAATACCCAGACCCCCGAGAGGATCTAGAAAGTAGATCCACTAATTTGGGGCCCTATACTACTAAGGGTACTTTTTTGGAACCCCATGAAAGGATCTACTTTTTGGATCCTCCCGGGGGTCTGAATATACCTTCTGGGCTCCTATTAGGCATAGGGTTCCAGGAAATTTTCGGCTCCCTTCAGTGCATTCATCTGACTTGTCCAGCCTCCTAGGGGAAATCAGGGTTAAGCTTGGGGATTGCATAGAGGTGATGCTCATTAGTATATCATTATCATTGGCGGATAGGTCGATAGATAGATGGATGGTAAGATGGATGGATGGATAGACAGATAGCATGCCAAAACTAAAAAGCATCAAACGTTACTTCCTCTACTGCAGAGGCGCCCTCGCTCGGCGTTCTGCCAATCCTTCTGTTGCGCGTCCGCGCAGGCTTGTTGATGCACAGGGCAGGATCCAATCCCGAGTAGGACTGCACACCTGCCTCCATGGCTACGACACCCATTGGGCCCTGGCCCATACCAATATCCAGAAAGCGCAAACCTTTGAAGGGCTTGAAGTTCTTCTCAGCCTCCTCATATCCCCACTTCTTCGTCATCTTCTTCACGGCTGATCTCAGGCTTGCCGCATCGGCCTCCGACAGCGCTGGAGGAAGCGAAGGTTCCATGCAGGGTGTGGTTGAGGTCGTCGGCTGCACGTCAGCGGCTGCTGGCTGAGAAACAGATGTGGATGGTTCAACAGCACTGTCTTGCAACTCAGGCTCCCGAAACGAGATTGTACTACTGTCGTTGGTGATGTCGCTGTCGATGGTGATACGAGGCTCAGCTGATCGATTCTCCCGCGCTGCCTCGGCAAAGTCTGCTCTGGGAGCTTCTGCAAAGGAGCCTGCGACGCCTGCACGGAGTGACTCGAAGTTGGGAGACTCTGATATCCACCAGAAGCCGGCAGAGCCAAGCAGAACTGTGCCGACAAACAAGCATCGAGCTCGCATTGGCTCTATGCCTACGTGCACAGGATCTCAAGGCATGAACCTTTTCTAGTGCACAGCATGTCAGAGAAATCTACGACTCTGCCTGTTCTACTCGAACAACCATGGCATCTGCTGGTGCAGAACTTCTTGCGTGACTGATCCGAGCCGCATACTCGAGCAGTTCCAAGGCAAGCGTCAGACCGGCTCCCTACCTTAACATCCTACTTGGAGGGTCGGGGGACTTAGTAAGTGGGTAGTAAGTAGACTTATAAGTACCCTAAAAGGGACCCTAATTGGGGTTATGGTACATATAAGTCCTTAAAATAACCAGTTGCTAAGTCCCCCGACCCTCCAAGTACTTGTCGGGTACCATGGAGAACTTAAGGTTAATAACCTTTTTGATTGTGTCGGGGGTATATAGGGATTATACTATCCCAAAAAGGTTAAAGGTTTCAAACTCTGCTACTAAGACATCAACCCAGAGGGTCCAAGTACTCCCTATTACAGGACTTTAGGGCCGTTTTAGGTATCAACATAAGCAATCGATGAGGGCTACTTGGACCCTTAACATCCAAGCACTAAAGCGCAGAAAGTCTGAAAGTTGAGGCCATGAGACGCCGAAGACAAGACTCCATGCAACACCCGACCTTTTGCGGCCCCAGCCGACCCAGAGACTCCAATACCCCTTAATTAAGGAAGATACCTTAATTTATGATCCGAAGATGATGTAAGGTAAACCCCTTAATTAAGGGGTCTTGGAGTCTCTGGGGATGTTGTTACTTGGATGGAACCACTGTTCGGCTCCGAAACACTACGCCCCAAGGCCGAAAACGCTGGACAACTAAGCCGCACTAAATTTCCTTACGTCACTGTAGCAACATCTGGAAGTTTCCGAAAATAGGGGACCCTAATATAGTACCCTAAACAGTGGATCCCTATTATAAGGATCCCCCCAAAATAAGGTACGCCTAATTTTCGGAGACTCTCACGTACGGCAGTCCGAGGGTACAGCTGGAAAGGCTGCTGCCATCATCCTGCCTGGACCATGCAACTTCTTCAACAAGAGGAAGCCAGAGACTCCACGATCCCCGAATTAAGGAATATACCTTAAATTGTACTAGGATCCCTTATATGATTTACGGAATATTCCTGAATTAAGGGATATTGGAGTCTCTGGGAAGCATGCTTAGCATTAAAAAACCTTGGCTACACTGCTACACGTTCCAACATACCATATACTGACATACACATGTATATAAAGATGTCGGACCTTGTATTTCTGGGTATGTATATGTATATATACATATATACACAAATATTATGTACATACAGAGAGAGGGAGATGGGGGAGAGAAAGAGAGAGAGAGCTGGTGCAAAAAAGGAGATACATATCTCTTCTCCTATCTCTCTACATCTCGACATACAGACAAAAATACATACATACATACATGCATACATACACACATACACATGCAGATACGTGTACACATACACATACACAAATACCTTCACATACACGTACATGTATATGTATACATGCATATACGTATACGTAAACGTGTACATATACATATACTTATATACGTATATACACATACATACACTCATACATACATACATACATACGTGCAAACATACCTACATGCATGCATGCATGCATGCAAACATACATGCATACATACACGCATACATACATTGCATGCATACATACCTACCTACCTACCTACTTACATAAATACATACACAATCACCCATAATACATACATACACAATCATACACGTGTACTTCCATGTATTTACAAGCAAACTTGGAGCTGGGATCATGCAGTGATTAATTAAAGGCACCCTCCAACTCGCAAAAATCGATGTGTCGGTACTACGTCGAGCCCACACACACACACACCTACCTAAACCCCTAAACCCTATAAACCCTAAACCACAGACACACAAGCTCGCAAATACAGTTCTTCAACAATTTAACTCCGGTAGGGACTTTCGAACTACACATGCTACTACTACCATGGGGGTTAGAACGCTACAGCTATGAGTTGTGAATGAACGTTTTACCGAGCAGCTGGAAGGACTTGCAATCCGTACAGGGAACATACTACCACACGCAGCCATCCGGTGCAGGGTTCGACTGCTTAGGAGCTCAGGGCTTAGCGACGTCGGCTTTGAGCTCACCACAGACCCCCCCCCCCCCAACATGTTCTAGTATCTTGAGGATGCTGTTTGGGCTTGGCTTGGGTTTGAAGGTTTAGGCTTAGAGCTTTAGAGTTGACGGTCTCTTAGTTGCTGAGTTCATAAGCCCCCAAAAAGTTACACCTTCAGTTTTATAGTGAGTAATATTATCCCAAAAAGTATAAGATGTATCCACTCAGCTACTAAGGTCTTGTAATCTGAGGCTCAAGACTATGGGCCTCGGGTTCGGTGAAAGCATCTACTTGAAGGATCGTGGGACCTAGCAAGCAGGGTCATACATAAGCCAAGTAGTGATAGCAATAATATTCAAGCGGTCAAAAACAATAGTAGTAATAATAATAGTAACAATGACAACCATCATAATAATAGTATTAAGCCAAGTATACTTATCATTGCCTATAACTCGAAGTGGGGTAATTACTCCTGACCTTACTTACTAAGTCCAATGACCTCCGCGTAGTGTCCTGAAGGCAGCCTGTCTATAAGCCTAGCGTCTAGCTCTCGGAAGATCGATGCCGGACCTACAAGAAGCGCAACATGACTACCTGCTGAAGGCTCGTGGATAGGTGTGAGAGGGTTTATGATGAATCAAACGCGAGCCAAAGCACAGTCTAGGTTCCCCAGTATCGCCTTAGCTACAAGGACAGCCTTATTATGCAATGACCAGCCCCGGAACAAAAAAAACACAGGGGTTTCTGAGGGTACTATCGGAGAGCCTAGCAAGGCCTAGTAGTATTAATCAAAACCTGGAGGACCCCTCCCTCGTCCGGCGTCAAAAATGTCCCAGGTAGAGCCTTCTGCCGTGATCTTCATCGGCAACCTGTCGAAACGAAGTCCCTAAAGGTGCGAGAACCCGGTGCGCCCACTATGCTACTACTAGGGCCACTAGGGTCGGGGGACTTAGTCAGTAGGTAGTAAGTAGACTTATAAATACCCTAAAAGGGACCCTGATTGGGGTTATGGTACTTATAGGTCCCTAAAGTTACTAAGTCCCCCGACCCTCCAAGTATGCTACGGGCTGAGAAGTTTCTCTCCCGATATTGACACGCAACCGAAGAAGCCGCCTGTCTGGAGTGGAAGCGTAGTATAGGATAGAAGTCAAACCAATGACTCTGACCAATGTAACGGCTGGGATCCAGAAATAAAAAAGCGTGGTAAACGAAGGAGCTATGATGGAGACTATAGGCTATAGGTACCCTAAACCCTAAACCCTAAGGGCTAGGTGCATTTCGAATCAAGGCGTTCTGGTTGGGATCTCATCCTCAGGGTTTCGTGTTGAAGGCTTGAGGGCTTAGGGTTTAAGGGTTTAGGGTTTCGAGTTGAGGCCTATCCAGTGCCAGGAACTGCAAGCAGAAGTTTCTCAAGTGGAGGCCTAAATGATTAGCATGGGCTTTTGGGACACATTTTGCGACAATTATGCTACGGAATCCCAAACAAGAACGTCACCAGGGCCCCAACAGTAAAAAGCAACCCGGTATGACTCCATAAACCCTAAACCCTGAACTCTGGGAACGATCCTCAAGCCACACAGTGAGCCTTAGAGGAGATACTGTTGATCATACAAATCCTGCATTACCTTAATGACCCAAGGCTATGGGAATTATGGGGTATGTTCCTTACTATGGGTAATTAATGCAGGATCGATATCATCAACCGTAGGAGCCCGGTCGGTGTGCACGAGACGAATTGCGGGATTCCTTCTGGGAGGTCCTTACGTGCCAGGGTTCAGGCGTTTAGGCTACGGTTTGAGGGTTGTGGGTTTAGAGTTTCCGGTGCCTACTTGGAGGTTCATGGGTAGTTATAAGTAGGGTTATAAGTCCCCCAATATATGGGTTATAAGTATAGTTACCCTGCTTATGACCCCACTTACAAATAACTATCCATGAACCTCCAAGTAGGCCCTAAACCCTATACCCTTATAGAATCCCTGTAAATCCCTTTAAAGGGACCCTTAGAGGAACCCTTATAACTACCCATGAACCTCCAAGTAGGGGCCCAGGGGAGTCCCTGGTTCGTCTAGGGCTTAGGGTGTGGGTTTGGGGGCTTAGCGTAAGTATCCTTCTAGCGTCCCCCGAGTTTCCAAAACATCCAAAGGGAAGTTGCTCGCTATTCTCATGCTAAGCCTAGGTGCCCGCGCCATTCCGGGAGTTTTTCGGTTTAGGGTTTCGCGTTTGGGCTTCTTTGGGGAGTAGTACGGTTGATGATATAAACCCAGCATTGCCCATAATAAGGATTAAACCATAATTCCCACAGTTTAAGGCCTTTAAGGGTAATACAGGATTTATATCATCAACCGTACAGCCCATGGGTTGACACACACTGCCGTGCTTAATGACGAGACTGGTGCGGATGGGGTGCACACACACCTCAACCCAAGACAATTAGCCGAGCCCTTAAACCTTAGTGAGCACGGGAACGACCAAGGTAACCTCACTGCATTGTCACATACAGTCCCAACTGAGGAACGTCTATCGCCACTTCCCTGAGGCTACCTTCGCCCTGAAGTGCCTGTGTAAGATCTAGGGCTTGTAAATACTCCTGAACCACCAAGGCTTGAACGAACGCCCTCGGCCGCTCCTTTTTCAAGACTCAGGCTCCGGCGTGACCGGGTCGCAACCCTAAACTCCTAAACTCTAAACTCCTAAACCCCAAACCCTAAACCGAAAGTCTATCGAAAGCTCTAAGGGCTCTGGGAACTCTGCGGCGAATCCAAGTCCAACGGCGACAGCTCTTCGGCCTGCGGCTGTAGCTTAAGTTCCCTTATAGTGAGTCGCAGAAAGTTGGAACATGGATTTAGGACGATTCGTGCTGGGATCCCCTCTACTTTACCTTGAGGGCATGAGGATCATGATGTTCCAACTTTTTGGCTTCTACTGTAAGGGTTCCTTGAAGGGCTCTTTTACAAGGGCTCCTTTAAGGTCCGACAGTCTAGGGTTCAGGGTTAGGGTTTCCTTTAAGGGCTCCCTTAAGGGCTCCTTTGAGGGCTCCTTTTAGGGTTAAAGGGCTTAGGGTTTCATTTAAGGGTTACTTCAAGGGATCTAGAGGGTTTCTTTTAAGGGTCCCTCCAAGGGCTCCTTTAGGGGCTCCTGGGTTCCTTTAAGGGCTCTTTTAGAAGCGCCCATTTACGGGTTTAGGGTTTAGGGTTTTGGGTTTAGGGTTTAGGGTTTTGGGTTTAGGGTTTAGGGTTTAGGGTTTAGGGTTTAGGGTTTAGGGTTTAGGGTTTAGGGTTTAGGTACTCTGCTACTCCGCCAGATCTCTTAAGACAAGAACAGGTCCGTAGGTCAAAACTTTGGTCCTCCCGATGTAAACCCCAAACCGCTAAACCCACCCTCAATGCTTCAGGGTTTTAACGTGGGACTCTTAGTAATTAGAAAAGGGTCTTGGGGTGGATCGTCCTATAAACTATCAGGACCCCGAAGCGAGCGTATAGGTACTTTTCCAAACCCCGAAGCCCTGAACCGCTAAACCCTGAATATAGAACATATGAGAACCTGGACTTTGAAGTAACCAGGGAGAAAAAAGTATAGACTTGGACTATTACCTACTTGTCGGGTATCATGGCGAACTAAAGGCTAACTTTTTTGGTTAATATAGGGGTATATCGGGACTATACTACCCCAAAAAAGTTAAAGGTTACCTACTCTACTGCTACGGCTGCTACGGCTGATGATATAAATCCTGCATTACCCATAATAAGGAATATACCATAATTCCTATAGCTTAGGGTCCTTACGTTAATGCAGGATTTATATCATCAACAGTAGGATGAGGGACTTAGGTCTCGCTAGTTTCAAAGGGTAAAAGGAGGGACCCTTAATAAGGACCCCTAGGTATATACCCATAATATAGGCATTATATACCCATTATATAGCCCATTTTCGGGTCGGGGTCCCCATTAAGGGTCCCTCCTTTGCCCCTTTGATAGTTACCCCAAACCCTGAACCCTAAGTTTCCGGTTCGGCCTGGATCTCCGGCAGGATCTGCCAAAGCAAGGCAGCTGCCACGCCCCAGATGCCCCAAGAGGTGAGGTTTGCATAGAAGAGGTCCTTGATGTGTAGGTTTGAAGAGTTTCTGGGTTTAGTCAGGGCAGTCAGGGTGTACGCTTTAGGGGTTCGGATGGTTTAGGGCTTGAAGGGTTCAGGATTCAGGGTTGTTCAGGGAGGAGAGCAAGAGGATCCCTCCCGTTCGAGATACTTTTGACAATAAAACCTGGAGCGCAAAACACATCCATAGCATCGACCAAGGATCAGGAATAAGCCGCTGAAGTATGTTCAGGTCAATAATGGTACTCAGCAGAAATAAAGCAACTGCGACGACCACAATTCCGCAGGAAACGAGAATGTCCACATGCACAGTGCAGCAGCGCGCTCTCAAGGAGTAGGTCAAGCGGAGACAAAGCTTCATGATGAAAGGGACGATTGCCAACCACCGCGCGCAATCCTTTGCCAGCTCTGCCGATTTCAAGTGCATGTTCTCTCGAGTCGCCATAACATCGAGCCCCAACCAAAGGATAGGAGCTGCTGCCTGCACCATGTCAAAATAGGTGATGGAGTTGTTGCGAAGACGGTTGGCAAGCAACTTCCGTTCTTCGGACTGCACGCGCTCCTCGAAGATGGATATGGAACCGAACCAGGCCCTGATGCACGCAGCAATGATCCTGCGGTCGCATGTGGGCTTATTGCACTCCGTGCCTGCAGCGCAGCAAGAACACAGGCTGCGAGCGATGGAAAACTGACCGGCTTGCTTTTCCTTAGTTGCTAAGCTCATATGCCCCAGAGGGGGTAAACTTGCAGTTCTATAACAAATAGCGGGGTGTCGCGATCAGAAAGTGTAAAGTGCACTTATTCACCCACAAAGTTTCCATCATGTCGACGTCACGCCAATATGCTCGCACAGTATGTCCCGCCCAGCACAGACAAACGAAGGCAGCAACACCCAGGACTTTCAGCCCGCCGAAGAACACTGCTGGCCAGTACACAAGCATGAGTAGAAGCATGCCGAAATGAATTCCCAGCCGGATGGGACCCAACAATGGCGGGCAAACCATAATCTTTGCTTTGCTTTCGGCTGGTCGGCTATGGAGAAAAGCCGCTAGCTCGAACATGCACCAGAGTCCTCGGACGCTGCGCAGGATTTCAGTCTTGATTTCTGCAGGAAACACCTGGTACGAGCTTTGGTTCAAACTTAAAGTTTGAGGCTCGGGGAAAGTGACCATTGAAAAAAGCCTACGTACTAGTATAGGATCTCATAGAACTCAAGCAGAACCCCTATATCACCCTTAAGAAGAGCCCAGATCTGTCTTATGCATCATTACCTCAACCCAGCCTGCCAATCTAAAGGACCGAATTACACAAAGAAGTCGTAGAAGGAAACCTGGAAAGATAGGTAACCCTAAGGGTCCATGTACTCATATAGTATATACATTAAAGTACTCCCTATATGGGTACATTGGGCCAACAGTATATACTATCTGGGTACATGGACCCTTAGGGCTAAACCCTAAACCCTAATCCCGAAACCCCTAAACCCCTACTCCCTAAACCCCTAAACCCTTGACCCCTACTCCCTAAACCCCTAAACCTTAAACCCCTATTCCCTAAACCTAGGGTAAGTTGGTGTCCATGTAAGGCCCAGAGTCGCGTTGCATACGTTGAGTCCCACATCACCGACATGGACTTCGACGCCTTCCTGAACTTTGTAACTGCTTTTGCTTTGTATGGACTTACAAATATCCTAACCCCAATTCCCAAAGTAAGGCTTCATGTAGCCATATAGTATGTACTTATACCCTGAAGTACCCATATAGGAACCCCTTTGAGGCCTAAGTGTAGTATACTATTTCGGTACATGGAGCCTTAGGGATTAGGATCCCTTTCAAGGTACTTCTAGGTATCCTAACCCAGGATCCATTTTAAGGTACTATTAGTCTACTTACTTCCTACGTACTAAGTCTTCCCGGACTTTGAAGTGGCTGAGGAGAGGAAACGATGGATTTGTATGTCATTATGGTTCCTATGAAGGCCCCCCTAAACCCTAAACCCTAAAACCCTAAACCCAAAACACCCCCATCCAAAAAAAAAACGTAGTAGAGCATGGTACCCGAAACCCTGAGCCCCGCACTCCCAAAATCAAGGTAGTAGAGTATGGTACCCCCCCCCCCCCCCCCCAACGCCCGCTCCACACCCTAAACCTAAACGCTAAATCCTGACCCCGCGTAACCCTAAACCGTAAACCCCTGTTGAAGCCAGCTTCAGGATTGCTCCTAAACTCCCAATGCCCTGGGCCTTGAGCTCCCTGTCCTCAGCGTCGGGTTTAGGGGTTTTAAGGGTTTAGGACTAGGATCCTCACCCTAAGGGTCCATGTACCCATATAGCATATACTTTGGGCCCAATGTACCTATACAGGGAGTACTTTAAGGCCAATGTATGTACTATATGAGCACATGGACCCTTAGGGTCACGGTTTGGGTGTAGGGTTTTTTCGGGATTTTTAAGCTTTTGGGTTTTGGGCTTGAGAGTTTTAGGGTTTAGGGTTCCGGGCTTTGGAGGGTTTCGGGTTTATAGGGGTTTTAGGGCTTCAGGTTTTAGGTTCTAGGGCTTCGAGTCTTTTGGGGCTTTCGTACTCATTCAGGGTTTGGGGGCGCAGGGTCGCGACAGCCCCCAAGAGTCATTTGTAGTTAGGGTTCTGGAGGTCAACTGAAAACCTGATCCAGATCGCCACCTGGTGTCGGTTTGGTTTATGCATGCCAAGTCCAGAAACACGACGCGTGTTTGCCGCCACAGTAGCAAGGTGCTGTAGTAAACCAGACTTCCCAAGAGCACACACCATGCTGCTCCGAACGTCTCCCTGGGTTGCAAAATCTCAAGGCGAGCCAGCAATGTCGCAACCATCACACTGACCATACTCAGCGCAAACCTGGGTCTTGTTGTTCTTTTGCTGTAAACAAGTGCCTTCATCGTTTAAACGGTTTGCGTGTTTGTATTCCTGTGAGTACATACCTGTATTCATACATGCATACATACATTGATTCATTCGTTCATTCATTCATACATTCATATTTCCACACATCCATGCATTCATTATAACTCATTAAAAGCATTGAGCTACCTGTCATTTGTTCACATTACATTACGTGTGTCTGTGTGTATATACCTATGTATGTAGGTATATCTACACAACTAAACACACATACATGTGTGTGAACATAGAATACAAACTGCTGCCTCGACAAACCTTCAGAATAGATCTGGAAGGCTACAATTCTTATCCATACGTACAGAAATCTTCTTACACATATGTACAATTGAAAGCCTTCAGAATGCATCTAACCATTTTAGCCTTAAGGCCTCCTCTTATACATATCTATGGCATACCATGCCGCAATTACCCTACTCCGTTTGATGAGGCTTCTTTGGCGCTAAGAGACGCAGGCACGCCATTTGTCCGCATGAGGATGTTGATGCATTTGGAGGGAGCCGAGGCCTGCCACGAATGAGACCAAAACTCATCGAACTCCGTCACCACCTCACTGCGATAGTGCCTTGCAGGGCATGAGATTAGGATTAACACCTCAACCCTAAAGCCTAAACATTAGGATTAACACCTCAACCCTCAAGCCTAAACCCCTCCTAAACCTTAGGACCAGGGTTGGGTGTTGAGCTTGATAATAGGGGCTTAGGGTTTCCGGCAGTCCTCAGGAAGAAAGCCACTACTCGTGCCCTAGTTGAAGAAATTCTAACCTTGTTTATGGGAGTTAGGATTAGGAGGACCCTTGGGGATATAGACCCTCTCAATAAGGCCCCTTTTAAGAGAGCCAGAAGTAGGGTTCAGAAGGGTACCCTTTAAGGAGTCCCCAGAATAATACTACCCAGTTTATTGAGCCTCATGATCCTCCAAGTCGGTCCTGCGCCGTAAACCCCTAAACCGTAATTAACCCCTAAACCCCAATGCTAAACCTTAAACTCTGAACCCTGGTCCTTGAAGAAGAACCTGAAGAACCCCTTAAAGAAGGTATCTCCACCGATCAGCCCAGCATGTCCTACGTAAGCTCTCAGAAGGAAAGGCCTCTTAAATGCTAGGGTTTTGGCTTAGGGTTTAGGGTTTTGGGGTTTAGTTTTAGGGCTTAGGGCCTTGGGGGCCGATGGCAACCGTGACAAAACCTGCAAGCACCTGTAATGTAATTATAGGTTTTTCTGCACGGTTTTCACAGGGGCCTAAACCCTAAACCTTAAAGCCCTAGCTCCAAGGATCTTAAGCCTTAAACTTAAACTCTAGACCCTAAACCTTAAAGTCCTAACTCCAAGGATCGTAAACCTTAAACTTAAACTCTAAACCCTAAACCCAAGAAACCTACCTTTTTAGGGACTTATATAAAGAAATCTCATTAGGGGGCCCTAAAAAGGTAGGTTCCTTAGGGCCCAGGTAAACCCTAAACCCAAGAAACCTAAAACCCTGCGAGGCGCAATCTCTGGAGCTCCCCTTTCAGCCAGTAGAGCGGCGCAAGCCTTGCATCTTCCCTAAGGCTCCATGTACCCATATAGTAGGTGCTTAGGCCTTAAAGTATCCATATAGGGACCCCTTTAAGGCCTAAGTTCCTACTATATATGGGTACATGGAGCCTTAGGGCTTGAATAAGCCCTGGGGGTCCACGTGCAAACAGGGTTCCTTTAAGGGTTCCTCTAAGCATTCTATATGGGTTCTACAAGGGTTTAGGGCTAAGGGTCCGTGCAATGTACCCAAATAGTATATACTTTGGCCTTAAAGCAGGTACATGGACCCGTAGGGAAGGAGCTTCAGCGAATTAGAAACCCTAATAGGAATTTGACCCCCCCAAAAAGAGGTAGCTACTGGTAGGTCAAGGTCTGTCTTCATCTGGGAGTTCCGAAAATAGGGAACCCTAATCTAGTACCCTAAATGTATAAGGACACCAAAATAAGGTACCCCTAATTTCGGAAACCCTAAACCCTTATAGAGCCCTTTAAAGGGACCCTTATAGAACCCTTTAAGGAACCCTTAAAGGATCCCATTAAAGGAACCCACTCTGTCTTCATTTAGATGAACCCAGAAACCGGACCAGCCGAGAAAGAGGAATCCCGCGCACGACGTCCGGACTTGAAGCCGCCATCGACGCCACGAAGCGACAGCAGCTCTCCTCGAAGGACCTGTGCATCGGCATTCTTAGGGGCTGAGTACCTGGGGGTTTAGGGGGGGTTTAGAATTTTAGGGTTTAAGGTTTTTGCGCGTTTAGGGGGTTTAGGGTTTAGGGCTTAGCCTTTTCAATTATGGGTAGAATTATATAGGACCCAATAGGTTAAAGGTTACCTACTCAGCTACTAAGCGTTCCTGCAGCGATTCAAGGCTTCTTTGAGGATCCCGAAACCTTCTTTTAGGGGGGTTATACCCTGAAGTAAGGGAGGTTGTAGGGGCCTTAACAAACAGAATAGGGTTGTGGGGCCCTGGGGCCCATTATACTATGTAACAATAACGAGGAACCCCCCAAATAGTATTGGTAATTATTTAGGATAGTCTGTTCTAGGTTTTGGCGTGACAAGTCGGCTTCGACCCTCAACTGCAGCTTGACCCAACCCTAAACCACCCACCTTTTTCAGGACTATATGTCCAGAAAGTCATAAGTAGCCCAGAAAAAGGCAGGCTCTGTGGTGTACGGGTAGGTCCTAAACCTCATTTGGGTTCTCTAAACTTCTTCCTTGTACGTAGAAAACCTCCTTCTGGCCCAGATGTTTACGGCCTGAGAAGGTCTTTGAGTTCTCTGGGAGCTTAGGCAAGGATTGAAGTCGGACATAAAGTCATCCTCAGCGCGACTGCAGCGGGTCTCTTTCTAATGCGTATTGGCCTTTTTGATCCAGCCCACCAGTATCTGGCACACACACACACACTGTTTAGAGTTTAGGGTTTAGGCAGTAGCAAGTGTCACAAGCACTCACGCCGGGCAGAACATGCCAGTACTGCGAGTAGAGTGCGAGAAGAAGGCTTGCTGGTGGCAGAACGATTGTAGCCGCAGCCAGGACGTTAATCATCAAAGTCAGGAAACCAAAACACCCAGAACCCAAACCCCTAAACCGCCAAACCTTCGTGCAGACGTACCTGCTGCCATCTGTAGACGTTTTGGCGCCACTCTGCCGCAAGGGAGCTCCGTCCATGATTTCCACAGCAGGGCTTGCAGAATCTTAGGTCAGCTTAGCCTTCTCGGGTTGAGGTTTCGGGTCCATGGTTTGAGGTTTCAGGGCTTGATACAGAGTTAAGGGTGGTTAGGATCGACATTGTCCCGTACTTTGGGTTTAAGGTCGCTGGCGTTGAGGGGTTACTCTATTAGGGACTGGGATTTTCTTGATCTCTGTGATACTACACTGAATCTTTGGATGAGCAGCCAAAGAGTGCACTAAGAGTGACAGCATCGTGGCATGAGCTTCGGGCGTCACAGCTTTGTTTGCGCATCAATACTACTATTGCGGACGATTCCGCCATTTCAGAGCTTGTGGAGTCTGCTACCCGTATTAGAGCCCTTATACAAAACTGGGTTGTGCTTTAAGCCCTTTGAAAGTTATTTACGAATAGGTTCCAGTTATAAGGACATAAGGGAAATTCAAAATTATCCAAAAGCACAACTCAGAAAGTCATATACAGCCGCATAAAGCCAGAATGACATCTTAGGGCCTCTTTAGCCCACTTGAAGCCCTGTGGTCGACTCCATGCAGGTGGTGGCCCGGGGGGGGTGCCCTTAAATCTTTCAGTTGTACTCTACACTTTTCTCACTCACTCTCTCTCTCTCTCTCTCTCTCTCTCTCTATCTATATATATATATATATATATATGTACACATATACAGCTCTTTATTGATATCAATGCATGGACTTGTTTACATAACTTTGCAAAAACGTTTATTCGTTTCTTTTGCTTCTATGTAGTAATATAGAACAAATAAAATCCGCATATTTCTGCAGTGCTTCAACCAGCTTCGAAGGGCTTTATGGGGTACTACGGAGCTTTACTTATATATTAATGTTACCACTATAGGGATACATAGTACCGAAAAAGCTGTCTCTCATGTTGCGAACCCCTAAACCCTAAACCCCTAAACCCAAAGCCCTGCCTCCTACGCTTAAACCTTAAACACCGAAATCGTGAACCCAATACGTTATAAACCCTTCAGCCCCAAATCTCAAACCTTCCAAGGACTAAACCCCGATATCCGTGGACCTCGAAGACGTGAAGACCATTGCCGGGCAAGGGCGCACCAATCAACGTCGGCCTGGGGCTTCCGGCTGTCAACGCTCAGGCTTCCTTAGCGTTTGCCTGGACACTACAAGCATGTGGAGGAATGGCCTTTTCTAGGTGTTGGGCCATTATCTCACCTACTTGTGGGGGTCTAGGCGGGTTTCAAGGGTTTAGGGTTTAGGGCTCTACAGGGTTCTGGTTTTAGTTTTCAAGTGTCCAAGTTCTGGGAGGAACTGAGTTTAACATTTGCGATCGTGTAGGGCTTACGGTATCGCAAAATGTGAAAAATGAGGCTTACAGTTTACAGGGTCTCCAGGTTTCCCAGAGAGCCCAATACTTGCAGGGTCGGGGGACTTAGTAACTGGTTATTTTAGGGACTTATAAGTACCATAACCCCAATTAGGGTCCCTTTTGGGGTACTTGTACGTCTACTTACTACCTACTAAGTCCCCTGACCCTCCAAGTATATATCAGGAGTCGACCTTAAACCATAATGAAAAGTTCCTTACAGCTTAACGTTTATCGAACATTACCTTAACAAAGGGGTGTTGGTGGCTTGCTGGCTCTGGGTGTATATGAACTCAAAGACGGACTATCCTCGACCCAAACATGAGATTCTCCCTTGTAGAACCCTTAAAGGCAGTCTGGTAAAGGAAATCATGACTATAGATCCCTTGACGTACCCCTTAAACCCGTTTAAAGAAACTCCTCATTATACATCCCTTCTGGAACCCTGGAAGGAACCCCTTGAAAGAAACCCTTCGTATAGATCCTGTTCGTACCCCTTGAAAGAACCAATAAGACATCCCTATTATAAATCCCTTAAATGGATCCCTAGAACCTGAAGAACCAAACTCAAAGGAACCCTTCAAGGAACATGAACAGGAACTCTTGGAGGGCACCCTTGCCTTACCTTTGGTTAGTAGGGAATGGAAGAATGGTAGTAATCGCAGTTATAATTGTACCCCATTCCGCCTTTCCCTACTAGCCAAAGGTAAGTTGCAGGGAGTTCAGGGCTTAGGGTCCGAGTCCGAACCGAACACCTTTGAGCCTTCAGTCATAGCCAGGTTCTGAAGGCTGAACCCTAAACCCTAGATCCCTAAGCCCCTAAACCCTGAACCCTAAACCCTAAATCCCGAAACCTGAAACCCTAAACCCTAAAACCCTACAACTTCCTTCATAGCTTTGAAGTAACCATTCAAAGCCCTACTTGCAGGTTCATGGGTAGTTAAAAATGGGGCTATAAATCGGGTAGCTATACTTATAACTTATAACCGGGTAGGTGCTTACAATTCCACTTAGAACTGCCTATTGGAGGTTGCAGAACTTTACAAACACCTTCATTTGGTTATGTCCTCCTCTTACACGCGCAAGACCTGGTTACCAGAGCCTGCCGGTCGAGCCCTACATATTCCCTCCTAAAACTTAAAATCCTGAACACAAAACCCTAAAACCCTACACCCCTAAACCCTAAACCCCTAACCCTCTAAAACCCTAAACCCCTAAACCCCACAACCCTAGAGTCTATGAGTGCGCCGAGGCCCAAACCGATCCCCGGCGGCCATCTGCCGTGCAGCGTTGTAGACGCAACATTCCGTGACGCCGTACCTCGAAAAGGGTCTAGGGTTTCGTTTTTGTTTTTTTGAACTCCTTTTTGCGTCTGCCTGAACCTCCCAAGCAAGCACAAGGCACATAGAGGGTTTAGGATTTGCTTGCAGCGTCATGGATGGCGAGAATACTTTTAAGGGTTCTACGGGGTTTGGGGTTTAGGCCCTACTTGGAGCTTCTTGGGTAGTTATAAGTGGGCATATGTAAGTAGGGTAACTATAACTATCACCTATGTTAGGGGACTTTGAAGTAACCAGGCAGAAAAAAGTATAGATTTTCATGTCATAATGGTTCTTTTAAGGAACAGGTACCAAAAACAAGTATTCAAGTATGGTACTCCAGACCCAGGTACTAGTACTACCCTAAACCCTAAACCCCTAAACCCCAGTATGGTACTCCAAACCCAGGTAGGGGACTTATAACCCCACGTATAAACTACCCATGAACCTTCAAGTGACGGGTTGAGGGATCTTGAAGGTTCCGTTAAGGGTTCACTCCCCAGACCCCCGGAAGGATCCAAAAAGTAGATCCCTTGATGGGGGTTTCTATAAAGTACCCTTAGTAGTATAGGGCCCAAAATTAGGGGATCTACTTTCTAGATCCTCCCGGGGGTCTGGGTCAGGGTTCTATCTTGCGGAAAGTAGATGATATAACGGTGCTTAGGTTTCTTGGAGAGTTCGATTAAGGGTCCACTACTTGGAGGGTCATGGGTCGGTATAAGTAGCGTCATAATCATAGGTCCCCGAATGATATGGGCTATAATTATAGTTACCCTATTTATACCCACACATATAACTACCTACCCATGGACCTTCAAGTACGGGCTCTACATCTCTTCAGGGTTCCATCATACAGGGGCGACCAGACGCGACGGCGTACCTCGACGGGTGCAAGGCGTTAGGCACTTTAGGGTCTTCGGGCGTCTTAGGGGTTAAGGCTTTTGCGTTTTGGGATTTAGCGACTACCAAAGCCTAAGCCTCAACACGAAACCCAAATCACCTGCAACGCCCCAGCTTTTTGGTGCTTTCGCGACTTTCAGCTCACACCGGCAGCAGGGACAGGACGGACACCTTCGCGCAACGTGTGGGGTTGACGTACTCAGAGAGCCCAGGGGTCCCCCTGATTGCGGAATGTACCGAGAATTGTAGGCGGACCTTCATATTATGGTTTTATGATTTAAGGTATTCGTTACAGAACATACCTTCAACTAGGTATTCGTTACAGAACATACCTTCAATTTAGAGGGACAATCATAGTATGGTTTTAGATAGACTGCTTAATTAAGGTGTAGTGGGCTGTCTGGGTAGATGAACCCTAGCTGAACTCCTGACTCGAAACGGAGACACCGAAAAGGTATGAAGTGCGGAGGGGTTTGGTTATCCATGTGTGTAGTGGATAAGAGTACAAGTGTAGGCAAACGGGTTTTCAGGATCGAGGACAGGTCTAAAATGCAAATTTCCAGAGATTACACGTTGCAGGGCCTTGGGGCCAAAGGGTGTGGGAAGTGTTGGGCAATTAGGGCGGAAGGAAGGAGATTGATTGAAAGCGATCGCAAGCCCGTCATTCAGTTTTGGGACAGACGCCAACACAAGCACGCAGGGACAAGGGGGAACCGTTCAGAACTCTACAACAAAGCCGTGCCGGCACCCCGCGAACCTCTTTCCCAAACAAGGCTTCGGGGCCCAGGATTGCAAGACTTGGAGGTTTAGTAGGGTTATCAGTCCCCTTATATGGGTCATAAGTATAGGCGAACGTCTCTCCGATGCTGGAGCCGAGGCAGTGATACGCTGGTGTCCACTTTCGCCGATCCTCTTGTCCATGTAATGCTGAGGAAGGCGTCGGTAATATGGAGTGTTCACCAAGAGCTCATTCAACTGTCGGCGACCCAGGCCTCGGGCTTCGTTGGGATTGCCGTCGAGCATGGCAAATTGGGGCCTGCGCGCACTGCAGTCTGCGACGCTCCTCCTGGCGGTTGAAGATGTCTGGACACCTATAAACACGCCTATGCAAAGCACGCCGACGGGATCTGTCTGCCGAAAAGGGTGGCCAGCTCTCCCATGATCGCCAGAATCTCGTTCTGGACGATTGCGTACTTCTCACCGTCGTACTGAAGAATGGTGAACTCGTGCTGGTTGCTAACTACCCCTAAACCCTAAACCCTATAATCCTTTCCCTTAAACCCGAAACCTTATAGAGCCCTTAAGGAACTCTACTTATAACGCCACTTATAACTACTAGTTAACTACCCATGAACCCCCAAGTAGACCCTAAAACCTATACCCTTATAGAATCCCTATAGATCCCTTTGAAGGGGCCCTTAAAGGAACCCTTATAACTACCCATGAACCTCCAAGACATGCAGCAAAAAGGTCTGTCTGGAAGATGCATTTTGCAGGAAAGCCCAAGAATTACTGCAAGGGCTTGAATGTAGGGGACTTAATAATTGGAATAAATGTTCCTTTACAGGGGGTCCTTAAAAGGGCTCCTTAAAGGGATCTATGGTTGGGTTCTATAATGTAGGGGCCATAGTAAGCAAAACAGGGTTTTGGGGCCCATTATACTATAGATCAGAAGATGGAACCCCCAAAATAGTTTAGGCAATTATTGAGGCCGCTATATTACTCGGGATACTTTGGAGTTGTAGCTTGGTGGCCAGAACAGCTTGGGAGATCCCTCTCATAATAGCGCAGAGCCCCAAAAGCTCATTCCGTAAGCCCAAAAATCCTAAACTATCCGGAGAAGGGTCGCGAGTTTGAGTACCATAGCAGCCCAAGTAATTCCCAATATTATTGTTAGAATCCTCATTATAATTAGTTATACGATAAAGCAACCCCAAACCCTATTCTATTTATTAAGGCCCTTGTATAGTAGTACCCTACTATAGATCCCTTATAGAGCCCTTTTTAAGGATTCCTTTAAAGGAACCCTTAAGGATCCCCTTAAAGGGACCCAGTCTGCCCCTACAGTACCTCGAAGGTTGCTGCCGGGCGACAAGGTGGTGGTGCCGATTCGCCCTGGCCTCGGCCCGATCTTTCTTGAGATTAGGATTTAAGGGTTTTGCGGTTTAGGGTTTAGGGTCTAGGATTTAGGGTTTTGCGAGTTTGGAGGAGTCTAGGATTTAGGGAGTTTCCGATATTAGGGGTACCCTATTTTGGGATCCTTATCATAAGGATCCTACAATTAAGGGTACTGTATTAGGGTCCCCTATTTTCGGAAACTCCCATTTAGGGTTTTGCGGTTTTGGAGGTGCCCCCTGAACCCTAAAACCTACTAAGCCCTGAACCCTACATACTAAACCCAACACCCTGAATCGTAGACCAAACAAACGCCGCGGCCAATGCTAGGTACTCTGAAGAGCAACAACCGCAAAGACCCTCATGCACACCCAGAGACTCCAACATCCCTTAATTAAGGAATATTCCTTAAGTTATAGTAGGATCCCTAATATGATTTAAGGAATAGTCCTTAATTAAGGGATATTGGAGTCTCTGGGCATCAGCCTTCCAACTTACAAGCCTCAAGCCCTTCGGGCTCAACGAGCCTTCGATTCGAACAGCTTACTTGGAGGGTCGGGGGACTTAGTAACTGGCTACTTTGGGGACTTATAAGTATCATAGCCCCAGCTAGGGTCCCTTTTAGGGTACTTCTAAGTCTACTTACTACCTATTTACTAAGTCCCCCAACCCTCCAAGTAAAGTACAACTTCAAGGACCAGGGAACTGAGTAAGCCAATTAAGCCAACTGTATAATCAGGGTAATCCTCGCTGGGTACCCCAAACTGTACCTATAACCTACCTACGAAGTCCCCGAATCTTCTTAGACCCTACCTTAAGCCGGAATAACTTCCTTTTTTCAGGACCTATATACGGAAATGATAATAAGGAACCCTAAAAAAGGTAGGTTATTCCGGCTTAAGGTAAACCCTAAAGCCGGGGCGCGAGATCGTCTGGGAGGTCTCCACGGTCATTCGCAGAGAGCTCAGCCCCGATCTCCAGAAAAAGGCACGCCTGGAATAGAGTTTTGGGATTAGGGCTTAGGGGGTGGGGTTTAGGGGTTTAGGGGTTTAGGGTTTAGGGTTTAGGGGTTTAGGGTTTTTTGGTTTAGAGTTTTGGGATGAGGGAGTTTACAACGGCCTTGCGGTTAGGGTTCAAGGTTGACGGTATAGACTTTTGAACTTAGGGAGCCTTAGGGCCAAGAGTTTGGGGTTTGGGGCTTATATCTATAGGGTTTCGGGTTTAGGGCTTGATGATTAACTGGGTTTTTGGGCTCAGGGTTTAGGCCTCTTTGAACTCACTTGGAGGGTCTTTAGGGGACTTAGTAAGTAGGTAGTCAGTAGACTTATAAGTACCCCAAAAGGGACCCTAATTGGGGTTATGGTACTTATAAGTCCCTAAACTAGCCAGTTACTAAGTCCCCCGACCCTCCAAGCACTCCCCACATGACACTTGGGTGGTCCCTAACCCTTCGGGGTCTGGCGGTGTTGGTCACCGTGTCTGATGATCCCCGAAAGAATGGTCTACTCTCACGGTATATAAAGATCCCTAAATCTCAGAACAAACCGGGAACATCCCGGCTGTATGAGCGTAGTCAGTTGAATAAGCCTTTATGCTTTAACAGCGAGACTATTATGAGAAGCCCTCAGGAATCGTATTTCGATGTATGGGGTTCATCCAAAATCCTGAATGAGGCCTGCCCTGCATAAGGCGGAAGCAATTTTGGGCGTCCGGGCGCTACCCAAACCACTTAACGGATCGTTAACAGCAAAACCCGAAAAAAAGGTATCGGACAACTATGCTGCATAAGATAATTAAGGCTCTCGAAGTGGGCGTCCGTTCTAGATCCTTTAAGGAGCCTGTGTAAGGTGTAGGGCCTCTGTTCGAATACTTAGACGTCTTGAGGGTCTTATGTGACAACGAACTATAGTCTCGTGGACCCGCAACAAACAGAATATGGTCGATTTCGCTGGTGATGATTATATGATGAAAACTCTCAAGTCATACACTGAACTTTGAAGTAAGAAGCGAGAAAAAGTATAGACTTTTATTTCATAAGGAAGAGGTACCCCCAAAAAAGTATTGAAGTATGGTACTCCGGTACTCCAACCGTAGGCATACATTTTCTGAAAGCCGGCTCCTAAGGAGTTCCAGTTCAACCAGACCCCGGCACCAGCTGCTCATCGCCGACGAGAGCCTGGGGTTTAGGGGTTTCGTTATTGCCAGCGAGAGCCTAGGTTGTTGCCGACGAGAGCCTAGGGTTTAGGGGTTTCGAGTTTAGGGCTTGGCGACATGATAAGGGAGTTTCTGGAAAATAGGTGACCCTAAAATAATGCCCTGAATAGTAGGATCCTTATTATACGGACCCCAAAACAAGTACCCCCCATTTTCGGAGACGCCCATAAAGCGGAATGATTTGAGGCGTTGGAGCTTCTTGACAAGTAAACCCGCTTTGACTGTCCTTTATAGCAATCGTGCCAGTGTGCAGGGGTTTCATTTCACGGTTCCCTATATGTTGAAACTCCCATTGAGGGGGGAAGGATTCCTGCTTTAGGAATCACTTGGGAGCTTTTGTGGCGTGTAGATTGAACCGGGTTCAGATTCCAGGTTACTCTCTATACGAGATTGCCTTTGCAGACACTGCCTGCTGGACGCCCTGATGAACAGGGTGGATGTCTGTGCAACTGGGCGAATGTTGACAGAGAGCAGCGACAGGAGAGGACCGAAGTTGCACTGCCCAGCAGCAACTAAAACAGTAGCAGCTGCAATAGCAAAGGAACACAGCGATGCAGACAAGAACCAAGACCAGAAGACAGACGAAACATGCTTCTGACGACGGCATTGACATTGGCTCGTTGTCTTTGGCTGCTACCCGTCATCGGCTTCAGTACGTGTACATTGGCACCGAGAGTGTCCTGTAATCTTATCCTCCATGCTGGCAAAAGTCCCTAAACCCAACCTTGAACCCTAAATGTCACAAGTGTGAAAAGTTCAGTAAGTTGTCCATGTCCTCGCTGCATCTTGGGGATTTTCTGCAAGCCAGCACTAGTCTAGGCGCCTTACTCATTGGAAAAAGGCTTCGGGGTGAAGGGCGGCATGTTAAAACTATAAGAGGGAATTTAAGGAATAGTAGTACCAATTAGTCAGGCTTCTGTATTATTTGCACACACCACCTGCCCATGGTGCCGGGAGGGGCACCCTAAGATCTCACAACATAAAAAAAGGATTCGCTGGTCGATGCAGCAACAGTTCTTGTGAGCGCGGTGACGTCAACCCATCTCCATCGTTGTTCCTAAACCCTCAACCCCAAATACTTCCTCACCATTCTATATCCAGACCCCGGGGCCCTCCACAATGAAAGCTTCAACTTCTGGACCCGAACATTTCCTGTTTCAATTCGAGGGTTCATTGTTTGAGGTTTAGGGTGGACTGCAAGTGCAGTAGTTAAGGTCAGAAACACGCACGGCCACCTTACTAGCAACCCTATGTACAGGGTCACAGCCAAAACAAGATGGTCATACTGTCAGAATGTCAACAGACCCCCGAATTGCCCGTATTGATGGTTCTCTCACCCCTACCTTAACCCCAAATATTGCACCCTTTGAAAGGCTTACATAAAGAAAGCATAACAGGAACATTGTAAGGAAAACAAGGAACCCTAAAAAGGTAGGGCATCTGGAGCACCGGAAAACCTTCAATCTCAACATAGTCCAACACCCTCAATGAGTCTAGTCTTCGGGCCCGAATGGCCCTAACAGATCGGAATCTGGAGTCTGAGGGAAAATAGGAACTGAACATTACCGGATTTGAGTTGAACGAGTGTTAGATTTTCAAGTTTCGAGCTCTACCCGTAGACCAAAAGCCCTACCTTTTCAGGGCCTGAACCCTAAACCCTTCTTTCTATAAGTCCTTAGAAAGGTATGCTATTCGAGGTTGCAGCAGGCTATAGGGCTCACGGTGGGAAGTGTGTCTGGTTTAAGCTAAAACGCTGCCATGCCAAGAGGAGTTATCCCGGCGACACTGGCGGCGTAGCGGGTTTTCGTCCTGGGCGAACCCGATTTGAGTTGTTCTCGAGTGCACGACCTTCTTCTTGATTACTTTGCTAGTTGTTTTAGGATGCTGAACGTACAGCTGGGCAGGCCTAAACCCTTGGAGTATGAAGGTAGAGTGCCTAAACCCTACACCCTAAACCCTAATGTAGGATGCAAGGTTGAGGGTTTGGGGATCGGGAGAAAGGCTGTGGGACTTCCTACCAACTCTGGAAGTCACGCATGAAGTCTGACAGTCACAAGGCGCATAACATTAAAACTACCCTAGATGGTTCACATATACTAAGGTCCTATAAACCACAATAATTAAGGATGGTCTTTGAAGGCCAATTCCATAATGGTAGTACATGTGGACCCGCTGGGTACCGCTCCGAAAAACCCGAATGCAAAGCATGCTCACGCCGAGGAAGCTTGCTACCAAGAAGTTCGGCGAATTGTTTGGGTTTAGGGTCACTGCTCGTCAGGCATGGCTTAATCGGTACAGGGAGGGAAGGCTTGGGACCTTGCTTCCTACAGCAACCGTGTTTGGAGTTTCAGTCACTTCAGTCCAACATACCAACATAGAGGCTGAGTACTCTAGCCCATTTGCAAGTATGGTGGATAGAACCCATAAGGTTAAAGGTTACCTACTCAGCCACTAAGACTCCCTGGTGCTTAGTAATGGATCCCTATAATCCCTATATAATCCCCAATAGTAGTCCCCATAAACCATTCCTCCCGTCCCTACTAAGCACCAAGGAGAAGAACAAGAAGTGTGGCAACTAAACCGGAAACCCTCGCTTAGCCCTGAAACTCTGGCTTCCTCTGCGGTAATGCTAGGGTTAAGAGGTTTAGGGTTTTAGCACTTAGGGGTTTAGGTTTAGGGTGCAGAAGCAGTGAATTTTGCCAGCATACTTCCGTTCAGAAGGGGTCAGGCACGAGCAACTGGCAGTCCAGCGATACGTCAAGCTATACGGCTTAAGACTTATCATAAGCTGTAAGGCAACCCTAAACGAACCGTAAACAAAAAAAACACCAAACCCCTAAATGCCCTAAAACACCGGAAACCCCCAAATGCGGAGCTGGTGCTCAGATTCAAACTGTGAATGTAGAGCTCAGGGTTTAGGGTTTATAGGGTTTAAGTTTAAGGTTTGGCGGCCCGGAGACTCAATTTCACATGGCAGGGGTTTTGAAGGCGACAAACAGGGTTAAGACGACGAGGGACACTATAACCAGGGCTTAGCTTAGGGGCCCTGGCGACTGGAACAGGGATTTGGGATCAACATCCCTTTTGTCGGGGTGCCTTTCTCGACGGGTCCCAAATACCTAACCATTAGGTAATTGGGTTTAGGATTGTAGCAACCAGGTCGATACGTAGGAAGACACAGTTTGATGACTCGGTACTTGGACACTTACCTATAGTCTCCACTGTAGTCTCTTTGATTGGGCTACATGAGGCTATCCTTTACCATGATGATGATGATGATGATATATATATATATATATATAGCTCACCCCCCCCCATGACAGACCGTCGTGGGGAAGGGGAAGGGTGGCGTGCGTCCCCAGGCAGGATCTGTCAACGGATAGGCGACAGACACTTCTCCCAAACTCAATTCCAAAATGTTCTTTTAGATGGTTTGCAATTTTTGGAAATTTCTTCACATGCATGCAGCGCTCCTAGTCCCAATCTTAATCTCAATTCTGCTCTTCGTACCACTATTACTGTTTGTAGATCTTAATTCTTGTATCAGTGTTAGCATTAGTATTAGTTTTGTGGTAGTATTGATATTAGGATGTTTAGTATTGGTAATAGTATTCGAATTAGTATTACTCTTAGTATTAGCATTAAGTATGTGTATTGATGTTAATAGTAGTAGTCGTCGTACTAGCAGTAGTTGTCGCACAGTAGTAGTAGTGGTAGCATTAGTATTGGTATAAGTATTAGTATGAGTATTAGTATTAGTATTAGTGACTAGTATGAGTATCAGTATTAGTTTTAGTATTAAGTATGTGTACTAGTAGTAGTAGTAGTAGTAGTAGTAGTCGTAGTAGTAGCAGTAGTAGTAGCAGCAGTAGTGGTGACATTAGTATTGGTATGAGTATGAGTATTAGAATTAGTAGCTAGTATTAGTACTAGTATTAGTGTTAGGATTAATATGTATTGTTCTTGGTTCTATTCTTAGTACTGCTGTCATTGTTTGTAGTAGTCCTAATCCTGGTATCAGTGTTCATATGAGTAATAGTTTTGTGGTAGTATTGATATTAGGATGGGTATTGCTTTAGTACTAGTATTGGTATTGGTATTTAGTATTAGTATTAGCATCAGTATTAGTATTAGTATTGAATAAAAGTATACATATCAATAATAGTAAATATGAACTCGTGATTATGTTCGTGCTGGTGTTAGTGCCAGTGTCGATGTCAATGGCAGTAATAGTATTCGTGTTAGTATTAGTATCAGTCTGAATGCTGGTTTTAGTATCTGTTTATTATTCACAGAAGTGCTGGTATTAGTATCAGTATTAGAAATAGTTTTCATATGTGAATATACTGATTGATTCGTACATTTTGAGCTTAATATAATAATACAGTAATGTATTCGAACAATAGTATATTTGCAGAGTTGAAGATTGCGCGAATATATTAGTACGTTGGTGCATGAGTACATTAGTATATTGGTGTATCATGATATTCGTATGTTAACGTAGTAGTATATTAGTATATTATTATAGTGGTCTATTACTACATTTACTATATTCGTATTTTACCTAGTAGCTTATAGGTATATCAAAATGTGGGCATAATGGCATGTGAAGATGTCAGTGTACTTGCCTTTTACAGTATTCGTATATTAGTACACTAGCATATTTAGTGATAATTAGTGTTTATGCCAGTGCCAATGTCGATGTCAGTTTTAATCAGTCTTAATGATGAATTTAACTTGAGTGTAATATTCGCGGACGTGCTAGTATGCGTATCAATACTATAATTAGTTTTGATATATTAGTATACTGATAGATTATATAAACAGCTTAGTATACCAACACATTATAATGTATTCGAACAATAATATGTTTGTATACCTGTATGTTTGTATGATCTTAGTATATTAATGCATGCGTACGTTCGTGCATGAGTACATTAGTATATTGGTGTGCTATTATCTCCGATTATTAACATGTTAGTGTATGAGTATCCTGGTATGCTACTTCATTTATCATATTCGTATATTATCTAACAACTTTTTTGGTATATCCATATGTTAGTATACCATTGCCATGTGTCAGTGTAGTTGCATATTACAGTATTCGTGTCTTAGCAAGTTAGCATATCAATACAGTATAATCAGACGTTAACAAGTAGTATATTGTCACGTTGGAAACTGGGTATATGACAAATTAAATACGAATATACCACGTTAGTACACGAATGCATTGATATATTTGCTTTTCAGATAGTGGTATGTATATCTGCGGACATTAGTATACGCAGGTGTCTGTTAGTATTGGCATTAATATCAATATGAATTTGACTATTGGTAGGCGTAGGAGTATTAATGTTAATAATAGTATTAGTAATGTGCATATTCGTAATAAAAGCATTAATATACATGTCAACGTTAGTGTTAAAAGCACTACAAAGTAATCTTACTTGAGTCATATATAGAGCAGATTCCAGCATTTCCAAAATTTCCAAAATTCTCTCCCCTAACTTTCCGGATTTCCAAAATTTCCAAAATTTCCAAAAAGCCCGCCCTTATGTTTTGGAAAAATCCTGTCGACTAGGTCGGGAAATTTTGGAAATTTTGGAAATTTTGGAAATTTTGGAAATCCGGAAAGTTAGGGGAGAGAATTTTGGAAATTTTGGAAATGCTGGAATCTGCTCTATATATGACTCAAGTAAGATTACTGTGTAGTGCTTACTATGTACTGTATCAGCACAACCCTCATCCATACACGTGTGCTCTGTAATCCCTTTCTTGGTAGGACACCCGCGCGCCTTATCGTGCTGCTTTCTGGTCTCAGTCTTTTGGTGGTTCCAGGGATACGTTCGGAGGGCTCAAACTCGATACTCCGGAAAAAGCACGAACACGCCGGTGGGAGCGATGTTTTGAAGGGGATGGTCTGTCATGGGGGGGGTGACCATATGTATATATATATATATATACCCTGCATTACCCATAATAAGGACTATACCATAATTTCCATAGTCTAGGGTCATCATTAAGGTAATGCAGGATTTACATCATCAAGAGCAGAGTCCTTATGGCCCTTACTAGCGGGTATTTGGGGTATATTAGAGGGTACTTAAGGCGGTCTAGGGAAACTTGAAACCCAGAACAGAAACCCAAACTCGATGTATATAAAAGGGGGTTTCCGATAATAGGGGGCCCTAATATTATAGTACCCGAAATAGTGGGACCCCTATTATAAGCACCCCCGAATAAGGTACCCCCAATTGTACCAACGGCGGAATCCGATTATTGGACTTGCGTGCTTTCGTCAGCCTGTCCAGGATATCAGGATGTCCTGGTGAAAGCCAGTACTCGGAGTCCAGGTCTGTAAGTGGCTTCTCTGCTGATGGAACGTAGCAATACGCGAAAGCACTCCAGTAAGCGCTGCGTCCCTGAGGACCGGTGGCCGCATGCATGGTAGCATGCTCTTGCTGGTGCAGATGTCGAGCAATTTGCCGCCATCTGCACGCTGCCGTGGTCTGTACGACCACGTGGAAGTCTAATTTTCGGATACTCTAAACCCTAAACCCTTTATAGAAGCCTTGTAGATCCCTTTAAGGAGCCCTCAATGGATCCCTTTAAAGGTACCCCCCCTAATTTTCGGAAACTCCCAAATCGAGTCGAGATGCAGGCAGTTTCGCAAGCCCCAAAGGGACGCCTGCAGCTGGTTTAGAAGGGTTTAGGGTTTAACGGTTTAGGGTTTAGGGTTTCTAGAACAGGGTTCCTGTACTCCTATAAGGAGCATTAATAGTTAGAATAGGGGTCCTTTAAAGGATTCATGATAAGGATTACTATAATATGGCTTCTGGTTTGGAGGCTGTGGTTTTACAGGGGCCGTAAAGGGGCTGCAGTACGGTTCCTTTAAAGGGTTCATTGTAAGGGTTACTATAATGTGGGTACTATAAGGGGCTATAAACCATACTTAGAGGCCCAGGGGACTTAGTCAGTAGGTTATAAATAGGGCTATAAGTAGCCTAAACGGAGTTACGCCAATCATAACCCTACCTATAAACCGACTTACTAAGTCCCCTGGGCCTCTAAGTGTGGTTTGTGGCCCCTCATAGTACCCACATTATGGTTCCTTTAGAGGGTTCATTATAAGGGCTAGTTACCATAAGGCTTATACGGTTATACCTCATAGCCCCTATAGTACCCACATAATAGTAACCCTTACAATGAACCCTTTAAAGGAACCCTACCACAGCCCCTTTGAGGTGTAGAGGCTGGGGTTTAGGGTTTGGCGTTTAGACAGGATCACAGGGAATAATAGACCGGCTGTAAATGGATCGGCTAAGGGTTAAGGCACAGCTTTGGAGTTTGGGTTTAGGGTTTAGGGGTTTAGGGTTCAGGGTTTAGGGGTTAGCGTCTAGGGTTTTAGGACTTAGGGGTTAGGGTTTAATCGGACGGTCATAGATCTTAGGATCCGTGTTATGCGTTTAAATCTTCAAGGCAAGGTGGGTCTGCATCACACCGGATACGCTATGACCTAAACGCTTTAGAACAACCCAGTATCCCAAAGTACAGCAAAGCTGCTGAACACAAACTGGACAAGGCATGTTGTTTCGGTGTTCTCCGTCTTGTGGGGGCTCCTCATAAGAAGGGTCCTCTTCATTTGGGTCCATATTACGATCCCCTAGTTTCTCACAGCAGTTGACGGTAAAGCCAAGAGCAAGTAGACTGGGCCTGTTTTATCGTTAGGCCCGGGGAGTTTGACTTTGAACTCGATTTTCAATGGAAGATTCCACACGCAAGCCTACTCTTTCAAACCCGCCCACAAAGAAGGATGGGAGCACCCCTGAATTTCTTTGCTCAAAGGGGGTTTAGGGTTTAGGGGCTGTCAAGACAGCTACATCTCGGGTTCCATGTTGTGCAACAGGAGGTTCAATGTGTGAAGATGTGTATCCAATGGACTGTGGCTTTGGATTTGGAGCACCACTTGGAGGTTCATGGGTAGTTAATGGTAGTTATAAGTGGGGTTATAAGTAGGGCAAGTATACTAATAACTCATATTAGGGACTTATAACCCCAGTTGTAACTACCCATGAACCTCCAAGCAGAGTTGCAATGACTGCAGGGGGTTCCGCGGCTTGCTGTCAACTCTACACCCCAAATGCAGTCGCATGGCTTTAGCCTTCGGACTTTTCACGAGTCGGCGCCGCAACCTCAGAGACCATAAACCTTGAAACCACCTTAAAGCCCACAACCCGCCTGCACGCGTGCCAACCGCGCAACGGCTGCAAACATGCCGGTGGGCCGCGCCCGAGCGTTTGGATCCTGGGTAATTAGGTTTATGGCTTGTACATATGCCAGTTCATAACTTATTTGCTGAGTTCATAAGCCCCCAAAAGTGCACACTTTCAGTTTTGTAGTTGGTAATATTATCCCAATAAGTGTAGTTAAAGTGTACCCACTCAGCTACTAAGATAATTTGAAGGTTCAGATGGCTGCTGCAAGATAAGACAGACCAACGTGGGCCTTCGAAACCTTGTTTAGGAAAAACGAGAGAAGGGAGATCAAGTATTCTGCACATACGGTAGGTATATTCAAACAACTATATGTCAGTGTAAAAATGTCATCAACAGTACTTAGCTGCCCAAGTTCATAGGTGAATTAGAGGAAACTTCGTGAAGTTGCGGGAGCATAATATAAATTAAGCGGGGGCATCATATTCCCCCAGGACAGGTGCATTCACTGCCCGTTACTCGCCCGGCGACTAAGCAAGCTGTGACGTCTTGACATTTGACCCTTAAACCCCAAAGGCTCCATGTAGCCATATAGTATATAATACTTCTACCCTAAAGTACCCATATAGGAACCCCTTTAAGGCCTAAGTGTATACTGTATGGGTACATGGAGCCTTAGGGAACCAGACATCAAACCTGGCACCCTGAACACTAAGCCCTCAACCACCACCCCAAAGACGACGCTAGCGCCCTGGGCTTAACAACGCGTTTCGAATTTATTGCGGGGGCTTGGGGGTCAATATTTGGGTCTGAAGTTTCACCAATCGCTCTCAAACTGAAAAGCCGACTAAAACACCAACGCCGTATACGCACCCTTATAGAATCCCTAGAGATCCCTTTAAAGGGGCCCTTAAAGAGACCCTTATAACTACCCGTGAACCTCCAATTACTGCCATGCAGACCGGAGTCTGCACGGTGGGCCAACAGCAGATGCGCCTTCTCCTTCGCGTATGGGTTGCCTCAGCAGCTCCCGAGGTTCCATTAAAGGGATCCTTAAAAGGGGTCCTTAAAGGGATCTATAGTAGGGTTCTATTCAGAATAGGGTTTCTGGACTTTGAAGTAACCAGGGAGAAAAAGTATAGACTTGTATTTCATAATGGTTCCTTGTAAGGAACAGGTACCCACAAAAAGAATTCAAGTATGGTACTCCAAACCCAGGTCCCTAAACCCTGTTTGCACCGTGAAGAACCTACCGTTTAAGGAAACATTTATGGAAACCAGAACAGGGGTCACGGCAAACACCAAGCCTGGGGTTTAGGGTTTAGGGTGTAGGCTTGGGGTTTTGGGGGGTCGAAAGTCTCCGAGACGTGCTTTGGAGTCCAGGATCCGGGTTCTGCGGGGAGTAGAGCTCGAAATTATTGGCCCATAGCGTCCGTAAATAAATACTATAACGTACCCCGGCCCTATATTAGAATTGAGGGCTAAGCGCTAAATCCGTGAACTCCTACACCATACGCCCTGAACCCCACCACCTGCCTGCCCTGGCCCCTCGGCGTCTTGACCCTCAAGATCTCTCGGCCTTAAACCATCGTGAAACCTCACCCCAAGCCGCGATGGGTTCTCCTTTGTTTAGGGTTTAGGACTTCTCGGTTCAAGTGGTTTCTTGATTTGTTCCAGAGTTTAAGGTTCATGGTTGTTTAGGAGTTGCCAGTGTCAAAGGTTCAGGTTTAGGGCAGTTGGCTTGGGTTATAATACAGACGCTTGAGAAATCAAACCATGGGCTTGCGCCTTTCCATGTTCCACATACGGTTGATGATACATATCCTTGTAGGCTAACTATCTGTAGGCGCTACTCTGGGGGGGCGCCACCCAGCTGGGGCGAACTTCGGCGAACCCCCCCGCAGGTGCGACGAACTTCGACGAAGGGTTGGGGGGTTCGAGGGGGGTTCGTGGCGACTCGGGCGAGGGGGAACGAGCGATGTTCGTGGGCTCGAGCAAGAAGATGTTGCCCATCATGTAGTCGCAGAAGCCCTGACAGCAGAAAATGACACTCGGGCGATACAAGGGAGAATGGAATATGGTGGCAAAGGGAAACTACGGGCCTCTGAGTCAAAAATGGATGTCAGGTTTGATAATTATTTCATTAATCTGCGAAGATCGCACACCGCAGTTTGATGCCTCCCAAAAATTGCACCAAGTTAACACATTGAATAACATGCAATCATTCCTGGACGTTGTGTTTATTGATTAGAGGGCTCCGGGTTTAAGTCTAGGGTTTAGGTTCATTCAGGGGTCAACTCCCTTCAGGCCTGGTCTTCGTTTCAGGGTTTGGGCTTAAGTGTTATGTAATAGTTGTAGGGCGAGTATTTCAGAGTGGAGGGCTTAAGGCCTAGGGTTCAGGCCCACGGGGCTTAGGGCCTAGGGTTCAGGCACACGTTTAGGGTCAAATGTCCGGGGTCGGGTTTCGGCGCTCAGATTTGGAGAAGTCTAACTCATCAAGGGGTTGGAAAGTTAGCAGTCATGAGGTTAAGTCAAATTAGAGCTTCAGGGTTGTGCTTTCGGAATTCCATGTCAGGGTTAGGATTTTAGGGTCTAGGGTCCGAAACCGAAAGGGCTCTGGGGTCGGAGGGCTTTCTGGCTGCTGTATCTCCTGCCACGGCGGGACAGAGCCAGAAAGAACCTCCTGTTGGGGCCCCAACAGGCTCATGCAGCTTCCTTGTTCTGAAAAGAACAAGGAAACTTTTGGGGTTTGGGGCTTAACTTGATTATTTGAGAGAGAGAGGGAGAGAGAGAGAGAGAGAGAGAGAGAGAGAGACAGAGCGTCGGTCTCGATGTCCTTGTCAGTCGGTGTCGATGTCCTTGTCCTTGTGCCGGCAGGCCTCATGCAAAGTCTTGAGTGCGCCGGATCTGTGCTGAGTGATGACCTAACGGACAGAGGCTCGAGCAGTCAGAAGAGCCTTGTGTGCACTCGTCTTCTGGAGCCGTCTGCTTCTGGAGTGGAGCGAGCCGCTTCTGTGTTGCCAGGCTTCTCCAATATGCGACAAAGTGCTTCAGAAGTTCAGGGCTCGAGACTCGAGAGTCCTTCAACCGCAGGACATTCATTGTGATGTCACCTGTGCGAGTGGAGACCCGCTTGATGACGGAGACGTCGAGGCACGCTTGGAAGCGTCGCAATGGCGCCCGACACATGTTCTGGGGCCAAGCCACCAAAGACGAATTTGCTGGCACCAGTCTGACACTACTACTACTTACTAGTACTAGTACTGCCACTACTACTACTACTACTACTACTACTACTACTACTACTACTACTACTACTACTTCCTCTTCTACTAGCACTGGTACTCGGATTACTAACTCGGACGGGAAATGCTTCTTCGAATACTACTGCTACTTACTAGAACTGAACCTGAGAGAAAGACAACATCCGGCTTGCGGCTTAACTAGAAACCGTTGAAGCTTTAAGGCCTGAGGTTTAAGTAGGTAAAGCTAAACCCCAAACCCCGAACCTTAATAATGTGGGCGACGAAGCTGCTTCAAGGTCTACGGATCTATTTCGCATGCATTAGAGAGTGGTCACCCAAAAATCAAACTTGTCGGGTACTCGGGCATGTCTTAAGAAACTGTGCGGGTGCGGTGACGGGATGAACTAGAAATCCTACTGGGGCTGCCTGATCCGTAATCTAATATCTATTAAGAGCCACCTGGCCCCACCTGGCAGCAGGAATCTGTTCGGCGAAGCGCCTCTGTGCAAGAAGCCGCAGGACAACACATGGAGCGAAATGTACCAAACGCCGCAGGCGACCCAACAATAGCTCGGACGCAGGCGGGCCAAATGTCGTGTAAAAGGCCAGAATCACTGGGCATGTTTGCTATGGGCGGCATGTGACGCGAGCAGGGTTAATTAATTGTAATAATTAGGCTCTGGGTGTTCAGGGAAATGAAGCATGATTAGGCAAGTGCCGCATGCCATGCCGATGTCCTGGTCTTTGTCTTCAGATTACACAGCCACGCACGCATCGAATGTCGGACATTGTTTTGCATCACCCAGTGGAGTACTCCCGACGCTGCGTCAGCTGGCATCGCTGCAGGCATATAAATCTTAGGTAGTATTAGGGAGAGCATTTCCAATTATAGTAAGAAGACTGGGTAACGAGTAGAATCAAAGACGGTACCTAGTAGCAACAGCAGTAGTAGTACTAGCAGAAGTAGTAGTGGTAGTAGTAGTAATAAAAGTAGTAGTAGGAGTAGTAGTAGTAGTAGTAGTAGTAGTAGTAGTAGTAGTAGTAGTAGTAGTAGTAGTAGTAGTAGTAGTAGTAGTAGTAGTAGTAGTAGTAGCTGTCGTAGTAGCTGTCGTAGTAAGTCGTAGTGGTAGTAGCACTAGTAGTAGTAGTAGTAGTAGTAGTAGTAGTAGTAGTAGTAGTAGTAGTAGTAGTAGTAGTAGTCGTAGTAGTAGTAGTAGCACTAGTAGTAGTAGTAGTAGTAGTAGTAGTACTAGTACTAGTACTAGTAGTAGTAGGTGTCGTAGTAAGTCGTAGTGGCAGTGGTAGTAGTAGTAGTAGTAGTAGTAGTAGTAGTAGTAGTAGTAGTAGTAGTAGTAGTAGTAGTAGTAGTAGTAGTAGTAGTAGTAGTAGTAGTAGTAGTAGTAGTAGTAGTAGTAGTAGTAGTAGTAGTAGTAGTAGTAGTAGTAGTAGTAGTAGTAGTAGTAGTAGTAGTAGTAGTAGTAGTAGTAGTAGCAGAAATAGTACTAGTAGCCGCTGTCGTAGTAAGTCGTAGCAGTAGTCGTAGCAGTAGTAGTAGCAGTAGTAGTAGTAGTAGTAGTAGTAGTAGTAGTAGTAGTAGTATCAGGTCTGTATCACTAGTATCAGTACCATTAGTAGTAGTAGGAGTGGTAGCAGCAGCAGTAGCAGTAGTAGTTGCAGTTGTAGTAATTGTGGTCGTGGTCGCGGTGGTAGGAGAAGAAGTGCTGCGAGTGGAAGTACTAGTACTAGCACTACTAGTAGCAACAAATGCAGTGGTAGTGGTAATAGTCGTAGTAGCAGTAGAGGTTTTCCGGCCTGACATTTGTTGTGGATTACTTACTGTTCAAGCTGATGAGTCTGGCAGTCTTGAAGTTGAGCTGTAGGGTGAGAGTTGCACAGGAAGCCGGAAAGGCCGAACCCGAAACCGAAACTCTGTGTGCACTGTCCACATTTGATTGAGAAGGTACCGCCAGAAACTGTGAAGCCATTAAACCTCGACTCTCAGGACCTCAACCTGGTGGGGTAATGGAGTTCTATTGCCGATGGGTCGGTTTAAACCCACAACCGCAGCAAACATCAATAGTCCGTGGGACCATAGAGGATTCAAGTTGCAAGGAATTTATTGAGGCTGGGAAATGTGCACTTGGAATGGTTATGGTACCTGACAGCCTACTCATAAATTCATTACGTCCTTCACTTCGAAATGAACCATTCAAAGGGGTTTGCTGATGAAGGCAAATTAAGTATGTCATTGCCTATCATGGCCATGAAAGGAAAGTATTATCGTAAACCCGAAAACCCGAATCACAAACCCGAAAGCTGCAAGGGAGTCTCGCAAACCCTAATTATTAAAGCACTTTTGCACCCTGAAATCCAATACTTAGGATGAAGTAAGCACGCCGACCACATGCCTCGAACTTGGATAGTGCCAGTGGGCCGCAGTAGTGCTTTGGCCTTCGTGGCCAGAGTTTAGGCGTTAGGGCTCGAGGGTTGTAAGGCTTTAAAGCATTGGGGCTGAGGTGTGCTAGGGTTTCGGGTTTACTTAGCCGACTACCCTTTCAACTTTAAAGTTTAGCTCTACCCTTAAACCCTAAACCCTAAATCGTTCCCCAGGTCCTATCCACAGGCAACGGGCCGATTGTCACAGAGAAAGCTTTCTATTTTACCTACGAGGTAGTAGTGGTAGTAGTAGTAGTCGTCGTAGTAGTAGTGTAATAGTACTAGTAGTAGTAGTAGTAGTAGTAGTAGTTGTTGTTGTTGTAGTAGTAGTAGTCACCCTTCTTCTCCGGTCCTCACAAACAAGGTGGGCTGTACAGGGTTAAGGGTTCAGGGGGTTGAGGCGGTTTAGAGGTTAGGGGTTCGGCGGTTTAGGGTTGTGTAGGGCTAGGAGGTTTAGGGTTCTATGAGGTTTAGGGTGCAGGGGGTTAGGGTATAGGGTTTTAGGATTTACTGTGGTCCTATAGGGTTCTATCGGGTTTACGGCTCAGGATTCTACAGGGTTTAGGGTTTACCGGCCACCGGGCTTCGAGAGCCTATCGGCCGACAAGGACTGATGGACATCAACATTGTGCGAGAAGAGCCGTCATGAAGCCCTAATACCACTACTACTACTACTACTACTACTACTACTACTACTACTACTACTACTACTACGACAGCTACTGCTACTACTACTACTACTACTAGTAGTACTACTACTACTACTACTACTACTACTACTACTACTACTACTAGCAGTACTACTAGTACTACTAGTGCTACTACTACTACTACTACTACGACTACTAGACTAGTACTACTACTACTACTACTACTACTACTACTACTACTACTACTACTGCTACTGCTACTGCTTCTGCTACTAGGCTACTGCTACTGCTACTGCTACTGCTGGTACTACTACTACTACTACTACTACTACTACTACTACTACTACTACTACTACTACTACTACTACTACTACTACTACTACTATACAACTATTACTAGTTCTAGTATTAGTAGTAGTTATATTAGTGCTCGGACGTCTTCTCGGCCTCGGACATCTTCTCGACGATGAGCAGCGAGAGGGCCAAGGTGATGTAGCTTCAGCAGTGACGGTGCCAAGCTCATATTTTGAGCTGACCTATGGCCTACTTCGAGTCGCGACCAAGCGAAGCCAGCTTTGTCTTCGCGAACTCGAGGCCCGGCACATGGACTTCGCTGGCAAGAGCCTGGATTGGGCAACGGCTGTCGAGTCGTGCTGGTGTTGTGGGAAAGCACACAGCAAGCCTTCAGGCAGCCACCGTTTTGCAGATGCCGTCGTCCTCCTTGTAGCCACTGCCCGCCTGCTTGCTGCAGGTACTTCTGGTGGTCCTTTCGACCGGCAGGGAACTCCTTCGAGCCGCTGTGTCGCCAGGCGTCAGGTTCTCCACAACGCAAGCGGCTTCAAGCTTGGCTTCAAGAGGGTTTCATGGCTTCGGGATTGTAGGACGCAGGATGCAGTTTTGGGGTGTGGCTTGGTGAGGGCCCGGAAACCTTGTTCGGGCGCTTGGGCTCTGGGGTTGGAGGCCTTTCTGGCTGCTGTATCTCCTGCCACGGCGGGACAGAGCCAGAAAGAACCTGTTGGTGCCCCAATGAAAAGGCTGATGCAGTTTCCCAGTTCTGTAAAGAACAAGGAAACTGCTAATTTAGGGTTAGGGGTTTTACATTGATAATTTCAATAGAGGTCAAGGCCTAAGCCCCAATACTCAGAAAACAAGAAGCCTTAGCAAAAGCAAGAAAGCCCCAGCAAACCGTATCTACTGAAACTCGGACGTTGTAGACCAATGCCAATGGACGCCAGGGTGAATTAAGTCCCAGAGGTCCGCTCTCAGAGACCTGTGCACCCCGAAAAATACAGTCCTATAATTGAGCAGCATATTGGAGAAGGCTGGTTTGGCCTGACGGTAAACCAATAGTTTAAGGGTGCAGGGTTTAGGGGATGATGCCTGCTTGGCTCCCCGACCATAGCGGCCCTCTCGGGGCACCTGCAGAAGCAAAGGACTCGGCCGTATTTATTTGCATCTTTGCTATTGCTTAGGGGGAGGAGTGGTGACACGGCGAGTACAAGTGACAAGTTACACAACCACCATCACTGTTTCAAGGGCGTTCTTAAACTGATTAATCTTAGTGCAGATAGCAAATGGGGGAGTGTCGTGGCAAGCAGCAGCACATGACTAAAATGGTAGGGAGACCCTATGTGAGGAGTTACGGGGTTCGGGTCCTAGAACCATGATCCCACGGCCGCAGTGACTTAATAATAATTTGGGGTTCAGGGTATTCATATATTTGGTTATAGTTATCGCATTTAGAGCAGGCAGAGCACAACAGCAAGTCTCCGCCGCGATGACGAGGAGAAGGTCTGTTGGTGCGACCGTGGGCACTGGCGGCACTGGCAGGGCGCCAACTCGGATGCGATTCCCAAGCACCGGAGTACCTTGCCCGGGCTCATCCACGACCGCCGTTTTTTCCTCTCGAGCGACGCCAACACCTGGCTGGACTCTCGAGGGAGGCGATCGGACTGGCACTCCTTGCAAAGGACTTTCGGCCAGTGGATCGTGCCGCGACGCGACTTCGGGTTGAAAGAAGTCCTTCCGGCAAGCGGCGAGGTGGAGGTGCATGACAGCCACGTGTCGAAGCTGAGTCCAGGACATGCTGCACAAGGGCAAGCCATGTTCGTCCCAATGCCACGACGTGTCCAAGTAAAGTTAAACCCGCCGGGGAGGAAGCCACTTATCAGACCAATTGGCTGCTTAGGGTGATTCTCGGGCAACAGGTATATACAGATCGAATCAGACTCAACGTCTAGTAATTTGCGCTTCAGGGTTTAGGACTAGACTATAATTTGGGTTGACACCTTAGGCTTCATGTTGTTTTGGGGTTCAGGGTTGAGGGTTTGGTGATGTCGTTCCGATGCGGTTTGACACGCGGACAGTAATTAAGCAAGGTTTCAATTATTTAGGGTGTTTGATGGTTGTTGAGGACACTCGGACAGCAATTTGCAAGTTTTCAATGTTTAGGGTGTTTGAGGGTTCAGGACCCCACTCAGGCTTCTACAGGCAGGTGTATCCAAGGGCTAGGGCACATCGGATCAAAGTTCCTTGCAAGGAGGCAAGACGGGTTAGTGAGGTTCATTTAATTTAAGGGTCTCCGAATCCGACGTCCAATACATTTATTCCGAAGCAGCAGGAGATCCGTGGGTTGGGACTAAACCCTACTAAGAAGCCCTCAAACCCCGAGCCTACCCGTGGGTTGGGACTAAACCCTACTCAGAAGCCCTGAAACCCCAAGCCTAAACCCCAATCCGTAAAACCTATTAATCCTAAGCAAGCAATCGAAATCTAAGCATGATTCAGTATGGTGTGCTAGTGCTGCTTCAGGCTTTGGGCTCGGGTCTGGGGCCTTACCAATCTGCAGGCGAACTTGGGAGAGAGTTCTTTTCAGGTCTGCTTTGACCTGCTTCTGCAGAACCAGCATTTGAAATGAAACCGCTAATTTGCAGACTAAGCCTTGGAATCCTACATCCCTAGATCCAGGACCGTTTTGTTAGTAAGGATCGGAACTTAGGGTTTTCAAGACTCGGAATTATTATGGGTTTAGGGCCAAAGTTTAGGGGATTTAGGGATCCCCGGTAAGACCTGTGAGACCCAATCAACCTGAATGTCAACTGGGCTCGGACCACAAAGGCGGAGAAGGAGGCAGCAAAGGCAGCCTGCAGCAAGAAGGAATGCTGGCCGAATGTTGACCCTTGTCGGTGGGGAAAATGTCTTTCATGATTAATTCAGCATGGTGTCTTTCATTAATTATTAATTCAGTATGGTGTAAGATGGGTGTCTTGCGGTTTTGCTCCGCAGCAGTTCATGAGGGAGGAGCTTGTGGCAGGAGAGGTCGGGAATTGCAATGGTAAACACTTTATTATTTCATTATTGGATGAGGAATTACCGGAGAATTTCCATACCGGAGAGCTCCACAGGTATGACCCTAGTTTTCAGTTCGTTTTCTGAGGGGAAAGTTATATATGGCACCGAGAACTGACCGCGACGCATTTTTTTTCCTTTTGTTTTTTTGGCAGCATCTCTGGGGCCGCAAATTGTCGTGTGTTCCCAGGTCACTGCTATTCCATGGTCTCGGGCAGACTGATGCGGCTGGAATTGAGTGGCGGCTGCTCGGTCGAGGCTGCTCCGGCTGCTCGGTCGAGGCTGCTCCTGCTGCTCGGGCATGCTGAGTTCAAGCTCTCAAGAAACTGAAATCCCAAGGGCAAGTCTCGGCCGGGTGGAGAAATAGGTATTTCTCCCAGGCAGCCGTCAGCATGCGGTGCAGAGCATAGCCGTCACCCTGGTCGCCCCAGGACCGGGACGTGGACACTCCGTTTCTATCCTCGGCACGCCAGCATTTGTTGAACTCATCACGTCTTGAGGTATGCTGCGGCGGCAACCAACCATTGACGTGTTCCTCCGAGTAAAGTTGTTTCGACTCGAACCTCACAGGCTTCCGCTTGACGTCCTTTTTTTTTTTTTGTCCTTCTTGACTGCAGCAGTCCGGGTTTGCCGGATCTTTGCTGACACGGACATGGCCTTGCGATGCTTTGTTTTGGACTCGGACAAGACTTCCTTGATTTGCTTGTCAGTTTCGGCCGTCAGGAGCTCCTGAAACTCGGGCGACTGCAGGATTTCATTCAAATCTGCATCATCGGCTTGTCGATACTTCAGGGACCTTTCCATGATGTCTGCTGCCTGGTCCTCGGACACAGACAGAGTCTTTTGAACGGCCGTGGAAAGCATCTCACCCAAGGCAGTTTCGGCATTGGAAAAATCGAGGTCTCCCATGCCACACTCTTCCTTGAGAATGAAAGACAGTCGTGTTTCGTCCATGTCGAAGAAAGCATGCTCCGCACAGTACTGAAGGATAGGTTTCCGGGCTTCGCCTGTCACCGTGAGGAGGGGTGCGGTTGTCGGAGTGCCGCCGTTTCGAATGGCATGGTGCAAAGGGCTCTTAACGGTCGTGGGCAACGCAAACCAATCGGAGAGTCGAAAGACCTGAACAAACTTCAGCTTGTCTTTTGTGAGTGGAAGGTCCAAGTTGAAGCCGCCCTGGCAGGTTTTCAAGGGCAGCAGAAGTGCACCGGAATGCGATGGCCAGGCGCCCATGGATAGATATCTGTCGGACTCGGGAAAAGAGGTGTGGCCAACTACGGTGCCTCTTCTTAACATCCCGCTCCGCCAGGAGTCGCTAAGCTGAGCCACTCGGTCCTGATCCATGGCATCCTTCAGGACGGCCAACTCGCAGGCCACAGCACAAAGACCAATTTGGCTGAGGGAGGTCCACTTCATTGGTGCAGTTATTGCTTTCAATTTCTCGGGCACCTTGTTTTTCTCCAGACGGAAGAGAGACTCGGGAATGTTGCCTTCGGCCTCGGTCGGCTCGGTTTGGATTTCCCGAAATCCAAAGGAGGTGAGCGTCCGACTGTAAGAGCAACACTCCCAAGCCTCCGTGGAGCTCAGCTCGTGGCCCTTGTTCTCCTTGCCCTCCAACTCTCGGGCGTCGCCAAACGCTTCCTCGTTCCAGGTGGCCCCCAAACCTCGGAAGAGCGGCTGCAGCCAATTCAGCAAACGTTTCGTGATGCGCCACTCGGACGAATGCAAGTTCGCGACGACGTCCCGCATAAGCCTGGACCCCATCGGCGATCGCTTTGCAAACACCCGGAGCCATTTCAGCTTCTCGCTGTTGGCCATGGCTCGGGCGTGTGCCTGCTCGGACAGGTACAGATTCACGAGTGTAACGTTCTGCTCTTCTTCGGTTCCGAAGGCAAGGAGGACGAGCTGGGAGGGCCAAGAAAACATGGTAACCGAGGCATACTGCATCTTGACGTGAGCCAATTCCAAAGCAGTTTCCAGCACCATCTGGCATGTCTTGTTCTGGAATTTGACGATAGGGTCCTCGACCGTCATTCGGCCGATCATCCCTGCACCGAGGCGGGCACCGTGCCAAATAGCCAGGTCTTCTCGGACGTCGGGACACACTGCAGTCTCGAAGATGGTCGTGAGGACTTCCAAGCTAGAGCCGCGGGCCTCTTCTAGGAGATGCTGTTCACAACCATCTCGACCTCTCTTCAGGGTGGTCCTGAGGCGATGCAGCTCCTGAGAGATCGGCCAACTCAAGTGAAACCAACAGTTGAGCTTGTCACACGTGTCTTTCTGCAACAAGATGTTGGTGACCACATGAAGCTTGTTGACGCACTTCTGGAACAGGCGCTGCTTGGCATCAGAGCCCAATGTGTTGTCTCCGTCGCCCTCGGACAAGACCTGGCCGGCCCATTCTTCGGTAGCTCGGTTGGCGGCGGCATTGGTCGCCGGCTGGAGATAGCCGGCTTTGAGGCCATAGGACAGGCACAGTAGCTTCAGGAGGCCCAGCTCGGACTTTCTCTCGGACCAACCCACAGCAAATGCATCCCACCTGCTCATGTTGCTGGGCCCACGCTTCCTCAAGAAGCCGCTGTGTTGCAAGAGATCCTTGCATTTCTCGGGTGTGACTTCCTCGACATGCAAGCCAGCCTGGAGTGCAATCTCCTCCCGGAGATGCTGAAAGAGAAAGCCGCCTCTCTCTCGCACGTCTGGCGGTGCAGCAGACAGTGTTGCAGCGAAGTCTACCATCTCCTCCTGCAGACGGCGGAACCATTTGTGCGAGCTCCACGGGCCCCGACTAAAGTTGATAACTAGCTCGCCTAGGGACAGGGCGCCTTTCAGCTTTGCATGGCTCACAGCATTTTCCAACTCTCGGGCGAGTCGGTGTCTTGGATCCCAAAAGTGGATCATGCGGACTCGGACGTGGTTCTGCAAGAACTGTAAGCAGCTCATTACGTCCGGCCCAGCGTCCGCATTGAAACACAGCACGGGCATCTCCAGGCGACCTTCCGGGTCTGGGGCTGTGAACTCCAGCAGGCTTGCTGCACTCGGACACATGCTCTGCAACGTCTGCTCCAGCGCCACCACCTGCTCGAAAGAAGGCAACCGCTGCTTCTTCTCGACCACAGGCGCCGCAGCCTCGGACGACAGAGCATTGTCTCGGGCACGCAAGCTCAGCAGATACCCTCGGGTCTTGGAGTCCAGCCTCCCCTGCTCCTCGGGAGTGGGCTCGGACGTGACAGCCCTGTACCCAGAATCCCTCAGAATCAGCGGTGGCCCCCATGCTGCCAACCCAGTGTGGCTGTCCAGGATCGCATAGTACGACCTCTTCTTGCCTCCGACTCGGGACGCATCGAAGGCAATGTGCAACGTCTTCGCCGATCCAAGCACCCGCCTGCAGGACATCCAATACTGGAACCGTTCTCGGACGCGCTGCCTGGCCTTCACCATCGACCGAGCTCGGACCTTCTGCACCTTCAGGTTGGTCTTGGCTCGGGCGGACAGCTTGGCATCGGCGGGGCCTCGGACGACGCGGGCTGCTCGCACTCTGGCCATTCGGACGGCAGGATCACGCATGTCTGGCTTGTCGCTGCTGTCGAAAATGGAGTCCTGGCAGGGATCCTCCCCGAAGTCGGAGGCCAGAACACCAGCATCCACTGCCCCGGACAAGCCTTTCAAGACGTCTGCTCGAAGCCACCGCAGGGCCTTCGTCCTCCAGAGTTGCTTGAGCACCTCGTGCACGGGCTGGGTCTTCCTGGACTTCATGGGCACAGTCTTCTTGGAGCCCCGCATCCGCTCTTTGTAGCAGGTCCTCTCGGTCAACTCGGACAATGTGACATTGCCGTGTCGGATGACCAGAGAAGCTGCCTCGGACGCGACCCGAACCCTCCACTTCTCCGGCAACAACCTCTGAAGGAACAGGGGGAGCAATGTCGTGGTCTCATCAGAGTAGACGTACAACATATGCAGCAGAAAGCAGAGAAACAACGTGCTGACGAACAGATCATGAGCCGTGTCCTCCGTTTCGCCTTGTCCCGTCTCCTTGCAGTGAGGCGGCCAGAGCACGTGCCCTCTCCCGCTTTCCAGCTGGAGCTCGGACACAAAGGCTGGCAGCCAGAACCGTCGCAGCTTGCCCATAATCGTCTGTCGTGGCTTTCGGATAAAGGAAGTAAGCCGCCAGAAATGCCTACAGGGTCCTCGGGCTTGCAGAATGGAGACTGGTTTCTCCGTTTGGAGTGCGGTTGACAAATCAGTCTGCAACAGTCTTCTTCCAAGGAGGAAGCTTTTCAGCCATTGCGACTGGGTTCCTGTCTCTGTGCGGGTAATAACGAAAGGCTCCGTCTCCGACGAGCCCTCGGACGTGTCGCCCTCGCTGGAAGCACGTCTAAAAAGGTGACACTTCAAGAGCTTCGACAGCCACGTACTCTCCCCTGCCACTCGGACGAACGCGAAACCGGCAGCATTGAATTTCAATGTGACCTCGCCACGCAGCAACAATGTTTCCTTGGTCATATGATGCTCCAGAATCGTGATGTCGTTCCAAGTGGCAATGATTTTCAGGTGGCCCTCGTGCGGCTCTTGTTTGCAAGCGGCGAGTGCATTGGGATCATTTGGAGCCGGTTCGGCAGTCATGATGATTCTTACTTGTAGTGGACGAAAAAAGCAAAAAAAAAAAGGAATTGGGACAAGCAGGGATTGATTGACCTGCAATGCATTTGTCGGGTGGCAATACTAAATAATAGTAGTAATAGTAGTAAATAATTATAAGAAGAAGAAGTACTAAGGATACATAATAACGTGACAACAGTACAGTACTGATAATATTAATTAGTGACTGGGATTTCGTGCAGAGCGAGAGTTTTGAAGAGTTGTCGACGACCCCATACAGAGAGCTGTGGCCCTTTGAAACTTTGAGACTGTAACGGCAGCACGGATGTAGATGATGATTCATGATTATTGTTAATTCTGTATTTATTCTGACCCCATAGTCAAAGCAAGCCCCTGTGAGTTTGTAGGAAGACAGCCTAGTCTCGTTCAGCAAGTGTGGACATAGTTGTATATAATAACTAGTTGGGGTACAGAGGCAGCAGGTTACCCTGACATGTGCAGTTACCGTTGCGAGGAGAGGACTGCCAGGACCAAATAAACTCGCATGGCAGATTCTCAGAATTCAATCCGGAACAAAGGAAAGACTTCTTGACCCCGTGTGCCTGAAGTCGGCATCGAAGTTGTCCGATGGCAAGAACGCCCAGGCAGCAGGTACCTCGCAAGGATGGGACAGCATGGGTCGTGCAGGTCTGGAATTGAATTCAGGTGCAAGGCCAAACCCTTGTAACTTTTTGTCCAGCCAGGGTGTGTTGCTCGTGTCTTCGCAACGTCACTGACTGATGGCATGGAGGCTATGGAACCAAAATACGAAGCTACTCCAGAGCGGCCCACCGGTCTGGCCGGCTTCGTCGGGAGGGAACTCTTTCTTCTACAGCCCCACTGTCAGAAAGTTGGAACACCCAGATGCCTCCTCGGACGCATCACATTTGAAAAGTGCCGTCGCCGTTCTCGGGAGGCTCGCCCTCGTTCTCCTCGAGTTCGGGGAGCTCCTCATCTGCCTCGTCGGTCTCGCCCTTGTTGGAGGACTTGGGAGTGCTCGGACGCGACTTTGCCTTCGGCCCGGGCCCGGCACCGTTGCTTCCGGGCGAGAACAGCCGCCTCCGAGGCGTCTTGGGTGAGCCTGGGGACTCGGAAGTTTGAAGCCGCTTTCTCTTCCGAGACTGGGGCGTCTTGTTCGCTGTGGGACCCGGCTGCTGGCTTTTCTCGGACGCCTCGTTTGGAGTGGTGATCTTCTTCTTGGTAGGAGTCTCGGGGCCGCCGTCACACTCCTTCAGCACGAGGGGCCGACTCACCGCGAAGCGGTCTTGAATCTTCATCTCCTCCAGCAGCTGGCCCACAGCTCGGACGCACACTCCCCGCTTGATTGTGCATTTGGCCCACAGGAAGGGATCGGCCAAGACGGGGTCACCTCCTGCACAGAGCTCGGCCGGAAGCTTGACCTTGGTCTTGGCTCGGGCGGCGGATGTGACCAAGGTGTTGTCGACGAGGTTGAACTGCCCATCCGCGATCTTCTCGAGGCTCCAGTAGCTGTGCTCCGCCCAGAAGTCCTGTGTCTCAGTGACTGAGTTACGTACTAATACTAATTATTCTTGCTAAGTATTAATTAATTAATTAATTAATTAATTAATTAGGGGGAGACGCAAGAGCTCGGAGGACTCGGGAGGTCAGGTCTCGGGCGGTTGTGCCCGAAAGTGCAGATCAGGGCTCGGGCGGTTTTGCCCGAAAGTGCAGATCAGAGTTGGGGCACCTTTGCCCGATGCAGACCAGAGCTCGGGCACCTTTGCCCGAAAATACAGACCAGAGCTCGGGCACCTTTGCCCGAAAATGCAGACCAGAGCTCGGGCAGCTTTGCCCGAAAGTGCAAATCAGAGCTCGGGCACCTTTGCCCGAAAGTGAAGATCAGAGCTCGGGCACCTTTGCCCGAAAGTGAAGATCAGAGCTCGGGCACCTTTGCCCAGATGAGGATATGGTCCCGGGTCTCCAGGTCAGATCTCCTGCAATTCCCCAGAACTGCAGGATTGTCCGCGAGGAGGCTTCCTAAACAATTGTTTGTTTACTGATTGTTGAATGTTGTATGAAATGTCTAATGTAGCTGCTGGCCTTTGCTCGCTGCTGGCCTTGCTTGAATTGCAGTGAATCCTCGGCTTCTGTCTGTACCTGATGCATAACATTATTATTATAGTGGCTGCCTGCCTGTGCAGTAATTGAATCTTGCATTCGCATCCTCGTCTGCTCCCTCTCTTCTAATTTTGAGCTGGCGACAGCTTCCTGGAATGCAGAGTATCGCTCGGAAAATCGTGCAGGTTGCTTTCAAGCAGCAAGTTCCAATGGATTTCTGGTCTCATGCCTGCAACCGCTGCAACTGGATCTGTGCCTAGAGCCTCAGAACTGCAAAGCCTGGCCTCTAGACAAGTGCTCCTCGGGCCTGCGAAATGAAAGAACCGTCTCGAACATGTCCTAGCTGACGGCCGTTACATGTCAATCCTGTACTGAACCGTTCCCTCTTCACGTGCGAAGCGACTCTTTTTTGCTGCTGCACCTCGGACGACTGCCCCTCGGACGAAGCATCTACCCTTGCGGATGCTTTCCCAAAAAACGGTGCCTGATCGGCGTCCTCGGGGCTTCGTCGGCCTCGCTGGCCTGACTCGCAGCGGCGACCTGCCCATATGCTCCGATATAGGTTCAAATCAATCGATCTATTGATTTTTAAGTCTTTTCAATCTTCTATTGAAAACAGACTTTTCGAGCTGAAAATCAATATCGGGAAAATGAGGATCTATTGATTTTAACCCACTTCCGCGATTGATTTTTCTATTGGTTCCACGCTTGATTTTTCTATTGTTTTTTATGCTAGCCAAGAAAATTTCTATTGATTTTACAGGCGACCAAAAATGTCCTCTATATATATATATATATGTATATATATATATATATGTATATATATATATGGCAGGTTTATAAGAGCCTGGAAAGGCAGGATGTTATTGTTCTGTCTGGAGAGACAAGAAATCTATAGATTCGGTGCCTGGAAAGGCAGGATGTTATTGTTCTGTCTGGAGAGACAAGAAATCTATAGATTCGGTGCCTGGAAAGGCAGGATGTTATTGTTCTGTCTGGAGAGACAAGAAATCTATAGATTCGCCTGGAAAGGCAGGGTGTTATTGTTCTGTCTGGAAAGACAAGAAATCTATAGATTCGGTGCCTGGAAAGGCAGAATCAGGATGCAGTGTTTGGAGAAGATGTGAGCTACATGTGTGAAATATATGTATTAGTATAGGCTCAAGCTCTAGCACCTCGGCACGAAAGCTCGCCATGGAGACTCCTCCGAGGAACAAGAAGCGAGGAGCACAGGAGCTCGAGACGCCCCCTGCTGCCGAGAGAAAGAAGGCCAGGGCTCGAGCTTTGCAGATCGCGAATCTGCGAACTTTCGTGCAGTTCGCAACGGACTTGGCCGCCGTGCTGTCGCAGCTGGCACCGCCGATCCAGAACCCGGACGAGATGGAGACCGACGTGGAGGCTGAAACCGAGGTGATGGGAGGCCTGGATGTGCTGGACCAGAACGAAGAGCCGGAGAACAGCCAAGAGCCAGAGAACAGCCAGTGAGGGTGCAGAGCTTTGAAAGTTTTGTTGTCTAGAAGCAATCGGGTGCCAAGAGAGCATCGATGCATGGTGATAGAAGCTCAAATGTAAAAACATTATTTGCACGTGTCGTGCAGCTGTGTGGCTTTCGTGTCTGGAAAGGATCAGTATGTTGACGACAGAAAGAATGTCTGGACAGACACGAGTTGCACAGCAATGAAAGCATGTAAATGGACCCTGCAAGTTTTTGAAGCTTCGAGAAAAATAGAGTAGAGGCGCCCTCTACACTTTAGAACCTATAGGACTTCTGAGCCATGGGCAAGGGAGGCGCCAGAAGACCGGCGACCCCGGACACCGACCTGGAGCACCTCTACGACAAGCTGGCGAAGCTCGTGAGGGAGCAGGAGCACCTGAGCTTCCACGGGTACCAGACACTGCGGCGAACCCAGGCATGCAGTGGTGCAGACATGGCCCAGCTGGAGAGCCTGCTCGATGCCTTGGTGAACTGCCAGCCGCTCTTGATCTTCAAGTACGCAGATCTCAAGGCCACGTACCAGAAGCTCCTCCAGAACTTCCCGGCACTGAAGAGCTCGCACCCTGTGGCAGTGGGGCCGCACTTGGCTGGGAAGTACGCCGACTGGACCATGACGCTTTGCAGCCATGCCAGGAGGTTGCGAGATGAGAAGCGGTTCCAGGAGGCCTCGAAGAACTTGACTAACTCGCAGGTGCAGAAGCTGACGTCGATCAAGCAGATGATAGAAAACGGTGCCCTCGAGTACGGCGAGTACGAGGACAAGAAGTACACCGTGAAGTCTGGCAACAAGAAGCTGAAGAAGGTCAAGAAGGTCTTGAAGAAAGAGAAAGCAAAACAGCGAGCACAGGGATCCTCAGAGGACACGAAGGTGAAGAAGGTGAAGAAGGCGAAGGCCACATCTTCGGATGAGGAGACTCTGCAGAAGCTTGCTGCTGCACCGGACATGGCCTCGGACGACAGCATGGACACAGCGGAGCTCCTGGACTTGGAGGTGCCGCTCACCCCGAAGAAGGACAAGAAGAAGGACAAGCTCAGAGAAGAGGCAGAAGCTGTGTCGCCTATCCCTTCGAGAAAGAAAAGTATCAAAACGCTGGTGAAGCAGGAGAAAAAGAAGTGCAAAGACGAGACGGAGGAGAAGGCAAAGCAGAAAGAAAAGAAAGTCTTGAAAAAGCCCGCCGCCGCAAGAAAGATGCCGCCGAGAATCCACTCCGGAGTCTTCAAGGATGTGATCCTCATGCCTTACAAGGAAGGTCGCTGGGCAGTCCGTGTCAGAGGAGGGCGACAGCTGTTTCAGATCTCCAAGTTCTCCGAAGCGAAGAACAAGATCCAGGCGACCAAGCTCATCAAGATGCTCCAGGCTGGCACGGACTTGAAGGAGGTGCTGGCGGCCAAAGCGAAGTTGTAGGACGCTGATCGCTGCGGTGTGAAAAGAGAGGTTTTGGTGCAGTGCTGTGGCAGTGACTGGTTCTTTTTCATAGGTTTGATTTGATTGCTGTGATGTCTGGACAGACACTTCGAGTTTCATTGTCTGGACAGACACTTCAAGTTTCAGTGTCTGGACAGACACTTCAGGTTCCAATGTCTGGACAGACACTTTGAAGTTGCAGTGTCTGGACAGACACTTTCAAGTTTCAGTGTCTGGAGAGACACATCAAGTTTGAATGTCTGGACAGACACTTCAAGTTTCAGTGTCTGGACAGACACTTCAAGTTTGAGTGTCTGGAGAGACACTTTCAAGTTTGAGTGTCTGGAGAGACACTTTCAAGTTTCAGTGTCTGGAGAGACACTTTCAAGTTTCAGTGTCTGGAGAGACACTTTCAAGTTGCAGTGTCTGGAGAGACACTTCAAGTTTGCTTGTCTGGAAAGACACTAAATGCATCGCAGAATGTCTGGACAGACATGAATGGAAGCACGTGCTGGCATGACAATATGACTTGGAATATGTGATATTCCGGCTCGAGATCCATCGAGCCCCGCCCTGAAGCCCAACCGTGCTGCCATGGAGAAGGGCGGCTACAAGGGCGGCCAGAAAGGCGACCACAAGGGCGACCGGAAGGCTCCTGCTTGTTGTTTTGAATGTCTGGACAGACATGCAGCACGTGTCTGGACAGACACATGAGATGATCGAGTGTCTGGATTGACAGGGACGTGACCGCGACATCGGCAAGGGCAAGACGAAGGATGATGTCCCGAATATCCGGGCAGAGAAACTTCGCAGAACTTTAAGTACCCCTAAACCCCTAAACCCTGCTAAACCCCCAAACCCATATATAAACCCTGCAGCTGAGGAACAGCGGCACGAGCAGCAGACTCTGGCGAGAGAACTGGCGGATGATCTGGATGGAATACTCCCCTGACATCAACTTCGAGACCCTTGGCATTAATTATTTTAGTGTCTGGATAGACACGAGAACCGTGAAGCCCTAGGTGTAGCTTTCCCAGTGTCTAGGTCTGGAGAGACACAGATAGGTGTAGCTTTCGTGTCTGGAGAGACACAGCCATGACAAAGCTGAGGCAGTTCATGGGCCTCATCGAGGCGATGGCGAGAAAGGTGTCGAGGATGGAGCCGGGAAGCAACGAGGCCCACCGGCCCTTTTTGAGGAGAGTTTTTGAGCTCCTCAGCTGCATAGAGAATGTCTGGACAGACAGTTTGAGTGTCTGGAGAGACACGTGAGAACCAAGACCCTGAAACCCAGTAAAAGCGCCGAAACCCTAGACCCTAAACCCAACACCCTGAACCCTACACCCTGAAACCTAAACCCCGAACCCAAAACCCTGAACCCTGAACCCTAAACCCTGAATCCCTGTCAGTGTCTCCACCCTCAAGACCTACGACCAGTTCATGCACTACCTCGCCAAGAGGGTGGTTGCAGAAGAAGAAGATGATGATGGCCCCCAAGGACCCTAGCTGATGACAATTTTGAAATCCTATCCCCTTGAGCTCTTACAACCCCATTAAGCCCGAAACCCCGGCCCTGAACACCGTAACAGAAAAACCATAGAGAACCTTAAACCCTAAAGCCCAAAAGTCTTTTTCGGAGGACCGAGCACACCTGGGAGAGGAAGTGGAGACGTGGATCACCGAGGAGGT
>CAJNDT010001713.1:655973-675973 GCA_905221615.1 Symbiodinium sp. CCMP2592
AAAGCTGAAGTGAAAGCTGCTCTGCTCGAGGCCCTTGAAGCTTTGAAGAAGGCCAAGAAAGCCAAGCAAGCAGCAGACTAGTGAAGGAAAAGACTTGAAGAAGGCTTGCCTCTTAATTGCCTTTGACAGTTATGCTTCCAAACTCTTGTCTGTTTGCAGGAGGCATCGAAGCTCCTGGAGCTGAATGATCTCGCTAAAGTGAAAGATGGACTTGTGGAGGCAGCTGGTTTTTAACTTCAAACCTTGTAGCCTGGATGAGGCTAGCAGTGGCACCGGTAGGAGATGATGATAGCTAGCGAATGCAGATGTTGAGGAGTGTTGTTTTGTGGAGTTTCTAGCAGCTGTGATGTTGATGAATGTAGATCATAATGATGTTGCTGGCTAAAAGGTGCCCAGCCTCTGTAGGACTGAACTTTTGCATCCTCATGCAAAATTGCATGAAAGGATCGCCGAATGGCACAACGAGGGGTGGAGCCCCGCGAGTGAAAAAGAGAGTGTGTGTGTGTGCTGCTTTGCAATGCTTTGAATGCCTGGACAGGCAGGTTGTGCACGCCACTTGTGTTGTGCATGCCTGGATAGGCAAGCTGTTGCACATGCCTGGATAGGCAAGCTTTTGTTTACAGATATATGCTGCAGGGATCAGGGCCCTGATCACCCTGTCATGCACCGCAGCCCATTTCAGGTCCCCTAGACCCGGAATAGCACAATGGGCAAGAAACAAAAAACCAGCCATGAGCCGCACTCGCCGCTTTTTTTGATGCTCGTGAGGCATTTTGCACTGGGCAAGCTGTCTGCTTCAGAAATTCAAGAGTTTGCAGACTGTGCGGTGAAATCTGGAAGCTCAGCAGAAGACTTGCTGAAACTGCAGGCCTTAGGAGCCCATGGTGAATCGCCACAGAACTGCCACAGAGACATTTCCAGGTGGATCTTCAAGAACATGTGCTCCCCAGAAAGCACCAGCATCAGAACACCTGTTCTGGTCAGGGAGTTGAATGGTGAGAAGAAGATGATGGAGAAGGACATCCCTGTGAACTTGCCCCATGCCTGGATCGACCAGCTCTCTGAGCATGGGTTTTTGGAAACAGTCATGGCTCCCGAAGCAGAAATCCGGAAATTCTGGAGCAAGCAGCTCTGGAAAGAAAACCCTCAGTTCCGCCAGGATACAAAGTACTGGAAGGCCATAGATTTCCAGGCAGAGGCCCCTATCCCACTCGTGCTTCACGGAGACGCAGCTCCATATTCGGAGACTGACCCCACGATGGCAATATCGATGCGATGCATGGTGAGCAATGTGAGTGTGCAGTTTTCGCAGCTTATGCTGGTGAACATGCCGAAGAACGCCACTGAGGACTGGGACAGAACTTGGGACCCAATCTGGAAGGAACTGTCGGAGTCCTTCAAGAAGCTAGCCGCTGGAAAGAGCATCTTGCAGAAACCAGGAGCTGTTATTATATATTCGAAGATATCATCTTGTTTTAAACAATAGTTGGCCTGACTGGGATCGTTTTCCATGTCTGGAAAGACACGACAGACCGCACCGAACACCACGATCCCACCCAAACCCATGTATGAATTAGGATTTTCGTTTCGGTGAGTGTATAGTTATAGGCTTGCTTTTGACATTTGGTGACTGTATCTAGTAGGTCATTATGGAGATACTATATATCAACCATACTCCCTGTCACTGCATTCAAGGCAAAGCGAGAAGACGATGTATTATTATGTCCGTCAGCGGCGACCTCGAATTTTTCTGTTCTCAGTTTGGCTGGCCCACTAGTGCTCGGAATGACCCATGTCCTTATTGCGAATGCACCAATTTTTTCGACGAGAGCAAGAACACGCATCCATTCAACGATCTGCGACCACAGGCTGCTTGGAGATCCACACTATTGAACCCTCGAGCTGAGGACCTGAGGCAGCACCACCTCTGGAGTGTTCCGGGGGTCGGCTTCTGGACGGTCAAACTGGATCTGTTGCATTTGATGGATCTTGGCATTTCTTGCCACATCTTTGCAAACCTGCTGTGCGACATTTTGGATACACTGCCAGGGAGCAGCTTGGAGGCCAGGTTGAAAGTCTTGAACCCGAAAATTTCGCAGATATATGAAGACCTGGAGATACCGACGGCTGAACGGTTTCCGAAATTGCTGCGAAGCAATTTGATGGCAGACACTGGATACCCGACTTTGAAGCACATCAAAGGCAGGACTGTTCGGAAGTTTTCGCCAGTAGCTGTACTGTACGGTTGGCCACGGAATATAGTGATGACTCGTCTACGAGATCTATGCACAGAAAAGCTTGTGTGGAGTGTTTGGACAAAGTGTACAGCATGGCAGATGAGAAGAAATGGGTTTTTTCTTCAAAGGATTTCACAGTTTTCGAAGATGCAGTGCAAGGAACCTTGTCCCACTATCATTTCCTGGCGAAAGATGCATTGAAGAGGAAGCTTCTGAAATACAGCATCACCCAGAAGTTCCACCTCTTTTACCACTTCGGGCAGCAGTCAAAATATCTGACGCCGAGATGTGTTTGGTGCTATGGCCCTGAGTCGTACCTGGCGATTGTGAAAGCTGTGACTGCAAGCTGCTCTCGTGGAACTGCCAGCTACCAGGTTGTGGGAAAGGTGCTTCAAAAGTTTAGCCTGGCTTTTCACTTGCTCTTAAAGGGCTTGTTGGACTTCGACACTGAGAAGCCGGAGGACTAAAAAAGAAGGGTTCTGCAAACCCAGTGTCTGGATAGACATATATAGTCTTAAACTTTTTATTTCAGTGTCTGGATAGACAATGCAGGTACCGCCGCAGCCACCGCAACTTGTCTGCACTAGGGGTCAGGGGGGCAGGGGGGCAGGGGGCAGGGGGCAGGGGGCAGGGGGCAGGGGGCAGGGGGCAGGGGGCAGGGCAGTGTCTGGATAGACATGTCGCTTGGTCCTAGTGTCTGGATAGACAACCTAAACCCTGAACCCTAAGCCCAAACCCTAAATTCATGTACGTACTATATAGCTTTGAGTGTCCGTGTTTGATGATAGGACTTTGCCGATTCTTCACAGTGTCTGGATAGACACGACATATGTAGCTGTATGTATATATGTATATATGTATATGTATATATATATGTGTGTATATATATATGTATATATATATATATATATGTATTTATATATATATATATTATATATATATATACACATACATACATACGTATATATATATATATATGTATATTTATGAACTCACGAAAATGCTGAAAAGTACATCCTGTAAATGGCAGAAGAGATAATAGATATATGGTGTTTTTGCACACATGGGAGTGCCTAAAACACACTTCCGCGATTGATTTTTCTATTGATTCCACGCTTGATTTTTCTATTGATTTTAACGACACTCTGCGATTGATTTTGTCGCTATTGAAAAAAGCCTCTCTGCGATTGATTTTGGCCTCGTTTCAATCGGCGCTTGAAAAAATCAATCGCGATTGATTCCAACCAATATTGGAGCATATGGGTGGTGCCTCACTCGGACGTGCTCGGCATAGGTCTCGGCCAGGTCTCGGCCCTCAAGCCACACCCACTCGGGCAGGGTCTCGACACATCTTCTGTTGGTGTACCCCCAGACCACAGCCTGCGACACCCAGTCCCGGACCGTCTCGTGCCACCTCAGCTGCCTCTCCAGTTGAGTGATCTTCACCCTGGCCCGCCGCAGCTCATCCCGGGCAAGCCGCAGCTCCTCCTCGGGCGAGACAGCAGCCTCCTCGGGCGAAGCAGCAGCGATAGGCTGGGCCGGCACATCCTCGGTTGGATCTTCCTGCTGTCAAGAACTCAGCAGAAGATTTATGTGGGCAACCTGCTGTGGTTTGATTTCCCGATCGCGGCGAAGACTTCTACAGGATGTACATGTCTTAAAATGGCCGGTCAGAGTCTGAACTACGCCTGTCCGAGGGTGAGTACGACTATGTTAGAGTCCTCAGGTAGCTGATGATTCTCATGGAAGACTCTCTGTCATTTCTTATCCCTGCTCGGTCCTCTTCGGCCTCTTCCTCCGCCTCTTCCGCCTCCTCGGCCGCAGGGTCCTCGCTGTCTGACGAGAGAGCCATGCCGTCCTGGTCCGCTGGCCTGCCCCGGTGCTTTATCTTCTTCTTGTCGGCCTTCTTCTTCTTCGCCTTCTTCTTCTCGGCCGCCGACTTTTTTCCTCTCTTGTACAGCTTCTGCAGGATCTTCCTACGCTCTTCGGGCGTTTTTGCAGCGGCCACCTCTGCATGGTCTCCATACCGAGACTTGACTCGGCCGCGGCTCTCCTTACGTTTGAGCTCGTACATCTTCCCGAGCTTCTTCCGCCGATCAGCAGGAGACATGTCCTCGGACACTTCTGCAGCATATTTTGTGCTGAACCTCTTCTCGGCCTTCTTCTTCGGAGCCGCCTCCACCAAGGCCATCTGAGGCAATGCAGTAAGTGCTCGGACGAGGACTCAGACACTACGTGACTACGAGTCGGACTGCCAGTCAATGCTCGGACTACTTTCGGACTTGCCTTAAATGTAGGGAACCTTACAACCTCAGGTGCTGGGGCTACTTTTGGGACTTGCATTCAAGGAACCTTCCAGACTCAGGTGCAGGGAGAAAGTTGTTGTGCTTAGATACGTTGCCTCTCACTGGCTCTACTGCATGCTGCTAAGCAAATCCACGGCCGGGTTGAGTTCTAAATTGGACTACTCTTGGGAGTTGATGTCTGCAGGAGCGCTTTGGCAGAAAGTCCTCTGCTGCAATTACAAATGTCTTGCTCGGCTTCTTCAACTAACTGCAGGCCATGCCCAAGAAACACTTGCAGGACGGGAAAGCAAGAGAGGGGCACTCGCTCGGAAGCAGCCGAATCGTCGAAGCCGCATCGCCGTCGCTTCGGTCCGGCCTGAGCAGTCAGAACGGCAGGAAAAGGCTGGCAGGCTAGCTGCGAAAAGCCCTGACCATGAAGGACCCCGCGAAGGCCCTGCGAAGGCACACCCCCTTCGACCGCAGGCCTGCGAACCCCGACTGCCGGGGGGTTCGGCGAGCTTCGGCGAACCCCTCTCTTTCTCTCTCTCTTAATAGGCAAAGAAGAGCCCCGCGAAGCCCCGCGAAGCCCCGCGAAGGGCTGCGAACCCCTCCCTCGGAGCCTTCGGCGACCAGCCCTCTGCGAACGCTTTGGCCCTTCGGCTCGAACCTCTGCGAACCCTTGCTCCAGCCCCTTCGGCGACCCTCTGCGAACCCTTCGTCCGGATTGCAAGAACACCTCCCTTGTTTGCGACCTCTCCAGGCTACGGATGCCTCGGCTTCTCCCTCTTATGCCAAGAATTCCGTGCGGCTGGCTAGATACTAGGATAGTCAATCTTGCTCGTGTGTTGCACTTTTTTCCAGTGTCTGAGTTTCAGACTCAGCAGCTCGGTCGAAGACGATTCCGCGGCATCTCGGGCACCTCATGTGTAGAATGCTCCTACACGATGTGTCCTCTCTTGGGTTTAGGGTCTAGGGCCTAGGGAGTGACACGGACTTTGTAAATTGCTCCTACACTAATTAATGTCTCCTCCCTTGGGTTTAGGGTGTAGGGCCTAGGGCAAAGGGACGAACTCGGGCTTTGTTAAATTTAAAATGCTCCTACACTATTTAAAAATGTGTCCTTTCTTGGGTTAAGGGTGTAGGACCTAGGGCTTAAGTACAAACTCCGGCTTGTAAATTGCTCCTACAGTAGTGTGTCCTTTTTTTGGCTTTAGGGTGTAGAGCCCAGGGCTTAGGAACAAACTCGGGCTTTGTAAAATGCTCACACACTACTTACTCATGTGTCCTCTCTTGGGTTTAGGCTGTAGGACCTAGGGCTTAGGGACAAACTCGGGCTTTGTACAATGCTCCTACACTAAAAACTAATGTGTCCTCGGTGGGCTTTAGGGTGTAGGGACAAGGGCTTCGGGACAGACTCGGGCTTTGTAAATAATATGCTCCTACACTAACTCTCTTGGGTTTAAAGTCTGGGACCTAGGGCTTAGGGACAAACACGGGCTTTGTAAATTGCTCCTACACTAATTAATGTGTCCTCCCTTGGGTTTAGGGTGTAGGACCTACGGCCTAGGGAGAAACTCGGGCTGTGTAAAAAATGGTCGTAAAATAATTACTACTGTGTCCTGTCTTGGGTTTAGGGTGTAGGGCCCAGGGCTTAGGGACAAACTCGGGCTTTCTACTTGTAAACTGCTCCTAGAGTAAGTTAATTTCTGTGTCCTGTCTTTGCTTCATGGTCTAGGGCCTAGGGCTTAGGGACAAAGACCTTCGTGGCTGAATGCCAGCAGTGTCCAGAAAGCCTATGTTATACAGCATTAGAGACAAAGGCTAGCTCTTGAATTATCCGTCTCGAACAAGTACTCGGACGTGCTTCTGCTTGCAGACCCCGACTAGATGATATGATTCGGGCAGACTGACTGGGGTGGGCTGAAGCCTTATTCCAAAAAGGCACTTATCCTAGTCTAGCCTGCACAAACCCGCAAGCATGAGGATCTCCGCCAGGAAGTGCCACTCCGATGTCTGGACCGAGCCCCCGCTGTGCTGCGACTGCTGTGTTGGTTGTTGGAAGAGGGATGCCTTGCCGTGATGGCAGTTGTGCTGGCATGTCGCATGGGGCAGTGGTGCTGAAAGGTGCCATTCCTGCCGCGGCTTGCTCCAGAGCTCAAGCTCTCGTCGTCAAGGAGCGGCGGCGATGTGCCCGAGTAGTAGACGCCGCTGGTGGTCGTCAAAGCCCTACGGCGCTCGAAGCCGCTGGAGGCGAGCTACTCGCCAGGTGGTACGCTCGGCGATGGCTTCCTTGAGATTCTGCACTTTCCGCCCACACCGGACGCTGGCCGAGTGCGCCGAACTCCGAGTTGACGTCGGCCTTGGCCTACAGCAGCATGCCGACCACCTCCTGATGGCCTTCCTCGCAACAAAGCCTAGACTTGACACCAATGCCGACAAAGCGACCTAGTGCTCAAGGGTCCGAAACAACAGCCCAAGTGTGGCCGAGGAATACAGGCAGCCCCAAGCAAAGGATAAGTAGATGGGAGTGTTTAGGGTGCCAGGTCTATTGCTTAGGTTCCTTACTTCGGCGAATCATCCCTGGATCTGCGGCCTGAACCCCGCTAGCCTGGTCGACGTCACAGCCGAAGGCTTCTTTCTCCTGACCAGGGCAGTTGTCAATACTGTCGGTTTCTATTTTGGAAAACGCTCGGGTGCTTGAAGGCGGAGAATGGGGGATATGGAAGAGAAGATTGAGGCTGCAGCACCTTTGTCATGCTGTCGCATGGTTAAATTAGAGGATGGATTGCCGGAGACATCTCTATGTTCATTGGATATGGACCAGGAATCCACTATGTACGGTCTTGCTGGAATTCCTGTTCTACTGGAAGAGTACAAGAGTTGTTTTTTTTCATGCCTGATACACCAGTAGCAATAGGAATGGAACTAGCAGGAGTACTGCTACAAGGATTAGAGCATCTCGAGTACGACAAGTTGTACTGCTCAAACTAAGAAAACTTAAAACTACCACGAGTCGCACCACCCTTACCAGCAGCAGCAGGAATAGCACTACTACCACCAGGACAACGAGCAGCACCGCTGACGGATTTGTGGTCTTATTTTACTATGTGTCAAACTTCCACGCAATCACGCCGCAGATTTTGGTTCTGTAATACGGTACGACGTGGTTGGGTAATGCTGCTTCTGTGAAAATTAGCCAAGTTGTAATTTATTACTGTTATTTTTTACTCTTACTGCGAATACGAAGGCAATTGAAGTCTTCGCAAACACAAAGAAAACTTCGCTTATTGTTTAAAACGCATAACTATGATGATTTTTGTTTTGTTTAGTATTCTTCTGTTTGACTATTCAACGCAGTTCCTGCGCCGATTCAGCTCTCCACGCAGTGACGGCGCAGAGCTTGCTCCACGCAGTCACGGCGCAGAGCTGGGTCCACGCAGTGACTGCGCAGCAGTTGGTGGCAGCATGAATTACATCTATATTAAACAGCACTTAGTATGAATAATTGTAATAGTACTTAATTAATACAACTGATTTAAATTTAATACAACAACTACTACTAGAAATACTACTACTAGAATTAATACTTGTAGTACTAGTATTACTACTATAATAAAACTCATTGTAGTAGTACTGTCACTAGCACTTGTACTAGTACTAATACTAGCAGTAATACTAATACTAACAATAATAATTATCAAGTAATGCTGAATGCTACTAGTAGTTGCCGTAATAGTAGTAATAATAATAATCGTAACAATAGTTATAAAACTACTTGTACTACTATATCTATTCATAGTAATGGCATCCAATTATTTATTGCTGCTGTATGACTAGTAGTACTATTACAAACACTTGTAATGGTACTTTGGTACTGATGCTACGATTAATACAAGTACTACTACTACCAGTGCTGCTACCAATATTTAGTGCTACTACTACTATAACTATTATTAATAATAAGATTCCTACTACTAATAATTATTTCATATTACTATTAATGCTACTAGCACTCGTGGCAATGCGAGAAATGATAATAATTTAAGTGCTAGCAATACTTCTAGCAATACTCATATTCTTAGAACTCATATCCGAATTAATATTATTAGAAATATTAATTAAGTAATAATAATTTAATTATTTCATATTATTTTAATTACAGGATTCCACGCAGTGCCTGCGCCGACCAGCATCTCCACGCAGTCACGGCGCAGAGGGGCCTCCACGCAGTCACGGCGCAGAGGGGCTTCCACGCAGTCACGGCGCAGAGCTGTCTGGTCACGTATTATTCAAAGTTACAAGAACCTTGCTATGCGGCTCTACATCCAAACTTGTAACATAAGTTCGCATGCCTGACAATTCTGAACTCCAACCTGCAGCAAGGGCCTCGGACGTGTTTCGGCTCGGATGGCACCAGGCTGCTGTCCCGCCTCAGATTCGACAGAGCTTGGACTGAAACTACTCCTACTCCGTTCTTGTCGAGGACTTGAATTCAAGGATACCTCTCGGACGACTTCTGCCTGCTGCTGCTTCTCTGTCTGTCTCATTTTTATTGGCAGAGACTCCCCAATCCGGAAGAAACCCCATCAGAACCATCCGAGAAATCCAAGGACGACAACGCTGGGTGCCTCGCGACGGGTCTGCATTGGGCATGCCGTCACCTGCGACCAGGTCAAATCAAAGTCTGTGACCGCTGAAGGTGTCAAGAACAAGCACTTCCTGCAAGCTGCACGGGTCCTTTTTTCGCCGCAAGTGGCGAACGGCGCTTATTCGGATGCAAGATGCAGCGGCTATGCCGACTGCACAAAAGCCGTGCCTTCACGGAGGCAAAAGAGATTTTGCACTCGGGCGACTGATTTATGATGATTGATGAGCTTGCTTCTGTAGAATGCTTGCATATGCATAAGTTAATAAGTATCCAATTCACATTGCCTGTGCAATTCTTTAAAGCATCGCAGCTCTGATGAGGTACTAATTATGTATGTAATTTTAGCCGCCATCTCGGACAAAATCTACCTTTGCTCCGGATCAAGACTCGGGCAGGACTTGGACCGGACGTGGCTCAGTCCTCGCTGCCCTCCTCCTTGCCCGCCGCCTTGCTCTTGCCCTTGCCCTTGGTCCGAGCTCGGGCGGCCCTCATTTTCCTGGCCTTCGCCACCGCCTTGGCCTTCTCCTCCGCCTGGGCTCGGGCTGCCAGACGCTGCCGATGCGTCGCCATGATCGCCCGCTCCTCCTCCTCCGCCGTCCGCTCCACCTGACGTGGAATCTGGCAAAAAAGGCATGACTGACACTGACCGCTGCTCACTTCAGAAAACTTAACTGTTTAACTAATTTGAGTTGAGCTGCGAACCAGATGCTCCGCTGCCTCGGGCGGGTGCTCGGGCTCCCTGGCCGGTGAGGCGACAGGGCGGCTTCTGGATCGGCCCCTCGTCCTTGTCATAGAGGTGTGGGGGAGGTGCCTTGAAGGCGACCTTCGGCTCGGGCGGCGATCCAGATCCGGAGGCGGGCTCGGGCTCGGGCGGCGATCCGGATCCGGAGGCGGGCTCCTCGTACTGCATCCGGATCTGCTCGGCCATTGACGGCGGCGGTCCACGGGGCGGCGGTGGCGGCGGGAGCTGTCGTCGAGGTCTTCGGGCGCCCTGCTGGGGATCTGTTCCCGTCGTTCCGAAATTAGCCGGGCGACTTGGCTTTTGCCGGTGCCGGTGGAGCCTTCACCGTCACGGACCCAGTGGCCTTCCCAGTCGTAGTCGCCTCGGGCACTCTGGAACCAGTGGCCTTCCCAGTCGTAGTCGCCTCGGGCGCCGCGGCCTTGCCAGTCGAAGTCGGCTCGGGCACCCTGGGCACGGTGGCCTTGGCAGTCGAAGTCGGCTTGGACACCGCGGGCGAAGTGGCTGGTGTCTCGGGCGGCACGGCCTGATGGCGGACTCGGGCGAAAACGAAAATATGAACAGGGCTGTTATTAGTAAAATCTCGGGCGGCCCTTGGTTGCCAGTGATCCCTGCCTGACTTCCTGATGATGATGCCTGCACGGGCGGCTCGGACGGTGCAACCGTCGGCCAAAAAGCCTGATGTGGACTTGATGTCATTAAATGAGTTAAAATAACTAAGTGAACCAAGCGGTCAAAAGTTCTACTGAAGCCCCAAGTCTGTGCTCAAAACCCTGAAGATCCCTCAAGTCCACGAGTTAATGTCCTAAACCTTTAAGCCCAGATCTCGGACGAGGCCAAGCGGCATCATCACTGTCGTGATGGAAGTCAGGCCGCGGCGGCTCGGACATGTCCAGCCACTCGGGCAACTCATTCTGCAGGAAGAAACGCCGCTCCTGAATGAGCCCCGGCAGTGTACTCCTCTGCTTGGGAATCGCATCGGAGTTTTGGCCCTGGTGGGCGTCCAGCAGACTCCTCGTCACCTTCGCCGTGTGCTCCCGAAAGTAGCACCACCCGTGCGGGTGCTCGGACGCGACGCCGAAGATGTCCTCAGATAATTATGCCGAAATTAGAAAAGAGGATGCCAAAAGCAAAGAATTTACTACACTATTCACGACTATTTAAATTTGTTTAAATTAATTCTTTCAATTAATTGAAAATGTTACTGGCACCTGCTATGAATGAATGCAGGCCAAACTCGAACCACACCTCGGGCGGCAAAGGCGACAGCTGATAGAGGCACCATGCGACCTCGGGCGCCGTCTCCCAGAACTGCTCCAAGTCCACTCGGTCCTCGGATGCAACCAGAATGGGCCGATGCAGATCTGCAGGAAATTTAGAAAGAACCAATTCCCGCCCATCTAGGACCAGCTACGGCAGAAACGTTGTTACACATAATTAATTAATTAATTTCTCGGTCAAACTTTAGAAATAGTTATCTAATCTACCATGCAGAAAATATTTCAGACGTCTAGGAAGCTAGACTTGGTCACTGGGCTTCATAGTTCGACTGCTATTCTTCCAAAGTCACAACGGGACTTGCAGTTGGCGGCATTAGAGTAATTCACTTATGAATTACATGATTCTTAATTGGAAAGTAAATTGCTAATTAAGAATTAGGAATTTATTTATTTATGTATTAATGAATGTTTTAAGAAATTATTATGACCTGTCTGTACAGTGGAGAGTAACTGCTACACTCCGACTGCTGCTATACCCTGTATTGCCTTGCTTGGGTTCCTGACCGAAACTGCCGAGCAATATTCGGTGACATTGACATTGGCTGGACAAACAGCTTGCAACAACAGTTTCCAAAAAAGGAAGAGCAGCCTAGTATCTATGGTCGTAGCACTTTTGGTTTCCGGGTCTTTGGGAACTGGCAGGAAGCCTGACGCAGTCTGGACTCAGGTTCAGAAGCACTTTACTTTCATGAATGTCTGACGGAAGCTACCACTAGCACTTCTGCTCTGCATTGGCTTGAACTTTAAATTTGGCAGCTTCCGTTCTATCTTTTGGCTCAGGAACAATCAAAGAGCACTGAATTCTGAATTGTCTACGCCCTCAGAATTGGTATGCATCTGAAGCCAAAGTGGGCCCTATTGGAGTGTGGTTTTCACTGGGACTCTACTTGCCCAAACTTTTGTGATAACATTCCTGCCTGGATGCTAGTGAATTGAATGCTGCAAAGGGACATAGTGAACAGTTCGGCCGTCTGTTCGGAGGCGGTCGCCACGTTTGGGCTCGGGAAAGCCATTGTCATGCTGGGCGCCTAGGTTGATGGACTGCAGCAGACAGGTCTGCGAAAACTCTTAATCCCTTCCCCCTAATATTAAAGGGTCGGGGCCCCCCCCCCTTCGCCTTAAATAAAAACTCGAGAATGTTTTTATAATTAGGGGACTGTTGTTATCTCACATCCTTGAGCCCGCGACTTTTGCCAGGCAGGCTTTGGAGGCAGATGTTCACCCGTTAGGCCATGGCCAGATACTCTTGGGGGCGGGCAGCTGCCTCCAAAGGGGATTTGGGCACGGTCGCAGGCCCAATTCTGGCGGTGTCCTTTCACAACCAAACCCGCCCTAAAACCGCGCAAACCCACCAAAACCCACCCATTCCCACTTTCCCATGCCCCTTTGCCCAAATGCTATTGGTGCTGATGCTGCGGATGTTCTAATTACTCCTGCTAGTGACAATACCACTACTACTCCTGCTCCTGCTGCCGCTGCGATTGCTGCTACTGCTGCGACTGCTACCACTACTGCTACTGCTGCTGCTGCTGCTGCTGGGATTCTGTGTGTATTTGCACGGCTTTGGTGTGTATTTGCATGGATTTGGTGTGTATCTATACGCATTTAGCGTGTGTTTGCACGGATCCTGGGTATTTGCACGCATTTGGTGTAATCCCAAGGATTTAGTGTGTGTATTTACACGGATTGAGTGTGTATTTGCACAGATTCCATGTGTGCCTGGTGTGTGGTTAGAGGGACCTCTGCAACCTGCTGGTTCAACCTCTGCAACCTGCTGGTTCAACCTCTGCAACCTGCTGGCAACCTGCTGCTTCAACCTCAACCTCTGCAACCAGCTGCTTCAACCTCTGCAACCTGCTGGTTCAACCGCTGCAACCTGCAGGTTCAACCTCTGCAACCTGCAGCTTCAACCTCTGCAACCTGCAGATTCAACCTCTGCAACCTGCAGGCTCAACCTCTGCAACCTGCTGCTTCAACCTGTGCAACCTGCTGGTTCAACCTCTGCAACCTGCTGGCTCAACCTGTGCAACCTGCTGGTTCAACCTGTGCAACCTGCTGGTTCAACCTCTGCAACCTGCTGCTTCATGCTGCTTCAACCTGTGCAACTTCAACCTCTGCAACCTGCTGCTTCAACCTCTGCAACCTGCAGTTTCAACCTCTGCAACCTGCAGCTTCAACCTCTGCAACCTGCTGGTTCAACCTCTGCAATCTGCTGCTTCAACCTCTGCAACCTGCAGGTTCAACCTGCTGGTTCAACCTCTGCAAATTGCTGGTTCAACCTCTGCAACCTGCTGGTTAAACCTCTGCAACCTGCTGCTTCAACCTCTGCCTCTGCAACCTGCTGGTTCAACCTCTGCAACCTGCTGGTTCAACCTCGGCAACCTGCTGTGGTTCAACCTCTGCAACCTGCTGGTTCAACCTGTGCAACCTGCTGGTTCAACCCCTGCAACCTGCTGGTTCAACCCCTGCAACCTGCTGGTTCAACCTCTGCAACCTGCTGTGGTTCAACCTCTGCAACCTGCTGGTTCAACCTCTGCAACCTGCTGCTTCAACCTCTGCAACCTGCAGCTTCAACCTCTGCAACCTGCAGGTTCAACCTCTGCAACCTGCAGGTTCAACCTCTGCAACCTGCTGCTTCAACCTCTGCAACCTGCAACCTGGCTTCAACCTCTGCAACCTGCTGCAACCTCTGCAACCTGCTGCTTCAACCTCTGCAACCTGCTGCTTCAACCTCTGCAACCTGCTGGTTCAGCCTCTGCAACCTGCTGGCTCAACCTCTGCAACCTGCTGCTTCAACCTCTGCAACCTGCTGCTTCAACCTCTGCAACCTGCTGGTTCAACCTCTGCAACCTGCTGGTTCAACCTCTGCAACCTGCCCCACGAAAGCCGGATGTGCACCCAGTCCCCTCTAGAGAGTCCCCAGAGAGCCCAAAGCTTCAGGCCACCCCAAAATCTCGATTCCGGGTGGGGAAAGGGCCCAAATGACGCCCCTGGGGATTGAGCCCACGACCTTTGCCAAGAAGGCTTTGGAGCCGGACACTTACCCATTAGGCCATGGCCAGATAGTTTTTGGCAAGGTTGCGCACCTTGCTAGTAGTTTTGGGAGAGGTCGCAGGCCCAATTCTTGCGGTGTCATTTTGGGCCCTTTCCCCATCCAGAATCGAAATGTTGAAATGACCAAAAGCGCCAAGAGAGCACAACCACACCCGCCCAAAACCGCGCAAACCCACCAAACCTCTGCAACCTGCTGGTTCAACCTCTGCAACCTGCTGCTTCAACCTCTGCAACCTGCTGGTTCAACCTCTGCAACCTGCTGGTTCAACCTGTGCAACCTGCTGGTTCAACCTGTGCAACCTGCTGGTTCAACCTCTGCAACCTGCTGCTTCAACCTCTGCAACCTGCAGGTTCAACCTGCTGGTTCAACCTCTGCAAATTGCTGGTTCAACCTCTGCAACCTGCTGGTTAAACCTCTGCAACTTGCTGTGGATCAACCTCTGCAACCTGCTGGTTCAACCTGTGCAACCTGCTGGTTCAACCTCTGCAACCTGCTGCTTCAACCTCTGCAACCTGCAGCTTCAACCTCTGCAACCTGCAGGTTCAACCTCTGCAACCTGCTGCTTCAACCTCTGCAACCTGCAGGTTCAACCTGTGCAACCTGCTGGTTCAACCTGTGCAACCTGCTGGTTCAACCTCTGCAACCTGCTGCTTCATGCTGCTTCAACCTGTGCAACTTCAACCTCTGCAACCTGCTGCTTCAACCTCTGCAACCTGCTGCTTCAACCTCTGCAACCTGCAGGTTCAACCTGCTGGTTCAACCTCTGCAAATTGCTGGTTCAACCTCTGCAACCTGCTGCGAAATTTTGAGATCAGGCGCAACCCCACTTACCATTGGGGGGGATTCCTACGGAAAAGTTCTGGCCGGGATGGCTATTTGGGCAAATTAGCCCTACGCCCAGAATCTCTGGTACCGCAGAAGTGGGCTCCCGCCGGTCCTAGTACTGTTGGTTAAACCTCTGCAACTTGCTGTGGTTCAACCTCTGCAACCTGCTGGTTCAACCCTGCAACCTGCAGGTTCAACCTCTGCAACCTGCTGCTTCAACCTCTGCAACCTGCAGGTTCAACCTCTGCAATCTGCAGGTTCAACCTGTGCAACCTGCTGCTTCAACCTCTGCCTCTGCAACCTGCTGGTTCAACCTCTGCAACCTGCTGGTTCAACCTGTGCAACCTGCTGTGGTTCAACCTCTGCAACCTGCTGCTTCAACCTCTGCAACCTGCTGCTTCAACCTCTGCAACCTGCTGGTTCAACCTGTGCAACCTGCTGGTTCAACCTGTGCAACCTGCTGCTTCAACCTCTGCAACCTGCTGCTTCAACCTCTGCAACCTGCTGGTTCAACCTCTGCAACCTGCCCCACGAAAGCCGGATGTGCACCCAGTCCGCTCTAGAGAGTCCCCGGACAGCCCAAAGCTTCAGGCCACCCCAAAATCTCGATTCCGGGTGGGGAAAGGGCCTAAATGACGCCCCCGGGGATTGAGCCCACGAATTTTGCCAAGAAGGTTTAGAGCCAGACACTTACCCATTAGGCCATTGCCAGATAGTTTTGCGAAAGGTTGCGCACCTTGGTAGTAGTTTTGGGAGAGGTCGCAGGCCCAATTCTTGCGGTGTCATTTTGGGCCCTTTCCCCATCCAGAATCGAAATGTTGAAATGACCAAAAGCGCCAAGAGAGCACAACCACACCCGCCCAAAACCGCGCAAGCCCACCAAACCTCTGGAACATGCAGGTTCAACCTCTGCAACCTGCAGGTTCAACCTCTGCAACCTGCTGGTTCAACCTCTGCAACCTGCTGGTTCAACCTGTGCAACCTGCTGGTTCAACCTGTGCAACCTGCTGCTTCAACCTCTGCAACCTGCAGCTTCAACCTCTGCAACCTGCAGGTTCAACCTCTGCAACCTGCTGCTTCAACCTCTGCAACCTGCAGGTTCAACCTCTGCAACCTGCAGCTTCAACCTGTGCAACCTGCTGCTTCAACCTCTGCCTCTGCAACCTGCTGGTTCAACCTCTGCAACCTGCTGGTTCAACCTGTGCAACCTGCTGTGGTTCAACCTCTGCAACCTGCTGCTTCAACCTCTGCAACCTGCTGCTTCAACCTCTGCAACCTGCTGGTTCAACCTCTGCAACCTGCTGGCTCAACCTCTGCAACCTGCTGCTTCAACTCTGCAACCTGCTGGTTCAACCTCTGCAACCTGCAGGTTCAACCTCTGCAACCTGCTGGTTCAACCTCTGCAACCTGCTGGTTCAACCTGTGCAACCTGCTGGTTCAACCTGTGCAACCTACTGCTTCAACCTCTGCAACCTGCTGCTTCAACCTCTGCAACCTGCTGGTTCAACCTCTGCCTCTGCAACCTGCTGGTTCAACCTCTGCACCCTGCTGGTTCAACCTCTGCAACCTGCTGTGGTTCAACCTCTGCAACCTGCTGCTTCAACCTCTGCAACCTGCTGCTTCAATCTCTGCAACCTGCTGGTTCAACCTCTGCAACCTGCTGGTTCAACCTCTCTGCAACCTGCTGGTTCAACCTCTGCAACCTGTTGCTTCAACCTCTGCAACCTGCAGCTTCGACCACTGCAACCTGCTGGTTCAACCTCTGCAACCTGCTGGTTCAACCTCTGCAACCTGCTGGCTCAACCTCTGCAACCTGCTGGTTCAACCTCTGCAACCTGCTGTTGATGTTGGGAACTTGCACCGGGGAGGGTTTCGGTGGGTTTGCGCGGTTTTCGGCGGGTTTGGTTGTGCTCTTGGCGGTTTTTGGTAAATTCAAATTTCGATTCTGGATGGGGAAAGGGCCCACGGGGACACCGCCAGAATTGGGCCTGCGACCTTGCCGAAATCCCCTAAGGAGGCAGCCGCCCGCCCCCAGAACTATCTGGCCATGGCCTAATGGGTAAATGTCTGCCTCCGAAGCCCTCATCGGGACGATCGCGGGCTCAATCCCCGGGGCTGTCATTTGGGCCCTTTCCCCACCAGGAATCGAGATTTTGGGGTGACCTGAAGCTCTGGGCTCTCTGGAGACTTAAGAAACGCTATTATAAGGGCTGCAAATCACACCAAATCCGTGCAAATGCACACTAAAACCGTGCAAATGCACACTAAATCCGTGCAAAGACATACGAAATTCGTGCTAATACACACGAAATGCGTGCAAATACACACGAAATGCGTGCAAATACACACCAAATCCGTGCAAATACACACGGAATCCGTGCAAATACACGCCGAATCCATGCAAACACACACTAAATCCGTGTAAAGACACACACTGAATCCCTCTAACTACACAGCAGGTACACAGTAAATGCGTGCAAATACATACGGAATCTGTGCAAATACACACTCAATCCGTGTAAATACACACACACTAAATCCCTGTAATTAGACACCAAATACTGCGTGCAAATACTCACGATCCGTGCAAACACACGCTAAATGCGAAAAAATACATGCAAATACACACTAAATTCGTGCAACTACACAGGACGTGAGTGCAAATACACACCAAATCCGTGCAAATACACACGGAATCCGTGCAAATACATCTATATCCGTGAATCCGTGCAAATACATACTAAATCCGTGCAAATACACAAATCCGTGCAAATACACACTAAATCCGTAAATACGCATTAAAAAAATAGGCTTCAATAAAGGCTTGGCTAATAAAGCTTTTCATGCGGCTCAATTGAGCAGTTGCTGAGTCATGCAATTATAATTCTTCCCCGTAAACCCTCAATCTATAGACCCTAAACCTTCCCCCTAATTCTAATTAGGGTTTAAAGGGCGGTGCTACTTCCGGGTGGATCGGGGGAAAAGTGTTTTTATAATTAGGGGGTCCTTTAATAAAAGGGGGAGGGGATTAATTTAATACTTTTTAAGTGAACCTGAAGCCATGAAGAATTCAGATTAAATAGCCAAGTCTCGAAGCCAAGCAAAGGCCTTTCTGCATCCGACCTGAATCTGCCGTGGCACGTCGCTCCATTCCTCGGACTTCACCACATAGCGCAGCACCTGTCCGCAGAGGTCTCGGGCGAAGTCCAAAGCTCTCGGATGGGAATGTCTGGCCAAGGCCGAAATGACCTGAGATGGAAAATTTACGATTTTAATGCTGATAAAGTACATTTTTATTAATTTAGTAAGACTAATGAGAAGTAGCACGGAAACCGATCCTGAAGTGAAGCCAGGCCGCAATCCAAGAGCCTTCGTCCGCCCTGAGCTTGTAAAGGACCCACGCCAGCTCGTACCGGTCCCGAAACAGAGCTTTGACCACTTGCTTGAGAGGCCAGCTGCACGGCGGCAGCAGAGGATTCAGATGTCTCGGGAAGCCTGCCGAGATGCACAGATGTACAACAACAAAAAAAAACCTTGGGCCTGTGTCCCGACTATTTCAAACAGAGCCGGGCCTCGGTCCATCAAAGTGGGTCTCGGGCGGCCCATGTCCATCTGATCCTCTATGTAGTCCATCGGCGGCTCTCGGAATAAAAACCGGATACGGTTATCCTCGGACGGGCCGCCTTCCTCATCTCCGGACTCCCAATCCGGCGTATCCTCCGGCCGGATGGTGATCAGAGTTCGGCCCTCCGACGGGCCTGCCATGGCTCCTCGGGCGAAAGCCGGAGCACGGCACGGGCAAGGAGGAAAACTCTCCAAAAAGCCAGGCTTTTAATTATTTATTGTTGAGCATGAGAATTAGTCTGTGTATGAATTAGCACGTCCTCAGATGCCAGGGTGGCGGGTGCTGTGATTTTAATTTTGGCTGGCTGCCTGAAGTACACTGGATGGCACTAAAGCCTACCGCTCGGGCATGTCCTTAAGTAAGTAACTAAATACCGCTCGGGCATGTCATTAAGTAACTAAGGCCTAGCACTCGGACGGCCCCATGTCATGTCTTCCGAACTTCTCACTTAATTAACGCCTGGGGAAGCTGCGGACATGCAGCAAGTTCTGCTCAAGCTGAGGCAGTGCAGTGCTCATGCAGCCCTGTGCAGTCACTCCGACATGTCGTTACACAACCGCTGCAGAAGCGACAAATGCATGCTTGCACGCGGCGAGCCTCGGACATCGCGAATCGCGAGGTCGGCTGCAGCTTCATCGGGCGCCGGCGGCTGCTCCTTCGAGCATGGGAAGTTAAGTTGGCAACAAATTACTGTGGGATACCTTCAACTGACTGTCTGATTCTTCGTTTCTATTAATGCAAGGTCTCAGCTGTGGGTTTGTCTGCTTGTGTCTCGGGCTGGGTGGCTCTGCTTCCAACTCTGAACTCAGATGACAAATATTCGTTCATGCTACTCTCAAATGAATTCCCTCTTGGAAATCCAAAATGCCCTGGGGCCCTGGTTGGGAGACTCTTGACATGGTTTCTCTGCCACGGGCAAGGAAGCTTCTGGTCGGCAGCGAGATCCAGGGGTTTCAAGGTAGAATATAGTTTGATTTGATGTTCGATCCACTGCTTGAATTAATGATAAGCCTGGGGTGCCCTGAACCCCTTGAAACCCTGCATCTCGGACGGCATCTGTTCAGTTCATGATTAGTCTTATTTATTACTAATTACTAGACTAGGATTCAATAAGTTATTTATATTATTTTTATTGAAGGCCACTCCTCCCGCTTCGGTCCATGATTTAAACTGAGTCATGCGTTGATACGGAAGATCTCATGGCAAATGAGAACCCAGCACTCCAAGCCAACTACTAAATAGAAATTTTCCTCGGACAGACTTGCTCAGTACGACTTAGTCAGATTCGGTCCATATTTATATGTGT